>CM046294.1:42143569-42688569 GCA_025267735.1 Mactra quadrangularis
GTCTCTCTGTCTCTCTGTCTCTGTCTCTGTCTCTCTGTCTCTCTGTCTCTCTGTCTCTCTCTGTCTCTCTCTGTCTCTCTCTCTCTCTCTCTGTCTCTCTCTGTCTGTCTCTCTCTCTCTCTGTCTCTCTCTGTCTCTCTCTCTCTCTCTCTCTCTCTCTCTCTCTCTCTCTCTCTCTCTCTCTCTCTCTCTCTCTCTCTCTCTCTCTCTCTCTCTCTCTCTCTCTCTCTCTTTTTCACTCTCAACAATGTTCACATATACTCAGTGATTTTACTTTACAATAACATTCTACTATTAAGACCAGTGATTTTGTACTGACAAAGGTTGTCTTTATTTAGCGTCATTTTACAAATATACTCGTTCTAGCTAATTTGAAAAATGTTTTAATGTCATTGTTCATATTGTTTTGTATCGAAGTGATTTCTTGATTATAAACTGAAATGTCTTGAAAATAAAACAAAGAAACAAAATATAGTGTCTGTCTTAAATTCATAATTAGTTTGGCTTTTCTTTTGCGTTTTCATGAGACAAGGGTCAGGTTGTTTGATGATTGTTACAACTAGTGCTATATTTGACCGATTAACCTACTCTTGTTCTATATTTGTTTAAATTTTTCTTACAGTATGATATCATCGATTAGTTAAACCAAAAACATATGTCTTATGCTTTGTTGGTATTGTGTTAGGTTAATAGATAAATATTACATTTAAACTTAAGTCCATATAATGTTTCTATATTTTAATAAAAACAGTCTCTAGAGGAATACACAGGATTTACGTAATCCGATCTTTCTTAAGGGATATTGAAAAATCTCAGAATATTTTCTTTAGCATTACAATGCTGGATTAGGCTTGTACTTATGTATCTTAAATTAAGTTCTCTTTTATCGAACATTATTCGGGAAGGAAAGTTCAGTGCGTCTTGAATTTGGATCACTTGGGTCAAGGAATACAATGAGTTTCAACATTTCAACGTTTATCTTATCAGCATTTCTTGTCACTATTTTCAACTTTTACTCGCTTTCTAAGAACAAAAACCTTCTTCGTTGTTTATGTGTTTATGCAAATTATAAGCATGTTGTCATTTCAATGGTACATGTATGATTTACTGCGCTGGAAATCGTGTTTCGTCATTGTAAATTGGCAAAAGTACTTGGTGTAGAATTCTCTTTATAAACCTTAGTTAATCTACAACATTTTTAATAACAAATTAGACATTACAAAGAACTGATATCTTTTGTACGATAAAGTTTTCAACTGAGGTTTATAAAAATTAGAGCATACGACCTGTCTACAATGTATTGTTTAAGTATGTATCTGATATTATAACCTATAACATTTTATGAGTTATTGTGAGTTATTTTTACATATATGCAAGATGTCTGCTATTCTGACATGTGTTTAATATTACTACATTTGATTGATATAATATAATATATTGGATCTACAATTATAAGATCTACAATGATGGTATTGTGTGGAAATCAATTTCAATAACGCCTCAATGTCTATAATGTTAGAATATGTTTTAGTAAAAACCACTTTTTACTAACGCCTCTTGGTTTACAGTTCTAATATTTGTGAATGAAAAGACTATTTTACTGACAAAACATATGCACTGTAAACGCATATTTTAATGGAACTCAATTTTGCTGACGAATCATCGTCTACGATGTGGTGGTCATTTCTTGTTTCTAAAACTTATACAGCAACTCATAGTCTATAATTATGAGAAAGGTTTAAAATGAGCTTATTTTGACTGGCAACTCATTGTCTGCAATGGCACCATGAGTTTGATGGAACAAAATTTGCCTGGTTTCTCATCGTCTATAAGGTTGACACTCGTTTAATGTAACTCTGTTTGACTGGTGCATATGGTCTACAATTAAAAAAAAAACGTTTAATATAACTCAGTTTGACTGCCGATGAATGGTCTGCAATGTTGGCACACGTTTAATATAACTCAGTTAGACTGTCGAAGCATAGTTTACAATGTTGACACACGTTTAATATAACTCAGTTTGACTGGTGACATATGGTCTACAATGTTGACACACGTTTTTATGAGTTAGACAGACGACCAAAGGTCTTCGACGGTGTTGTTTGTTTTTATTAAACTCAGTTTAACCAGAGACTCTTAGTCTGACACGCGATTGATAGAACTAAATTTGATTGACGAGTCAATCAAAAGTGACATGTAATGTCAATATTGCATCCAATGCTGCAGTCTAAGACATCATTGAATATTTAATTTGCCAGAAAATTGATGCGTATTTACCTTATGTATTTGCATATCATCGTACCATACTATTAGATTGGTAGAACATTAGAAATGTCCTCCTTTTTACTTCTTAGCGCCATGTCATGTTTAAAACAGGCAATGAAATAGAAACATCGTTGTTTCTGCAATTACGATGGCATTATTTAGCCTGCTCGGGCTAGCTCAGTCGTAGCACACAAGTCTACTAATCGAGGGATCGTGGGTTCGATTCGCGGGCGGCGCATACTTTCGTGAAGCTTGGTCATAGAATTATTTCTACGGCCATTTTTTCTGCTACCAATATTTCTTAATTATGTAGGGCAGTTGTCAGTCACTGACAAAAGTATGTGCTTAGTAGTTGGTTAACAGCTAAATCCAAAGATTTTTCCTTTTCCAGGAACAGTGAGTAGGTTGACTTAATGCCGTTATATGACCTATACAATGTGTTGCTACGGCGTTTAAATCAACAAAACAACCCAACAAACATATGATGGCATTCTCGTGCGTGTTTAGGTACTTAGTCAAAATTCTCTAATGGTTTATACGCCTGTTTTTTTTATTTTCTTTTTTTTTGCAATGTCAACAAAAAGATAAAAGTGCTTTTGATATAAATGACTTGTTCACATGAAATATTCTGATTATTCATTATGTTTTGTACTTGAATCTTTAAGTGCAACCATTTAGTGTCTGTGCAGATAAAACAATACTACATTCTTGTCTTCGATAATAGTTTTATATTTAACAACACGCAATAAATGGTAATTTAGAAAAACAATACATGTGTCATAGATCGAAAGAGAAATGATTACTTAACTTAGACGAATACGTGTATCAAATAACAAACAATACAGTGCTTTACCACACGTTAAGAGACAGAGACGATTTCCTTCACTTCTAAAATGTCAATGAATGTTTAATATGCAATACCAGTAATTTAAATACATTTAGTATGATCTGTGATAAAGAAACAAAAACATATTTAATGACTACATCAAATTTATAAAATGTAGTATTTGTAATTCCAAACCGGCAAACCATGATCAATGTAATTCCTTTTCATAGCATAACATTTAATGCTACTTTTGTAAAGAACAGAAACAGTTCAATTATCTAAGTTTTATTTCGCAATCACAAAACATTTATTTCTCCCTAATCTGTATCTTAAAGAAGTATAAAATCACTACTTTATATCGTGATTGAGTAATTTTCGCTATCTCTCTTAAGAGTTGTTTTGTTGTTGTTTGTAACCATATGAATATGGTTGTTGATAGTCGTGATCAATGGGTTCATGCCTATAAAACCTGTTTTAGTTTAAGATAAACGCGTTTGATGCATGCCTATCGAAAGAGTATACGATGTTATAAATAGGACGGAAAGTTTTGCTTTTATCTTGGATAAATCACAGATTTCAACTTTAATATCAACTTTTTCTAAAACTATCAAAATTGTATGGAAACATTTTGGAAGCAGGAAAGTTGTGTTCTGATAATGACAATTTTAGTGCAAACTGAAATACAGCTACAAATGATGGTGTTTCATGTAGCTAATACATATATCTACCTTGTATGTCACGGTATAGACACTTTTAGTGCATTTTTGTGACTTTTATTTTACATTTTTTTGCAATATTAAGGTCAGTTTGTCTTAATGCAATAATAATTATTTTTGACACAATGTCAGACACTGAATGGTATTTTGAAATTATAGAAAAATTAACCAAATCTGTACCTTTAAAAGAAAAAAAAAACAATTTTTGCATGGAATAGAATTGAGTTAAAAAGTGAATATTTAGCTAGTAATTAAGCATGTTTTTCATTTTTTCAGCCGCTAATCAATCATTTATAATAGTGTATATAATTATGTCGGCAGAATTTCTATCATTTTTTCTAGAAAAGATTTTTCATCTGTATTAGCTACATCTTACTTAAAATGCCGACAATTTATCACTTTATGGAAACATATTTTTCTAAATTAAATTTACCATGGAATGACCTGCTGCGACCGGAATTTGAACTCGGAAACTTAGTACATTGTAAGTCTTAGTGTAATGCTTCTTAAATGGAAACCTTATATAGCTCCCGTTTTCTTATGTTAAGCCACCATATAAGCAGTAACTTAGTCTGATTAAATACTTATCACGTACTGGTTTCTTAATCAATCTGAGATGTATATTCTGATTAAACAAACAATATTCCAACTAACATTTTTTTGAACCCTCAGGTCAATGTTTTCTACGATTTAATATCTCCAAGGCGATTGACACTAAAAACAAACAATGTCTCCAAGGGGATTCAATGTTTCTAAGAGTTTAATTAGTACATAAACGACGTCAATGATTCATGTTTTATAATTTTTCTAAATAGATCAATATTTTATAAATGTACTGTTAAACGTACCCAAATGGTCGGTTACTCGAAATTGACGAAGTCAATGTTTTATACTGTACAATGTACCCGATGACTAATCTTAACAAATAAGTAAATTATTAAGACCAAAACACAAAGGAAATTAAATCAACAAACTAAAGTATTTTAAATTAACTCTGATAAAACAATTCAATAAATTTTTATGATTCTGGATTTCTGATTGCCATAGATGTTAACATGCATAATGAAACACAAGGCATAGTTTTACCGTATTTCTTTTTTTGTTGCCGTTGCCAATTACATAACCGGCACACGCCAGAACGATACTAGAGCAAGCATCTATATTTCTAATAAGTCTGAATGAAAAACAAATCCGCAGAAAAAAGTTTGTACAAACAATCGTCATTTTCACGTTTTGTCCTTTCTGAAGGTACACACATCTATGGTTCTTATCACTTTAGATAAATTTACCCAAAAGGCTCATCACACGATAAAATTGTTCTTCTGGACATTAATCAGGACTATTTTAATGAAATATTATATCCTGTTTTATCTTGAATATTTATTTCCCCTGTTGTATGATAGTGATTACGATTAACACCTTTTGAAGCTTCGTTAATTTCTAGTGTCACAGTTTTTTGTAAGTAAGTCATTGACGTTATGTCGGAATCAGGTACAAAATGTCTAAATGTGGACTAAAAGCGGATTATACAACATTAAATGGCAAATACACGTCCGGACGATGACAGGTTAAGGTCAAAGAAACGAGTTTGTTTGTTGGATTTAACGCCGTAGCAACACATTGTATAGGTCATATAACGGCGGACAGTCAACCTACTCACTCCTCCTGGAAAGGCTAAATTTCTGGATTTAGCTTTTAACCAACTACTAAGCGCACAATTCATCAGTGACTGACAACTGCACTACATAATAAAAAATCATTTATATGAGGAAGAATGGCCGTAGAATTAATTTTATGACCAAGCTCTACGAAAGTATGCCCCGCCCGGGAATCAAACTCACGGCCCCTCGATCAGTAGACTTGCGTGCTACCAACTGAGCTAGCCGGACCGCACGCTATTGTAGTATACTCTGTATCATGTGTGTAAAGAAACTGGCAATGTTTGTATACGCAATGTTTACGTGGACGACCACATTGCGTATATAAACATAGCCAGTTTCATTACACACCAATATTTAGGGGTGAATTATTTTTACAATTTTAGTTTAATTAGTTTACACTTATTTTATAAACATATCATTAAAAAATTACAATGTGCACACACACTACTTATAATAAATGATGTACGCATAAAATGGCCAGTTTAAATCAGTAACATGCTGTTCATGCATTAATTTATTCTCCTATTTAGTGGTCAATTCCATTGTTTAAAGTACAAAAACAAGCATGACTTAAATACGACCTGTATCTGTGTTGCATACTTTTCAGCAATTATATGTAAAATAATTAATAATTCTGCTCGGATGCATCTAGTATAAATAAAAAACTTATTCAGATGAAAAGCCCATTAATTCGAATTGCTAATAATGTTTCTAAGGACCTATGAAATTACTTACTTCGATTTAGTACTCAGTGTTTAGAAATACCGGTACAACATTATCACCAGATATACTTTTCAAATTGCATAACAATATACCGAATATACTGTACATTACTATTTATAAATATGAAATTGAAACGCAATAATCCTTCGTCGCCATAGTTACATAGCATGGCTTAAAGCATTATATTAAATATGAGGAATAATTAAGTATAATATATATAGAAGTACCAGGGAAAGAAAATTGTACATATGTATTGCCTAGATGTCTATCTAATTTATTTATATCTTAATAATTACATCAGCGTATTAAAATATCATCTCGATGTTTTACTTGAAGTAATTGAAAGTGTCTAATTACTGTCAGAAATAGAATATATTGTAAAATTCTGAAGGGCTTGAAATCGGCCAAACAAAATCGGTTTTATGTACAACTTCTTCGGAGAGAAAGTGTTCTATATTTCAAACTAAAATCAAAATATCAAAACAAACTTTAAATAATTTGCATATGTACACTTAAATTCACAGGCGGCCGGCATGGTCCCGAATCAAAAACACTATATATACATATAAGGTAAATTACTAAAAAATACGAAGTTCTTGAACAATTTCACTTAGACGACTTTTTTTTCATTATAAATATATTTATTTCATTGATTTAATAATGCACGTGTAGCTAAGGCTTTGCTCTTTCAAATGACACAAACAACACAATCAAAAAGATTTTGTTTAGTCGACACAGAAGTCACAAGAACAAAATAAACTATCAACGGCAAATTTTGAACTGTTAAATCGAATCAACTAAGTAAAACGAGGATATTTACGCATGCAATCGATCATCAAATGTTTTTATGCAGTAAAACCGTATGAGGATTCAAGAAGTTTATCTAGTCTTTAAAAAGCGAATATTTTTTTTTCATTTTAACATCACTTGTACAGTCACTATTGAGCGCGTGACGTAACGTCTATAGTGTACTCGAACATAATTCTTGCGACTTTTGTATCGAGTAAACGTAAGGCCATGCCAAATTGGAATTCTGTTAAGCGTCAATTCAAATTTGACAAACCTAGGTACCTATTCACAAAAACACACAAACCGAAAACAAAAACACCAATATTTTTTACGACAAAAAACAATGCATTATATATATTTTTCAATGGAATAACATCCTCATAATAAGAAACAATGGTCTTTATTTGATATGAAATGACTAGTGTATTTTTACGTAAAATATATATTGTATTAATGATGCGGTTTTGATAAATTGCTTACGATGAATAACGTCATTGCCGAACACAATATCCCCTGAATTAAACTGTCGTATCGAATACTGCAACATCGGAATTATTTAAGAAAATTTTACCAACAATTTTTTTTTACATTAAAACCTAGGCGCACGCGGACGCTTGACAAAATTCCAAAACGGTATGGCCTAATCTTTTTCATCGTTATGTTCCAAATATTGTTCGTTTTTTTCTCAACTGTCAAAACATGAATAATTTCACGGTGACTTCGTGCTCTTTGTCTAACACTCGTGGTATTGAGATAATGTGTAATCATTCAACGTGAAATTATTCAAACTTTGACATTTGAGAAAAAACAGACTATACAATACAACAAATGCAAAACATGTTGGTGTCATTTGAAAGAGCATAGCCTCAGCAGCTGTGCGTGCGTGTATACATCTGTGAAATAAAATTATTATTGATAGAGAAACTGGCCTCTGATTGAACTTGGTTGAAAAACTACCATTTTTGAGTAATATACCTTACATGTATATATAGTGCTTTTGATTCGGGACCGTGCCGGCTACCTGTGCTTAAATCATTGGTAAAATGTACAACTACGCACTTGAACTGTGCTTTTGGAAGTTTTTCAATGTCATTATTTAATGGCATGTTTAGCAGAACAGGTTTATATCATCCGAAAAGATAACTTGGTATCAAATATTTTCTTCATAGATCTGCACTCAAGAGAACATCGCATAAATAACCATTACCGTTTATGTGACGGGAAATAGACATGTTTTTGAGAAAATAGCGTTAGTAGGAACTTGTCACTGTCGAATTGATAGACGCTGACAATTTTCTATGTTTGTGCTAATTTCCTTTGACATGTAAATTTGTTACGTTTTTTGAAATTGGTTTTTTTGCAAACAAAATCAAGAAAGGAAATGAATTATGAAAAACATTTTGAAACATTTGTCAGAGGTAGTGCAATATATTATCTAGGATTATACTTTTCAACATGGCTTAAATGTGATTTGAGTTTGTCATAAAGAATCAAATGATAAGTGAGGTTTTATTCAAGCTGTAACTTAAATGAAAAATAGTTACAAAGGAAGACTAAATAAGTTTGATTATGATATGAAGTGAATAAATAACGTCTTTCTTGAGTTAACTTTGTTCTTATAAAGTCAGGTTTTAAAATATTAGTTTATACTAGCAACTCTATATAATAGAGTCTTCGCCTACACCAAACCTTATAACAAACAAAAAACTGTTTATTCCTATATTTAGTCCTTTAAAACATCATACCAGATGTGTTTTATTAAATATTCGTGACGAAAGTTCTTAAACACATGTGTGTCAAGTTTATTTTAATGTACGCATGAATTACTTAATCACAAAAGCCAATTATTGTTTTCCATTAAGTTATCTGAATATGGTGATATTTGCTTACAACAACAAAAGTTTCATCACCTGACAACCTTACAATGTTTGAAGAAATGAATTGACATTTAACTACTAAAGTACTTACTCACACATGAAGTTTTATTCTCAATATATTTTAAAATCATCAATGTTTGTAATTGTTTAAGGAACTTAATTCAGGCAAATTTGGAATAAAACAACTGATCTATAGATGGGAAGGAAAAAGCAATCGATGCCATAAAAGATGCTTAAATGATCTTCTTGTATATTTTTACTTACGTGGTATGTATTTATATTACAATCGTATGCCATTGTGCAGGAGTGATATATAAGTATAGCTTCCAACGTGTTTTTATACCTACTCAGTTTTCAAAATATAAGATATTTTGACATTCAAGTTGGTCGAATCGTTAACGCATTCTCTGGATACAGGTGGTGTTTATATGGTATGATAAAATTTACTGACTTTCCCAGAAATAATCTTGAAAATGTCAAATGCATCGTGAAATTATACATAAATGCTATAAAGACCAGCACACTTGACATTTGAAGTTTTTACAAACGTGTTTCAAAAAAGTATTTGACAATGTTGATGGCAAAACAAAACCACGAGAATGTGGAATTGTTAATATAACAAATATTAAGAGGAACTCTTTATTCTTGAAAAGCTACTATCAATTACGTGTGGTATCCTACAGAGAATGAACAACTCATAAGGAAATCATTTCCGTTATTATGATTATAACTTCAGCTTTATTTAACTGTCTATATAGTCTTGGAATAAGACATAGAAATAGCTAGACTTGCTTCCGCTATTCAGTTATTTGATATAAGCTTGATTTATAATGTTGATATATATTGCACATTAAATTAATATCATGTCTTCGCAATTAAACAGTCTTAGTTAGATTCAGACTCCTTTGCAGACGGTACTGTATATTATATATCAATATATGGACTGGTAAAATGTAATTGCATTTTATAGTCTAAGGCTCATGCTTATGCACGTTCATCGACTTTACAGCTATTACCCCTGGTCATCGGGCTACTGGTATATATCCATCAATTTCCCTGGGGAGTCTTTTTACTCTGCTTAGTGCAGCCGACACTTTGGCGCAACGGAATCATACCACCCTCGCAGGTAACCATTTACACCTTGGTGAAGTGAAGCAGTCGTAGATAAATATCTTGCTCAAGGAAATTAGCAGTGCCCAGGGTGGGATTTGAACCCGGGACCTCTCGATCCCTAAGCGCGCGTTCCACCACTGGCCTACTGCTCCTACTGGTACCTATTGATACATAGTTTTATATCAATATTTATTTATAATGCCCTTATATGCCTTTCTGAGAAAACACATACACGTAAAGTAGAATAAGAAAACGTCGAAAAAACACTATGCTATAGTAATTTCAATTTAGTCCAAGTCGGATTAAGTCTGAATTTCCTTTTTCAAACAAGCGTTTTATGTCTCTAGGTTTTCGGCATCACATCATTTCTACATCAAAATGTGTCCTATTAGTCTATAAAACATAAAGTTATCCATCATAAAAATGGAAATAAGGACGTCAATAAAAGGCCACATAACGATATTACCTCTCGTAAAGTTCTCAACAATAGAGACAATGTCTTCTTTGATTATTTTCTCCAAGAAGTATCAAAATTCTGTTAACAACTAAAAAAGTATGAAGACAAATGAAATTTACGTTTTCTGTTGGCTGTATGTCAGTGGAGAAAAAAAATCTACAGACAAATAAATTAACTCAATGTTCAATGCAAATGCAATAGCATAAGTCTTAGGCTATACGTGCGTCGTTGTCAATTAGTA
Organism: Mactra quadrangularis; assembly: GCA_025267735.1. NCBI lineage: Eukaryota > Metazoa > Mollusca > Bivalvia > Venerida > Mactridae > Mactra > Mactra quadrangularis. The sequence continues at coordinate 42,154,238 of CM046294.1, forward strand.
ATAAGAAATGCGATGTATGATGACTACGAATTGTTGATTATCAAATTCCGTGTCATTGTTGAGTTAACTCTTTCAAAAAGATACCCTATTCGGATTTTAGACAAATGGTACGCCCATTATTATCTAACACATAATGTACGCCCACTTTTATCTCACAAAATTTCATACTCCCATATGTAGCTTACAAAAAATATTTTCCGCTTTTTGTCCACTTTCATTTTACGCCAAACCGCCCATTTCACGTCACTAAAAACAAAACCACATTTTTATGATTCAGATTTGTATAATGTCTCTAAGAACCTAATACTCACATGTTTTATATCAATTTTTATTAAGTCTACATTAGATTGATTTCTACTATTTTGAGTATTAATAATAAACTAATTTTTGTTGAGTATTTTGAATATTCGTTCTAAATGTATAATATTGTTTTTTCGCAACTAATATTTCACCAGACATTTCAATAGGAGGATTGAAAATTAACATGCCATTTGTTGAATCTGAGGTTAGTCAGTATACTTCCGCATTTATCATATTGAAATACGTTTTACCATTCATTTATATCACGTGATACGTAATGGCAAGACGAAAAAGCTATTACAAACGAGGTTCATTGACTGCAAGCTGGAATACTGCTTTTGTAAAAAAGCAATTCGTTGCGTGCTAGAATAAGCATAGAAAACTATCTTCTCTGATTATCAAAATCCATACTGAGCAGTTATTATCTATGTTAAATTTATTGGCCTTGGCATTTGACCTCCTATGATATTTCCGCGGATATGTACATAAAGTTTCAAATAAATCCATTCTAAAAAATTGCCTAACAAAATACTGCTCAAAGCAAGGCTTGGTGTAGTTGGTTTGGGAAGCAAGATTCTTTTTAATTCTTAGTCAGAAGATTTGTTTGAACCAGCTCATAAATGACGTCAAATGTTAATCAAAGTAATGATATAACTGGCAGTAATTAGAGTCTGATAGAAAATTTCTTAATCTTAAACACCGAGCTGATATCTTAATACACTTCTGTAATTATTAAAAATTACATGTTATCCATCAAGACGACACCTCTGCACAATTTTCTTTCCCTGATACTTTTGCAATTATACTTAATTGTATCTCCCATTAGATATAATGTGAGCATGCAAATAATCATACTCCTAGATATGCAAAGCTACCATGGCAACCAAAACATGTCATGCATCAGATTTATAAAACGGGGATCCAATTTAGTCTGGCTATGTTTTCTGTTGTTATAAATATATTTGTTTTCAATGAGTGTTTGTTTATGATCATCCAACTCTGCATGTGGTAATTTGCCGACGAAACTTCTTGTTTGAGTCAAAATTTAAGAAAGCAAAAAAGAATATTGATTGTTTTCCGATAACGATACAACTTATTAGGAACCAACATCATGGAAGCAAAAATACGCCATGGTATAATGGGAAAATCAAAACCAGACTTAATAACAATGAGTTTAATAAACAACAGCCATTATCAGATGATCGTATAACATGTCCCAGACTGAATATTATGTGAATGCTCATATGAGAAACTGTATGAAATTTGTATCTGGTTCTCAATTATCCACGGAATGTTTTTCTATTTAATTTCATTTAAAGACTATTTACAAATACAAACAATACAAATTTAAAAATTTCAAGACAATTCAACGTCTAATTCAATTTGAAAGCCCGCTTTTCTAATAATTCGCTTGTTACTTTTTCGTCTTTTTCTTCAACAAAAATAATGGTGTTTGTCTTTCTGAAAACTGACAAAATCACTATCACACATTCTTCTCCCGGAAATATCAACGTGTTTAAACTAACATTAATGCAGAACAATGAATTATTTATATTCTTGTTTTATTACCTGCATTGTTTTTGATGCATTTTGAACGACATCTTCACAATCTAAACTGTGTGGAGACAGATATAAATCGATGTCTTTAAGATTAATTTGGTTTCAGATCACAGTGAATTACAATCTCTGTAATACGATGCTTTCAGACAAATAAATATTGAATAAACCGGAAAAGAAATGCATTTTAGTAGCGACTAACTTGCAATATAAGGGTAATAAGTTTAACTAAGAAGTCTTATGTATAACAAATTACAAACAAATGCATCTTGAATCTGAAACAGTTCCGGTTAGTCTTAATGAAAAAAAGTCTTTGTTTGCATAATATTGTGAGCATCATACCAACACTTATTCAAAATGCTACAATTGACCTACGTTGAATATCATGAGGCTTAAATTACTTGATGTCGTAAGAATGTCGAAAACAATTTTCTTGTATTTACAGATTTCAAAATAATAAGAACTGAAGTAGACAGTAGGCGGCTATATCTCCTTACATCTGACTTCCACGTGACCCCTGTATGCAGGTTGTATGTCTGCAAATCGGCTTTCATGCACCCTGATCAGGACTTTAATGGCCACCCACGCGTTTTGATCCGGATCAATTTGGTCTCCAGAATGGTGTGCTTATGGAAGACAAACGTAATCAGATTACCATAGTTGGCATTGTTCGTATATCTACCACTGATATATTTGATATGTCTACAATTTACAATTGGATTCAATTGTCGTATAAGAAAACAATTGGAATAAATCGTCGTATTACAGCCATTTAGACGACTTTTTTCTATTTGCTGTGATTAAGCCAACACTCTTCGAACAATTAAGAATACGATAAGAAAGTATACAAATATCTTACAACGGAGAATTAAATATTAGTTTTAGCATGCGACCATAAATATAGCAATATGATTTGCATTCCTTCCATTGATTTAAATTTATTCATTTATTTATTGGAGTTAACGCCGTGTCAACACAATTTTAGGTCATTTTACGGCGTCCAGCGAACCCTAATTTAGCTTTCCTGGACACTTGTCTATAACCAGTACTCACATACCCTTCCACAAGGCCGGAAACTTGTCCATATTATCTAATCAATGGAGGAAAATCGACATTTTTGTCAAATTTTCATGGAAGGGTTTAACCTCCCCGGTAGGGATTCGAACCCGCCCCCCCCCCTCGGGCACGAGTATATAGCTCATATATTTTTATGATATCAAAGCAAAAATAATGAATAACTTTCTACGGCATATTGTCGGGAGCTTACTGATGTAATCATACACTAAATCAGAACTGTCATCAGTTATCATAAAATCTTTTGCTGATTTACTGATATTTAACTAGTATCAAAAGAGTTTCTGAGATAATTGACCTATATCAGTTTTATTACCATGTTAGGTTATGCAGGCACATGACTTAATGAATTATTATTATTCATTAGTTTTCCAATGGTCTTATTCATATAGGAATAACAATTATATCAAATCGGGTACTTTTTTCTCATTTTAAGTTTCTAAGAAACTTTTGTGCCTATTAGCAGGATGGCAATTGTATTAACAGAAATACGAGTGTCATGTTGTTTCCAGTCCATTACTACGACAACTGTCCGACTTTTGTCAGAAATGTAACCACGAACACTTGAATCAATAGTTTTCGGAACATTAATATGCTTCTAGAAAAATAATTATTACTCCCTTTCGCTCCGCATTATCATATTAGATGTTTTTCATTCTCATCAGGAACACACTTTAATAGCAACAAATTATATATCAAGTCTCCGGTTGCATTGCTCATTCAATTACTGCTCAACAAATGAATTGCCTTTAAAACAGGCATTCTATGACAAAGAATGAAAATAAAAGTTTGAGATTATATAAAGATATAAAAAAAACCACTACAGAAACCATATTATGGACAAAAGATATTATGGATAAAAAAGTAAGACGTTTTTTTTTGGCCAAAATTATTAGCATCATTTCTAATAAAAATGATTTATGAAGGATTTGTTTGTCTGATCTTATGAGATATAGCGTTGCTGGAAAACATACACGTAGAACATTAACTAATGTTTGTAATATCAATAAATCGTAAAAACATAACCCATGGCCTTTCTTCTATTGACATCTTCCAAATAGATTTCTACCAACAGACACATATCTTACTAATTACATATATCTTCATGTATCAAGTTGTTTTCCCTTAGGTATCATTTTGTTTTGTATTAAGTAGTTTCCTTTACAGTTCTACACGAGAATAATAAAATAAATCTTCAGAAAACGCACCACATGGGGCTAAACATCGAATTGCCATCAGTAAGTCAAGCGTTATGACCATTGATTGAACTATGTCTTAGAAATGGTAACTGTGTTTGTGAATAGATAATAAAAGAATAAGTAAATGACATATGTATTGTTATCGTATAATTAAAAAATAAACAACTTAAATTGTAAAAATAAACATGTAAAGATACCAGCAAAATAAACGGAAAAAACAAAGGTTGAACGATGACTTGCGGCTATTTCTTAGTTTATGCATGAATAAAACAAAGAATTCCAACAAATAAAAATTAATGTACACGTTTGATTTGTTTGTTTGTTTGGGTTTTGCGGCGCATCAACACAGAAATGTTATATCGCGCTACATTTTTGAAAATTTATATGAAACAATATGAACATAAAGGAAACCAACGAGTCAAAATAGTTTTACTACGACCAGCATTTTTTACATACTTTATGTATGAAAAAAAAACAACAACTGAAAATTCACTAGAATTATCTAGAATATTTCTATTATGTTTTTTTATATATTTGATTACATCATTTTTATTAACAAAAATAGAATATTCAGTTCTTTTGAAAAAAAAGATAAAAGAAATATTGTAATATTACGTAAGCCAGAATACCAATAATGTAAATAAATTGACATATTCATAGAGTAGAACATGACTTGCAATTTTAAAGAACTTATATATGAAGAAAGTATTTCAAAGAGATAAACAGGCAAATTTGTGTGCCAAAAGTGTAGAACCAAGTTTAGTCTTTAAACAGTATTAAGAACGTAAGAAGTCACTTACTAATAACATTTGTCACTTATAGCATTCATGTGAACGAATTGAAATATTTGGCATGCACATTGTTTAAAACAAAAATAGGATACTGAGGGAATCACCAAGCTATTTATAGATTTGTTATATGTCGTGCTTGCTGAAATTAAACGTTTTCATTGGTCGCTTTTTGTCTTTTCAACATTCTTAGGCGGTTAGGATATATTTTTATTAGAATTATACTAATGTTGCACAATAACAAGCTCTAGTATCTCATCAGTAAATGCATATTTTAACACTAATTTATTATTAGCTAACCTGACCTACGTGGGCCTAGTTAGGAAACATCCCAAATATAAAGAGAAAAAAATAGTTATATTTTGCCAAGTTAAATATCAGTTTGTCTGTTTCAATCACAATTATAAAAATATAATACAGAACCAGGAAAATTGGAACTGAAAAATTTTCCCACTAATCCCTTTAATAAATGATGTATAGAAATAACATAAGTATTTACATTATTATTTGCTTAAGCATTTTATACTGCAATAATAGCAAAGCTTCATTGTATAATATTTATATGTCCAACCCTTTGACAATTGGTCGACTTATAAGTGTTATATGTTCCTACAGAAATTATAGATATATATCATTAGAGTATGATACATTAATGTAAAAATTACTATTATATTATCACAAGACATATAAACAAAACTTGAATGCTCTTCATTATTTCCTGTAGAAAACTACCTAGAGAAAAAATGACTACGACAAATATTTTACTATGAACAGAAGTTTATTCGTGCAACATTGCTTAAGTTATATACAGTATAACCTGCATTAAGCAGCCAGTTAAGGGAAGTGACTATATAGGCTGCTTACAGCAGGTGACCACGTAATCCAGGTTCAGATAAAAATCGTTTGATTAGTCCAGCAGCAGTGAGTGATTATTTATATTCGATTCAGCCATAAAGTTTATGTAAATACTAATTCAAAATAATCTTAATTAAGAAAACAACAATTTAGTTAAATTAGAATTATAAAAAATTAAACAAATATTTAAATATAAGCTAAGTATTATATATTTGATTTGTCCAATCTTATTTAAGATAATTATTTATGCAGTTTTGTTTTTAAATTATTTTTTTGTTCTTCAAAAAAAAACGCAAGTGACTATGTCAGTTGTATATTGGAAATCTTAATTTATGTAATGACACTTTGTTGATAAATTTTGACCTTTACTGGGTGGGTTTTCACACATCTGGACCATTGTACAATGATAATGACACTTTGTTAATTCTAAAATTTAATTGACCGTGACCACTTAAGACAAGTAAATTGATGAATTTGTAAGAAAATGGGTGACCACTGGCCACAGACAGCAGGTGGCTGCTTATAACAGGTGCAAAATTGAGTGATTTTCATCGGGAGGAAGCCAAATTGGCTGCTTACAGCAGGTGACCGCTTATTAGGGGTGGCTGTTCATGCAGGTTTTACTGTATTGATACATTAATAGATGTTGATAATGAAAGTTTGCTCAAACAAAAGAGTGTTTCAATTTTATTTGTAATTTTAAATTGGGTTAATCCTAATATGAAGACCTTAATGACAGACAACATTTAATCGTCAAAAGAATGTGACTTCTCATGCATCAAAAAAATATTTGACATTAAATTAAAAATTACATGAGTATTCATTATTCTAAAGTAAGAGTAGGCACAATAGTGTTGCCGTCGAATTTCACATACAGCCAATCTGCCGTCATCACATCTAGCCAAATATAATCAGAGCGTGTTTGGAGTAGAATGTAGGCGTTGGTTAGTCTCAGAGGTGTAAATTAATAGAAGTACAAAAAAAGGAAATGACTGATATTTGTTGTACAGAAAGATTTAAGACCTGGGACAAATGTAACTAATTTTGCCTTTAACATGAAGTTCTTTTATAGGAGTATAAAATCACTAATAAGATTAGTTGAAGTCGGAAATAATATTTCTACTTATCTAAAGCTTGTGACATAAAGTTGTTATAAAAGTGCAAGTGTTTGATTAAAATATCCGGGAAGGTCTCATATGTGTGAATGTCAACAATCTTCTTTAGAGATGTATTAGTTCTTTTTACATGGCAGGATTATCATTACTTGAGCTGGAGTGTGCTAATACTCTTGTTACTAGCAGATAAACCAGATAAAGCTCTTTTTTATCTCTACTGTATAATTATGAAGCTAATAATTTGGAAATTAAGTTCAAGCATTTCTTTAATGCACTTGTCTTAGTCCATGGTGACTAAACTACGTGACATATCGAAATCATTGTGGGTCACAATATCACAAAAGCGGCGCACACTGACATGTTCAGTATTGCTTTGATGATTTTTACTTTGAATTTAAAGTGTGAAATAGAAACAGTACATGATAGAGGAATAAATTTGGAGTATATGTTTCATACCGAGCGCGGTAAGCCATTCACCTATGCCTTTTTTCGTCAATTGAGATGTAAAGTGACAAAAATATGAATAATTCTGATTGTCATTACAATACTATGGGTCTTAAAGTTATCGCCAATGGCGAATATGCTAATTTCATTACAGCTGTCTGCTATCGACACATCATTGATATTGGCATGAACTCAGGAATAGAACATGAAAGAAGTTTCTTGTTGTATGCTTCAACAAATCTTTAACCACGGTGTCAATACCATGTTACTGTGTGTAAAAAGAAACCGCGTAAAATACTTCTGTTGAAAGATGTTTGTATCCATGTATTGCTGTATTTATACATGTATATTAAAATCCACATTGCAGTTTGCACCAATTTTAATGAAGACTTTTACAAGTTTTACTCGAAAATGTATCTTTGAATCTCAATTAAAAACTTATTTACAGTTAAAACTTTAAGTTGTAGTCTGTTATTAGACTTGTTAATAATGCTTGAACATTGTTATACGTAAATGTTAGTCCTGAAATTTTACTCTTACTAAATAAACAGTTTCACCATCACAGCCTTGACCTTTAAATGTTGCTTATCTCCTAAGGTTGGTATAAAATTAGAAATTGAGGGGCAGTAAATTTATATTACCAATAATATTGCCTTTATATTTGAAAATAAATTGTTTGCTGACAGCAAGGCATCACCCATCGTCTAGACTTATTCCTTATTTCCACAACAGAACATTTGTTAAAATAATGTGCCTTCATATTTCGTGCTCTCTGTTAATTATGAGACAAAGGATACAAAGACAAGTTGCAATGTGTTTGACAAGGTTAACAAATAAATTTCAAAATACAATGGTTAATGCCAGACTCCAGGTTGTAAACATGTAGTTTAAAATACATTTACACAATTCAGAAACTGCGTCAGAAAAAGTATTATGCATTTTATAAAGTTATTAGTCTGCTTATAACATTAATATTCCTGTATAAAATTGCAAACATCGTGACTTTTGGCTTTCGGAACAACAAATGTCATTATCTGATCTGACAAACGCATTGCATTACCAGTTAATTATGTTAAAGCTAAGAGAAAATTTGCTAAAAGCACATTTGCAATATTTAGTTTGTCGTATTTTTTCCTCCAAAAATTCAATTTGGATTGCATTTAATACAAATAAAAGGCAGAAATGGGATTAAAATTTAAAATTAACATATTTTTTTCATGACACAGTTTCCATAAGAAATAAAAATTAAAAGAGCAAATGTGGTACAAATGTTTGCTTTTGTCATCCATTGAACCCGTCAGTTTATATTTAAATGGAAATTATTTTCTCACTGGCTGTTTACGACATTATCATTTATGATCATTCAACGACGTCAAATATTTTTAAAGCATCGTTTTATAATATACGCTAGACTGGAGTAGCTTTCAGTTTACCATCAGGTACTTTAGTTTGGTTAAAACTGTTTTATTTAAGTTTGATTTTGAAACAAGTCCTTACAAATTAGATTTATCTTTTTCAAGCTGGCTTCTTTGTCCTTACGTTCTGAGCTAGTAGGATAAAGTTTGTCGCCTAATGAACAGCGAGATTGTTTTGGATGTGATTTAAAACATATGGCTATTCATTGATTACCAAATGTCGTTATCAAGTACCCACGCCTTCTTTATAAGTTAATTTTAATCTAGAATTAAATTAATGAGGAAGAAAATTATGAATTGTTTGATTAAATCTAAGTATATCCTACTTACGAAAAATAGTACTGCTACAGATGAAATTTGAATTCGCGACATTTATATCACAACAGGCTCCTCTACGATTTAACTACTGCGCCTACTTAAAATATGAATTGATAGTTCTTGAATAAATATACAAACCATTGATAAAACGTATCATGCATACTGTGTGTTTGTTTGTTGGGTTTAACGACGTAGCAACACAGTGTATAGGTCATATAATGGCGGTCAATCAATCTACTCACTCCTCCTGGAAAAGGCTAAATCTCTTGATTTAGTTGTTAACCAACTACTAAGCGCATAGTTTCGTCAGTGACTGACAACTGCCCTATATAATTAAAAATCATTGGTAGGAGGGAGAATGGCCGTATAAATAATTTCATGACCAAGCTCCACGAACGTATGCCCGCCCGTGAATCGAACCCACGACCCCTCAATCAGTAGATTTGTGTGCTACCAATTGAGCTAGCCGGGCGGCACATCATGCATTCTGTACGACATTTTACCATACATAAAGTTAAATAATAAAAAACAGTTTGAATCATAATATGTTGATTAACTAGTAAATGCTGATTTTGAAGTTTGCGCAAATGATAATGTTTTAGTTGATTTCACTAATAAATGTAAATTGGTGCATTCGAAAAACAAGATTTTGTCGAAGGAGTTTAGAAGAACACCGTGTATGTATAGATTGTTTTTTATCTAATTCTATATATTGTCTAATTTCAGACATGCTAGAGGAAGTCATCATGGCAAACAGAACTAAGAATGGCGAATTATTATATGCTAATACTAATGATTTCCCTGCAATTATTGTAGTTACCTGTATGTTATCAGTGTTTAGTATTGTTGGAACAACTGGAAATGCGTTTGTGCTGTACGTCTTCTCCAAGAAGAAAGACAAGACAACATCAACTGTGTTCATTCTTGCATTGGCTTTAATTGATTTTGTCACGTGTTTGTTTCTTATTCCATTTACTATCGTGGTGGAGTACCTGTATAAGAAGGTAGACAGTGATGTCGTTTGTAAAGTGTATCAATTCTTTATAACATCAAATGTTCCTTTTAGTGCCTTCATCATGACAGCAATAGCGTTTGATAGATATGTATGTATATGTCGCCCTTGGTTAAAATTTCTCGATATTAAAGTGGCTAAAAGGATTATATTTGCATTGCTCATTGTCTCCCTGACGCTTGGATTGATAACAAGCTTAGCTTACGGCGTGTACCATCAAAAACACGTGATTATTAACCAATTTGAACTTGTAAACAATGGTGTCAACCTCCTCGAGAATTCTAGTTTTTCAAAACTGATAAATGAATCAAGCCTTGAATTTGTACAAAACTTGATAACACAGCAAAACTGTAGTAGATACGTCGCGGGAAGGCCTAACATAGGACCAGTGCAATACAGTAAATATATTAGCTGCGTGCAAGTACAACAAAATGCTGAAAAGATGTTTGGTAATGAAAGCTCAAAATAGGAAAATGAATATCACTTTACGGGATATTGCTATCCTAACGAAAAAATATTGAGCCGAGATTTTAGAAAAGCCTACCAGACTGTATATGCTTCAATGTTTCTGTTAGTGTTTTTACTCGTGTTTGCCCTCTATGCTTTAATTCTGAGGTCAATTCTGACACGTAGAAGTAAACGTCTTAGGTCATCTATTGCATATCGTCATTATAATGGAACTGGGAAAAACATGGTGATATACAAAGAAAACAAGAAACAGAAAAAGACAATGGACTTATTGAAACCTCTGGATAATAAAGATTTAGACCAGTCGGCTACTGGACAGTCTGAGTTGCTGGAGTGTTATAGTACTAGGGAGAATGGAAATACAAATGGCCACGCGACGTTACCTAGCGACGCAAATGCAGTCAAACGTGCACAATTTGAACCAGTTAAAACTGACAAAGCTTTTAGTGAATTACGTGGTGATAATGAGAAAGAGGTATTAGAAGCGACAACTACATTAGTTGAAGCAGATATGGATAAAGACGATTCCACTGTTGTTAATTATTTAACCAATGGGCGGAGAAGAGTTCCAAAAAAGAAACGATTTTCCGAAGAAAAACATGTCAAGTACCATACTACTACAACAAAGAGTGGTGATTGCCAACAAATCGAAGTGTTTCGAGTTATTCCGAACAATATATGTCGACACGACACCCGGAAGTCAATACGTGAACGATTACGATTGGCCAATATCAAAACGGCAGGGATTTTATTTACGGTCACACTTGTGTTTATCATTGCTTTTTTACCGGCTTGGTTGATGGCTACAAGTTTGCTGTACCCACCAAATATGATAGTGTTTTATATGTACTTTATATATAATGTTGCTAATCCCTTCATTTATGCATTTTTCAATCAGACTTTCCAAAAGGAAATGAAAACAGTTTTGAAATGTAAAAATGTATGAACCATTGTTATCAAGTTTTAAACAAGCACAAATTATCAGACTGGTTTGCTCAATATTTACCATAGCACATTTAATGTCAATTCACGTATATTCAATGGTTTTGGAATTTACTCATTAAAATCAAAGTTGCGGTTTTTGAAATTTCTTTCTTTTTTCTGTTGCATTATCATAACAGTTTGAGTTTTATGTTGTCGTTAATTTAATAGATTAAGTCTGCCCTTTCACATATGTCATCCAAAATGCCACTTATCGAAGGGTTTGAAAGCAGCAAATATTGCAACCAATGTGTAAGCAAATCGACATACAGCTGTGAAATAGCAATTATTTCTTACTGTGCTTTTAGACATCTAATTAACTTGAACAAATTCAAATGTCATTTGTCCAATATGAGACTTTTAGATAAGGCATGTTGAGTGACATATGCTTCTGCATCTTCCAGACGGATCAACGCAATTACACACTCATAAAGCATTCAGTTGATTGAAACTTAAGGAGAAATTTATAACTAAGCAAACAAAACAAAAAAGCCTTACATGAGAAAGTACAATTTGTCTGTCAATTGACATTGTGGTAACATTTGGTAATACTTTTTACGAGAAATGCATTTTTAATTCTGTATTGTATTTTTGTTTAGTATTGTGCAGAACGTGCTATGTGCATTAAATGTGAATCACAAAGATTTGGAAGAAAACGTGTTCACAACGACCCGAGGCTAAAAACGTTTTCAATATTATTTACATTCACTTTTACGTATCAAACTAGAAGTAATTCATGCACTGGAACAATTAATATACGTGTATTAATTTGCTTCTGGCCAATTTTAACCAGTCATATGTACTATCAACATCCAAATTTCATCGTGCTCAGTTCTGATGTTAATTTATAAAAATAGAAGCTATTTAAATAACTATGTATGTATATTATTGACATGTTAAACGTTACTTAGTCCGACGAGTGACTGGTAATTATGATCAAGGTATTGTTTAACTATTTTGGCTAAATTATTTCTAAATAAAATTTATTCACGGTATATATGCAAACTACTTATTTGTTAAGCGAGAACGGTGTATGGGTTGCCTTTTGGTGCGAGTAACGCACCCTCTCTCTCCCTCCCTCTCCCCCTCTCTCTCTCTCTCGCTCTCTCTTTCTCTCTCTCTCTCCCTCTCTCCCCCTCCCCCACTCTCTCTCTCACTCTCAACAATGTTCGCATATACTCAGTGATTTTACTTTACAGTAACATTCTACTATGAAGACCATTGAGTTGGATTTACGTTTTGCTTTGGTTGATAAGTAAAGGGAACTTTCTTTAAAGGTAATAAAACATTTGCGACCTACAAACGTACACAATTCTGTGATTTTGGACTGACAAAGGTTGTTTTTATTTAGCGTCATTTTACAAATATACTAGCTAATGTGAAAAATGTCGTAATGTCATTGTTCATATTGTTTTGTATCGAAGTGATTACTTGATTATAAAATGAATTGTCTTAAAAATAAAACAATGAAACAAAATATAGTGTCTGTCTTAAATTCATAATTAGTTTGGCTTTTCTCTTGCATTTTCATGAGACAATGGTCAGGTTGTTTGATGATTGTTACAACCAATGCTATATTTGACCGATTAACCTACTCTTGTTCTATATTTGTTTTTACTTTTCTTACAGTATGATATCATCGATTAGTTAAAACCAAAAATATATGTCTTATCCTTTGTTGGTATTGTGTTTGGTTAATAGATAAATATTACATTTAAACTTAAGTCCATATAATGTTTCTATATTTTAATAAAAACAGTCTCCAGAGGAATACACAGGATTTACGTAATCCGATCTTTCGTCAGGGATATTGAAAGTACTCATAATATTTTCTTTAGCATTATAATGCTGGATTAGGCTTGTACTTATGTATCTTAAATTAAGTTCTCTTTTATCGAACATTATTCGGGAAGGAAAGTTCAGTGCGTCTTGAATTTGGATCACTTGAGTCAAGGAATACACTGAGTTTCAACATTTCAACGTTTATCTTATCAGCTTTTCTTGTCACTAGTTTTAACTTTTACTCGCTTTCTAAGAACAAAAACCTTCTTCGTTGTTTATGTGTTTATGCAAATTATTAACATGTTGTCATTTTAATGGTAAATGTATGATTTACTGCGCTGGAAATCGTGTTTCGTCATAGTAAATTATAAACCTTAGTTAATCTACAACATTTTTAATAACAAATTAGACATTACAAAGTACTGATATCTTTTGTACAATTTTGTACAATAGAGCATACGACGTGTCTACAGTGAGCTGTTTATTTTTTTCTGATAGTATTACCTATAACTATATTTGTGTGTGAGTTATATTTTTATATGCAAGATGTCTGCTATTCTGACATGTGTTTTATATAACTACATTTGATTGATATATATAAGATCTACAATGATGGTATTGTGTGGAAATCAATTTGAATAACGCCTCAATGTCTATAATGTTAGAATATGTTTTAGTAAAACCCAATTTGACTAACTCCTCATGGCTTACTGTTCTAATACTTGTGAATGAAAAGTATATTTTACTGACAAAACATATGCAATGTAAACGCATATTTTAATGGAACTCAATTTTGCTAACGAATCATCGTCTACGATGTGGTGGTCATTTCTTTTTTTCGAAAACTTATAAAGCTGCTCATAGTCTATAATTATGAGATAAATTTTAATAGAGCTTATTTTGACTGGCAACTCATTGATATAATATATAGACAATATAATTGTCTGATATAACTCAGTTTGACTGCCGAAGCATTGTCTACAATGCTTACACACGTTTGATATAACGCAGCTGACTGGTGACATAGGGTCTACAATTCTGACACACGTTTAATATAACTCAGTTTGACTGCCGAGGAAAGGTCTCCTGTGCTGACACACGTTTATTATAACTCAGTTTGACTGCCGAGACATTGTCTACAAGGCTGACGCACGTTTAAAATAAATAAGTTTTACTGGTGACATATGATCTACAATGTTGACACACGTTTATTATAATTCAGTTTGGCTTGTGACTCGAGGTCTTCGATGCTGCCATATGTTTTAACAAAAACATAGTTTGACTGGCGTATAACGGTCTACAAAGTTGAAATAGGTTTCTTAAGAACTCAGTTTGTCCGATAACTCATAGTCTGCAATGTTGACACACGTTTTTAGATATCTGAGTTAGACAGACGACCGAAGGTCTGCGACGTTGTTGTTTGTTTTTATTAAACCCAGTTTAACTGGAGACTCTTAGTCTGACACGTGATTGATAGAACTAAATTTGATTGGCGAGTCAATGAAAAGTGACATGTTATGTCAATATTGCATCCAATGCTGCAGTCTAAGAAATCATTGAATATTAAATGTGCCAGAAAATTGATGCATATTTACCTTATATATTTGCATATCATTGTACCATAGATTGGTAGAACATTAGAAATTTCATTTTTTTACATCTTAGCGCCATGTCATGTTTAAAACAGGCAATGAACTAGACACATCGGTTAACAGTTCAGTAATTATTTCTGCAATTATCATGGCATTATTTAGCCTGCTCCGGCTAGCTCAGTCGGTAGCACGCAAGTCTACTGATCGAGGGGCCGTGGGTTCTATTCCCGGGCAGCGCATACTTTCGTGAAGCTTGGTCATATAATTATTTCTACGGCCATTCTTTCTGCTACCAATGATTCTTAATTATGTAGGGCAGTTGTCAGTCTCTGACAAAAGTATGTGCTTAGTAGTTGGTTAACACCTAAATCCAAAGATTTAGCCTTTCCTGGAACAGTGAGTAGGTTGACTGACCACCGTTATATGACCTATACAATGTGTTGGCGTTAAATCCAACAAAACAAACAAACATAAGATGGCATTTCTCGTGCGTGTTTAGGCACTTAGTCAAAATTCTCTAATGGTTTTTACCTCTGCTTTTTTTAATTTTCTTCTTTTTTTGCAATGTCAACAAAAAGATAGAAGTGCTTTTGATATCAATGACTTGTTCACATGAGATATCCTGATTATTCATAGTGTTTTTGTACTTGAATCTTTAAGTGCAACCATTAAGTGTCTGTGCAGATAAAACAATACTACATTCTTGTCTTCGATAATAGTTTTGTATTTAACAACACACAATAAATGGTAATTTAGAAAAACAATACATGTGTCATAGATCGAAAGAGAAATGATTACTTAACTTAGACGAGGACGTGTATCAAATAACAAACAATACAGTGCTTTACCACACGTTAACAGACAGAGACGACTTCCTGAACTTATAAAAAGTCAATGAATGTTTATGTAATACCAGTTATTTTAATACATTAAGTATGATCTTCTGTGATAAAAAAAACAAACATATTTAATGACTACATCAAATTTATAAAATTTGGTATCTGTGATTCCAAAACCTGCAAGCCATGATCAATGTAATTCCTTTTCATAGCACATCGTTTAATGCTACTTGTGTAAAGAAAAGTAACAGTTCAATCATCTAAGTTTTATTTCGCAATCACAAAATGCGTTTATTTATTTCTCCCTAATCTGTATCTTAAAGAAGTATAAAATCACTACTTTATTTCGTGATTGAGTAATTTTCACTATCTCTCTTAAGAGTTGTTTTTTTGCAGTGTGTAACCATATGAATATGGTTTTTGATAGTCGTGATCAATGGGTTCATGCCTATAAAACCTGTTTTTGTTTAAGATAAATGCGTTTGATGCATGCATATCGAAAGATTATACGATGAAATAAATAAGACGGAAAGTTTTCCTTTTATCTTGGATAATAGATACCAACCCTAAAGATTATGCTATTCATGATAGCATGCATGTTAATGACAATAGTCATGGTTAAAAACCTGTTCAGGTTTTAAAATGAAACAATTTATGCATGAAATAAAGCATAGTTCTCACTTACTTAGCCACTAATCAGTCATTTATATAAGTGTGTGCATGGCGGTACAATTTTTATCATTTTTGTTCTGGAAAGGCTTTTTTATCTGTACTTGTTACGTCTTACTGAAAAAACTGAAAATTTATAACTTTATAGAGACATTCGTTTTATATGAGGGACTTTAGTCAATTATCTTTGCCTGATAAAATCTGAAGCAATTCAATTGGTAAGTAGGTCCTTACAGTTGAAATCCTCGGATTTTATCATTGAATTCCTATGTAAGGATAACAAAATATTTCATCTAACATCTTTCTTGTTAATGAAGACATTTAAAGAAGTGATGAAACTTAGAAAGTTCTTTACCCTTAAAATACAGAGCCTGAATTTCAAACAAATTAAATTATTTACAAAAAAGGTATTTAAGAATAGTTTTGGCAAATTGACATTAAAAAATGAGGGTAAAATCCGAGTTATTCAACTAATTGGACCTTCCTATTTGAAAAGTATAGAAGAGGAAATTACTGACTAAAGTTCCTTATTGTATTTAACATGGAATGCTATGACCTACTGC
Organism: Mactra quadrangularis; assembly: GCA_025267735.1. Classification (NCBI taxonomy): domain Eukaryota; kingdom Metazoa; phylum Mollusca; class Bivalvia; order Venerida; family Mactridae; genus Mactra; species Mactra quadrangularis. The sequence continues at coordinate 42,171,209 of CM046294.1, forward strand.
GACCGGAATTTGAACTCGGAAATTTAGTACATTGTAAGTCTTAGTGTAATGCTTCTTAAAGTAGAACTCAACACGCTGTCAAACATGCCTAGTTTTTTTGCTGATACAATAAAAATGACAATTCTAAGATATATGACGCATGTATTTTGGTCAGGAAACGTTTAGCAACGGCACAAGGGGCCGTTAAAAGTCGTTCTTTTAGCGTTGCTAAGTGTGTTACCTGCCCTTGATTTAGGAGTTACCTCCCTTTGCACGTACAGCCCGTGCATTCGCATAATGCACTTCGTTAACTCGGCACGGCCACGTAGTAGTTCGTACTCATTATGTACGAAAATCACGCTTGCGTGAAATACATTTTATGAGCCACTGTATCCGTCGAATTTTAAATAAAATTTGAATAACTTTTTTGTTTTTAGAGACCTCAAAGTTTTCAATACCTTGAAAGGAAAGTTTTTACTTAACTCAAAGGGAAATAATCAATATTACTCCTCGTGAAGTTATAGTGGTGTCTGGCCGGCATGACCTAATTTACGTTTTCCAAAAATAACTTTTCCAATGATTACGACATTTTGTTTTTGTTTGTCAACATCACTTTCAGATGAAGAATTGCCGTCATTTATGGTTAGTATAGTAATTCTTAGTCATTTTTATTGGAATATAAAGCTTTTCAAACGACTGGAAAGGCTTTCAATTGTCATAAAAACGTGCTTGATTTTCACTGAATTCAACTAGCTTGCATTTCATGTCAGCGTCTTTTCCAAGACCCAGTATTCATACGGAATGTAGAATAAGAAAATTTCGGAACATTGTAGCCTTGTGAATGATTATTGTTTCTGAGAAATAACTACATTAAATACACATAGGGTCATTTTATGCCATTGTGCTTTACCTTTATCTTGTATTTCATTGTTTAAATACTGAATCATTAAATCAATCTTTGGAAAATCAACGGGGTGTCCCACTACTAAATTGAAAGAAACATTTCAAGGGCGGTTCTTTCAGGTAGACAAACATCCGTGCTCCCCCTCCTGCTTCTTTAATTTCAAGAACATTGAAATGAAAGTAAATGTGATACTTTCGCTTTCCAACAACCAGAATAAACTAGTTATAAAAGAGTATTTGATATGCTTTTTAGTTTTTACATTTTTTTCAGAGTTCCTGACAGACACAAGATCTTATGTAATTGTATATCATAATGCAATGCGAAGTATGCAACTCTGCTTCAGCTCAATCAGGTAAATCTATGTTTATGATGGTTTAAAACTACATTTAAGACTATTTCATAATACTTTGACTCAAATTGAGAGCCAACTTTACTTACAAGTTACCATATTTTGTGTATTTTTATCAGAATTCTATTACTGTTGCACAATAAGTTGAAAATTGACTAGATCTACTTGCAAGAAATCTTTTTGTCAATTTTTTGACATATGTCAAGGAACTTATGGCTGGAAATCAACCTCAGCTTTCAGAGTCAAAACTCATTATACCTCCCAGTATTAGTAGAAGGCTTTCTATGTCAAGAGCAATGAATACGTGTCAAGAATAAGCTACAAATATATCTTGAATAATTTGGAATTAGTTTCAAGGGCTCATATTTCTAACATTTCACAAGGCAATCTTATGTTCTCCTTGTTGAATCAACAAATTGAAATGCATATTTATGCACATTTATTACAAGAAATTTTTGTAAAGACCAACACAAATTACTATATTATTATATTTTAATATCAAAACTATAAACATTTGTCTAAAAATGACACATGTAGTAATATGATAAACATGGCTATGCTTGGACTGTAAAACAAATGATCACAAATGGCTAGAAATGTTCTGCACAGTTGTGAATAATGCAGCCAATTATCAGTTTTAAGCTAGTCTATTCTTAGCTGAATGATATAAGTAAGAATGACTTGAGGAGAACTTCTGATATTTTAAATCTTTTAAATGAATGCTGTGTCATCTTAATATAATCTTCTTACAACTGAAACAGAAAATCTCTGATGTTTGTTGATGATGCACATCCTGAAATTATAAATTATTGTGAATATGATATATTACAAAATGAAAATAATTCTTTTTATGTTCATTTTCTTTTTTCAGACAGACTATTTTTAACAAGTTAGGATGCTGATAGAGTAGTAAACCTGCTGTAAAAAACTTGACACATCATTGGAATGTACATATCAAGTTATTACTTTATGGTGACAAAAAGATGATACATCAATAACTGACTCCTGGAATGCTAGTCAACTTTAAGTAATAATAAAGTATCAAACCTGTGTGAACCTTTTAAATGCTATCTTATGATAATTCACATAAGCAGTTGAAAGAATTATTATTTGAATTTTGGTAGACAAATAAATATTTTAAAACTAAGTTGTGTTTTTTTCTCATTTAAATTCAAAAAATCATTTTGTCTGGACAACTGATGATAAAGGGGGTCCATGAATAGTTAGTTACCCTTTTCTTATTGAAGAGACATCTAAGTTCCTCATCATATCTAGAAAAAGCACAGATATATGTGCTTCACATTTATTACATAGGCTTTTCTTGATTGAAAGTAAACATGATGTATCATGTTCAGACTAAAATAACTTTTTGCATAACCACTGTACTGTAACAGTCCAAATATTGAAGGACCTGTTAGATTATTATTATTGCAACACTGCTCTAATTTATTTTTCAAAAATAATTCATACATTTAAAACTTAATTCCATGGTTTACATGAAAATATAAGGGTATAACCAGAGTTGATTGTTCAAGTGACAACACAACCTGAATGATGTTTTCCTTTAAGATCAAAATTTAAACAGATGTACCATATTTTTCAAGCCTGATGAAAATTTTGTCAACTAGTATTAGGGCAGTGTTGCATTAACCAGACAAATAATTAATACTTACATGAATAAAAAATGCTGCTGCTAAAAAACATGTATTTAAATTTTGAGCATCTGCATGTTTGTATAAATCAAACTAGTACACAAGAGGAGCTATATCTTCCTGGATTAAGTATTTTATTGACATCACCCTACTCCTACAATGTACAAAATAAACACATTATTCAAACAATAATAAAACTTGATGACGTATAGTCATTACACCTGAATGGAATAATAAGTTGTCACAAAAAGATTGCACAAATAATGACGATCATAAATGTGTGCAAATTTGCTTTATAAAAGTCCCACCCTGAATGTTAACTTATGAGAGATAAAGCTATCTACATCTTGAGCATTGAAATATTTGGTGCAGCGATTACAACTAAACATGTTTAGATTAGATGGCGTTGGCTTCAAATAAATTCATTATTAATCAAAATTAAATATTTTTATAAAAGCCCCACAACAGACAGTACCCCTCCACCCCATCAATTTGAACGTGCTTCACACGGACAAATCGAGGTATCAATCATGTGAAACATCAATATTATGGTCAGATTTTATTAAATACTAAATTTTACTTATTATTACTGCAAATAAAAAAGTACACAGACTGCACTAAAGAATGTTTATTTAGGTTTGACCAATAATGGTAACATGGACGAAAGTATTTAGGACGAATCCAAAATGGTTTTGTGAATATAAAAATACTTATTTACGATAATACTACATGAAATCGATACTTACTGTGTTATAAAACTACTGTCATATCCTAAATTTTACTTCTTAACTATCAAACATCTGAATCTGGAAGCTGGACAAGATTGCAAGTTTGACAAATTGTTCATCGTTGTATCTGACTAAACCCAATACAGTCTCCAGCGTTTATCAGCGGTCATGCATGTTTTTATTTAGCAGGCCAAACACACCTAAAATCCGGAGTCAACTCAACCCGGTAATAAACAAATTATATATCCCAATTCGAAAAAATCGAACTGAGACAGGACGTTAAAAAAATCAAACAATGCCGCCATGTTTACTCATAACTGATTCTGGTTATTCTGGTTGGTTATTCAAAATTGACAAAGTCAATGTTTCATACTATACACTTTCTCTATGACTGATCTTAACAAATAGGAAATTATTAAAACCAAAATTCTACTAACTACAAAGGATATCAAACAAAAACTAAAAACATTTTTTTTTGCATTAACTCGTATTAGATTTTATCATTCTCGTTTTCTGATTGCCACAGATGGTAACATGCACAATGAAACACAAGACATAGTTTTGCTGTATTTCTTCATTTTTGTTGCCGTTGCCAATCACATAACCGGCACACGTCAGAATAAGCAAATCAAACCATCCTATATTTCTACAAAGTCTGAATAAAAACCACGTACTAGTTTTCTTAATTAGCTTTGTAATAAGCCGCAGAAAAAAGTCTGAACAAACAAACGTCATTTTTGGCTATACCTTCTGAAAGGACAATGGTATAGACGTCAATGATTCTTATCACTTTAAATTGATTTACCCACGAGGCTCATCAGTCGATAAAAATGTTTTTCTGGACAATAATCAGAACTATTTTATAAAATATTATATCCTGTTTCATCTTGAACATTTATTTCCCCTGTTGTATGATAGTGATTACGATAAACACCCTTTGAAGCTGCGTTAATTTCTAGTTTCACAGTTTTTTGTAAGTAAGTCATTGACGTTCTGTCGGAATCAGATACAAAATGTCTAAATGTGGACTGAATACGGCTTATACAACAATTAAGGGCAAATAAACGTCCGGACGATGACAGGTTATAGTCAAGAAACGAGTTTGTTTGTTTGTTGGATTTAAAGCCGTAGCAACACATTGCATAGGTCATATAACGGCGGTCAGTCAACATACTTACTCCTCCTGGAAAGGCTAAATCTCTGGATTTAGCTGTTTACCAACTACTAACCGCATACTTTCGTCAGTAACTGACAACTGCACTACATAATTAAAAATAATTGGTAGGAGGAAGAATGGCCGTAGAAAAAATTTCATGACCAAGCTCCACGAAAGTATGCCCCGCCCGGGAATCGAACCCACGACCTCTCGACTGGCTTGCTACCGACTGAGCTAGTCAGGCGGCAGGCTATTGTAGTATACATTGTATCTTGTTGAACAATATCCATTGGAAGGTTAAAGCTTTTTATATAAACGTTAAATATATCCTTAACGACAAAATGTTATAGCAAGAAAACGTGTGGATTTAATTATATCTGTTACAATATACTCGATTCGGAGCTAAAGCGGTTTGGTTTTTTCCAGCCGAAAAATACTTCGTTTGTACCGGATGTACCTGTGCAGAACTACAGATCGTATTCTAGGTCATGCGTGTTTTTGTACTTTAAATAATGGACTTGCCAACAAAATAGGTGAATAAGCTGATGTATGAGCAGCATTTTACTTATTTAAACAAGCCATTGTTATGTGTAACATTTCTTTTAAATAGTGTGTATGCACATTGTTAATTTCAGATAATGATGTGTTTATAAAATAAGTGTTAACTAATTAAACTATAAAATTGTAAAAATAATTCTCCTCTAAATATTGGTGTGTAATGAAACTGGCTATGTTATATACGTAATGTTTACGTGGACGACCTGTAAGTCGTAACATTAATGTATGTACACAGAACCATAATAATAGTACAGGTCGTATTCTAGATCATGCGTGATCTTGTACTTTAAACAATGGACTTGCCCACATAATATGTGAATAAGCTTATGCATGAATAGCATTTTACGGGTTTAAACATACCACTTTGATATTTTACATTTATTTTAAATAGCATATATTCACATTGTAACTTCTAATTAGTGGTATGTTTATAAAATAAGTGTAAAGTAACTTAACTACAAAACTGTTAAATTAATTCTTCCTAAATGTCAGTGTGTAATGAAACTGGCTATGTTTGTATACGCAATGTTTACGTGGACGACCTGTATCTGTGTTGCATACTTTTCAGCAAGAATATATAAAATAAGTTCGTTCAGCTCGGATGCATCTAGTATGATTGAAAACCTTATTCAGCTGGAAAAACCAATACATTCGAGTTGCTAATAATATTTCTAAGAACCTTTGAAATTACTTACTTCGATTAAGTATTCAGTGTTTAGTAATACCGGTACAACATTATCAGCAGATATACTTTTCAGTTTCCATAACAATATACCGAATATACTGTACATTACTATTTATAAATATGAAGTTGAAACGCACTAATCCTTCGTCGCCATAGTTACATAGCATGGCTTAAAGCATTATATTAAATATGAGGAATAATTAAGTATAATTATAGAAGTATTAGGGAAAGAAAATTGTACAGATGTATTGCCTAGATGTCTATATATTTCTTAATAATTACATCAGCTTATTAAGATATCATCTCGATGTTAAACTTGAAGTAATTGAAAGTGTCTAACTACTGTCAGGAATATAATAACTTGTATAATTTCTAAAGGTCATATATAAGGCCCTACGAAATCGGTTTTATGTTTAGCGTTTTCGGCGAGTAAATGTCTCCTATTTCAAACTAAAAACAAAATATTAAAACAAACTTTAACTAAATGCATATGTACACTTAAATCCACAGGCGGCCGGCAAGGTCCCGTATCAAAAACACTATATATACATATAAGGAAAATCACTAAACGCATACAAAGTTCTTGACCAATTTCACTTAGACGAAAGTTTTGTCATTATAAATATACTTATTTCACTTATTTAATAATGCACGTGTGGCTAAGGCTTTGCTCTTTCAAATGACACAAACAACACAATCAAAAAGATTTTGTTTAGTCAACACAGAAGTCACAATAACAAAAATACACTATCAACGGCAAATTTTGAACTGTTAAATCGAATCAACTAAGTAAAACGAGGATATTTACGCATGCAATCGATCGTCAAATATTTTTCATGCAGTCAAACCGTATGGGTATTCAAGAAGTTGATCTGGTCATTAAAAAGCGAATAGTTTTCCTCATGTTAACATCGCTAGTACAGTCATTATTGAGCGCGTGACGTAAGGTCTATAGTGTTACATAGTTCTTGCGACTTTTGTATCGAGTAAACGTAATCTGTTTAATCGTTATGTTCGAAATCAGCCTACGACCTAACAATACAACAAATGCAAAAGATGTTGGTGTCATTGGAAAGAGCAAAGCCTCAGCTGTGCGTGCGTGTATACATCTGTGAAATAAAATTACTATTGATAGAGAAACTGGCCTCTGATTGAACTTGGTTGAAAAACTACCATTTTTGAGTGATATACCTTACATGTATATATAGTGCTTTTGATTCGGGACAGTGCCGGCTACAAGTGCTTAAAACATTGGTAAAATGTACAACTATGCACTTGAACTGTGGTTTTGGAAGTTTTTCAATGTCATTCTTTAATGTCATGTTTAGCAGAACATGTTTATATCATATAAAAAAGATAACTTGGTATCAAATATATTTTCATGGGATCTGCACTCAAGAAAACATCGCATAAATAACAATTACCGTTTGTGTGACGGGAAATAGACATGTTTTTGAGAAAATAGCGTTAGCAGGAACTTGTCACTGTCGAATTGATAGACGTTGATAATTTTCTATGTATGTGCTAATTTCCTTTGACATGTAAATTTGTTACGTTTTTGAAATTGATTTCTTGCAAACAAAATCAAGAAAGGAAATAAATTATGAAAAACATTTTGAAACATTTGTCAGAGTTAGCGTAATATATCATCTAGGATTATACTTTGCAACATGACTTAAATGTGATTTGAGTTTGTCATAAAGAAGCAAATGATATGTGAGGTTTTCTTCAAGCTGTAACTTAAATGACAAATAGTTACAATGGAATACTAAATAAGTTTGATTATGATATGAAGTGAATAAATAAAGTCTTTATTGAGTTAACTTTGTTTTTATAAAGCAAGGTTTTAAAATATTAGTTTTATTGCAAATAATACTAGTTTATATTAGCAACTTTATAAAACAGAGTCTGCGCCTACACCAAACCTTATAACAAACAATAAAACTGTTCATTTCCTTTATTAAGTCCTTTAAATAACATCATACCAGATGTGTTTTATAAAATATTCGTGACGAAAGTTCTTAAACACATGTGTGTCAAGTTTATTTTAATGTACGCATGAATCACAAAAGCTATTTTTTGTCCCATTAAGTTATCTGAATATGGTGATATTTGCCTAAAACAACAAAAGTTTCATCACCTGACAACCTTACAATGTTTGAAGAAAAATGAATTGACATTTTAACTACTAAAGTACTTACTCACACATGAAGTTTTATTCTGAAGATATTTTAAAATCATCAATGTTTGTAATTGTTTAAGGAACTGAATTCAATCAGATTTTGAATAAAACAACTGATCTATAGATGGGAAGGAAAAAGCAATCGATGCCGTAAAAGGTGCTTAAATGATCTTTTAGTATATTTTTACTTACGTGGTATGTATTTATATTACAATTGTGCAGGAGTGATATATAAGTATAGCTTCCAACGTGTTTTTATACCTACTCAGTTTTGAGAATATAAGATATTTTGACATTCAAGTTGGTTAAATCGGTAATTCTCTGGATACAGGTGGTGTTTATATGTTATGATAAAGTTTACTGGTTTTCCTAACAATAATCTTGAAAATGTCAAATGCATCGTGAAATTATACATAAATGTTATAAAGGCCAGTACATTTGACATTTGAAGTTTTTACAAACGTGTGTCAAAAAATGTATTTGACAATGTCGATGGCTAAACACAAATCTAGAATGTGGAGTTATTTAGATAACAAATACTAAGAGGAACTGTTGTTTATTCTTGAAAAGCATCTATCAATTACGTGTGGTATCCTACAGAGAATGAACAACTCATAAGGAAATTATTTCCGTTATTATGATTATATACTTCAGCTTTATTTAACCGTCTATATAGTCTTGGAATAAGACATAGAAATAGCTAGACTTGCTTCCGCTATTCAGTTATTTGATATAAGATTGATTTATAATGTCGATATATATTACACATTAGATTAATATCACGTCTTTGCAATATAACAGTGTTGGTTAAATTCAGACTCAAAGTATGCCCTTTGCAGACGGAACTGTATATTATATATCAATATATGGACTGTTAAAAAGTAATTGCATTTTATAGTCTAAGTTTCATGCTTATGCACGTTCACCGACTTTACAGCTATTACCCCTGGTCATCAGGCTACTAGTATCTATCTATCAATCTCCCTGGGGAGTCTTTTTACTCTGCTTAGTGTAGCCGACACTTTGGCGCATCGGAATTAAACCACCCTTGCAGGTAACCATTTACACCTGGGTAAAGTGAAGCAGTCGTAGACAAATTTCTTGCTCAAGGAAATTAGCAGTGACAAGGGTGGGATTTGAACCCGGGACCTCTCGATCCCTAAGCGCTCGTTCCACCACTGGACTACTGCTCCTACTGGTACCTATTGATACTTAGTTTTATAACAAGATATTTATTTCTAATGCCCTTTTATGCCTTTCTGAGAAAACACATACACGTAAAGTAGAATACGAAAACGTCAAAAAACACTATGCTATAGTAATTTCAATTTTTTCCTGGTCAGATAAAGTCTGCATTTCCTTTTTCAAACAAGCGTTTTATGTTTATAAGGTTTTCGGCATCACATCATTTCTACACCAAATTGGGTGCTATTAGTCTATAAAACATAAAGTTATCCATCATAAAAATGGAAATAAGGACGTCAATAAAAGACCACATAACAATATTACCTCTCGTAAAGTTCTCAACAATAGAGACAATGTCTTCTTTGATTATATTCTCCAAGAAGTATCAAAATTCTGTTAACAACATAAAAAGTATAAAGACAAATGAAATTTACGTTTTCTGTTGGCTGTATGTCAATGGAGAAAAAATCTACAGACAGATAAATTAACTCAATGTTCAATGCAAATGCAATAGCATAAGTCTTAGGCTATACGTGCGTCGTTGTCAATTAGTAATGAGAAATGCGATGTATGATGACTACGAGTTTATTATCAAGCTCCGTGTCATTGTTGAGTTAATTCTTTCAAAAAGATAACCCTATTCGGATTTTTGATAAATGATACGCCCAATATTATCTAACACATAATGTACGCCCACTTTTATCTCACAAAATTGCATACTCTCATATGTAGCTAACATAAATTATTTGTCCACTTTTATTTTACGCAAAAACAGCCCATTTCACGATATCTAAATAACAGAACCAATTTTTATGATTCAGATATATATATTCGTTCTAAATTTACAATATTGTTTTTTCTCAACTAATATTCCACCAGACACTTGGAATGAGGAATGATAACAGAAAAACCGTTTGTTAAGTCTCTCGTAAGCCAGAATATTTCCGTATTTATCATATTGAAAAATGTTTTACCATTCATATCACGTGACACGTAATGGCATGGCAGAAAAGCAATTACAAACGAGGTCGATTGACTGCTTTTAAAAAAAAGCAATTCGTTAAAATGCTAGAATATGCATAGAAGACAATCTTCTCAGATTATCAAAATCCATACTGAGCAGTTATTATCTATGTTAAATTTATTGGTTTTGGCATTTGACCTCCAATGATATTTCCGTGAATATGTATAAAGTTACAAATAAATCCGTTCTAAAATTTTGCAAAACAAAATGCTGCACAAATCAAGACTTGGAGTTGTTTGATTTGGGAAGTAAAATTTTTCTTTTTTTAGTCAGAAGAATTGTTTGTACCAGTTTCATAAATGACTTCAAGTGTTAATCAAAGTAGTGATATAACTGGCAGTAATTAGAGTCTGGTAGAAAATTTCTTAATGTTAAACACCAAGATGATATCTTAATACACTTCTGTAATTATTAAAAATTACATGCTATCCATCAAGACGACACCTCTGCACAATTTTCTTTCCCTGATACTTTTGTAATTATACTTAATTGTATCTCCCATTAGATATAATGTGAGCATGCAAATAATCATATTCCTAGATATGCAAAGCTACAATGGCAACCAAAACATGTCTCGCATCAAATCCTTAGAACGGGGATCCAAATTAGTATGGCTATGTTTTTTGTTGATATAAATATATTTGTTTTCAATGAGTGTATGTTTATGATCATCCAACTCTGCATGTGGTAATTTGCCGAAGGAACTTCATATTTGAGACAAAATTTAAGAAAGCAAAAAAGGATATTGATTGTTCTCCGATAACGATTCAACTTATTAGGAACCAACATCATGGAAGCAAAAATACGCCATGGTTTAATGAGAAAATCAAAACCAGACTTAATACCAATGAGTTTAATAAACAACAGCCATTAACAGATGATCGTATAACATGTCCCAGACTCTCATATGAGAAACTGTATGAAATTTGTATCTGGTTCTCAATTATCCACGCAATGTTTTTCTATTTAATTTCATTTAAAGACTATTTACAAATGCAAACAATACAAATTTAAACATTTCAAGACAATTCAACGTCTAATTCAATTCGAAAGCCCGCTTTTCTTATAATTCGCTTGTTACTTTTTCTTCAACATTGTTGTCAACAAAAATAATGGTGTTTGTCTTTCTGAAAACTGACAAAATCACTATCACACATTCTTCTCTCGGAAATATCAACGTGTTTAAACAAACATTAATGCAGAATAATGAATTATTTATATTCTCGTTTTATTACCTGCATTGTTTTTTATGCATTTTAAAGGCATCTTCACAGTCTGAACTGTCTGGAGACAGATATAAATCGATGTCTTTAAGATTAATTTGGTTTCAAAACACAATGAATTACAATCTCTGTAATACGCTGCTTTCAGACAAATGAATATTGAAAAAACCCGAAAAGAAATGCATTTTAGTAGCGATTAACTTGTAATATAAGTGTAATAAATTTAGCTAAGAAGTCTTATGTATAACAAATTACAAACAAATGCATCTTGAATCTGAAACAGTTCCGGTTTGTCTTAATGAAAAAAAGTCTTTGTTTGCATAATATTGTGAGCATCATACCAACACTTATTCACAATGCCACAATTGACCTGCGTTGAATATAATAAGGCTTAAATTACTTGATGTCGTAAGAATGTCGTAAACAATTTTAATGTATTTACAGAGTTCAAAATATTAAGAAATGAAGTAGACAGTGGGCGGCTAGATCTCCTTACATCTGACCTCTACGTGATTTCTTTATGCAGGTTGTTTGTCTTCAAATCGGCTTTCGTGCACCCTGATCAGGGCTTTAATGCCCACCCACGCGTTTTGATCCGGATCAATTTGGTCCCCAGAATAGTGTGCTATGGAAGACAAACGTAATCAGATTACCATAGTTGGCATTGTTCATATATCTACCACTGATAAATTTGCTATGTCTACAATACAATTGGATTCAATTGTCGTATTAGAAAACAATTGGATTAAATCGTCGTATTACAGCCATTTAGACGACTTTTTTTCTAGTTGCTGTGATTAAGCCAACATTCTTCGAACAAAAAAGAATACGATAAAAAAGTACACAAATCTCTTACAACGGAGAATTAAATATTAGTTTAGCATGCGACCATAAATATAGCAAATGATTTGATTTCCTTCCATTGATTTAAAACGCATATATTGAGTTCAATGTGGAATCAATGTAGACGTATTTATGTAATGGTTGTAATGTTCTTTATAATGGTATAGACTTAACATCAGATTTGTTTTATTTTCAAATTAGCCATTTGGGACATAAAACCTTATCATGAATGTAATGCTTTTGCTATAACCTAAGAGGTTAAGTAATAAACTTGAGCAATGTGAATCACATTATTTGCCCAACATCACACTGTGTTTCTATCATCGAAACCTAATAATAACTAACGAGGCTCTTCCATTTGATAAACATTAGCATAGCTTATATCTTTTTATGATATCACAGCAAAAATAATGAATAACTTTCTACGGCATATTATCGGGAGCTTACTGATGTAATCATACACTAAATCAGAACTGTCATCAGTTATCATAAAATCTTCTGCTGATTTACTGATATTTAACCAGTATCAAAAGAGTTTCTGAGATAATTGACCTATATTAGTTTTATTACCATGTTAGTTTATGCAGGCACACGACTTAACTTATTATTATTATTTATTAGTTTTCCAATGGTCTTATTCATATAGCCATAATAATTATATCAAATGGGGTTTTTTGCTCATTTTAAGTGTTTGTTCTAAGAAACATGTCTGCCTATTTGCAGGATGGCAATTGAGTAAACAGAAATAAGATTGTCATGTTGTTTCCAGTCCATTATTACGACATCGGTCTGACTTTTGTCAGAAAAAATGTATTATTGAATCACCATGAACACTTGAGTCAATAGTTTACGGTACATTAATATTTTTCTAGAAAAAAAGAACTATTACTCCCTCCCTGCTCCGCCTTGTCATATTATAAGTTTTATACTCCCATCAGGAATGCACTTTATTAGCAATAAATTATATATAAAGTCTCCGGTCACTAGTAGGTAATTATTTTGCACTACTCATTCAATTACTTCTCAACAAATGAATTTTCTTAAAAACAGGCATTCTATGACTAAAATAAAATTAGAAGTTTGGCATTATATAAAGATATACAAAAACACTACAGAAACCATATTTTGGACAAAAGATATTATGGATAAAAAAGTAAGACGTTTTTGGCCTAAACTAATAGCATCATTTCTAATAAAAATGATTTATGAAGGATTTGTTTGTCTGATCTTTTGAGATATGGCGTAGCTGCAAAACAAACTAATGTTTGTAATATCAATAAATCGTAAAAAAGCATAACCCATGGCCTTTCTTCTACTGACATCTTCGGAATAGATTTCTACCAACAGACACATATCTTACTAATTATATATATCTTCATGTATCAAGTAGTTTTCCCTTAGGTATCATTTTGTTTTGTATTAAGTAGTTTCCTTTACAGTTCTACATGAGAATAATAAAATAAAAATTCAGAAAACGCACCACATGTGGCTCAACATCGAATTACCATCAGTAAGTCAAGCGTTGTGACCATTGATTGAACTATGTCTTAGAAATGGTAACTCTGTTTGTGAATAGAGAATAAAAGATAAGTAAAAGACATATGTATTGTTATCGTATAATTAAAAAATAAACAACTTAAATAGTAAAAATAAACATGTATATATACCAACAAAATAAGCGGAAAACACAAAGGGTTGAACTATGACTTGCGGCTATTTTTGAGTTTATGCATGAATAAAACAAAGAATTCCAACAAATAAAAATTAATGTACACGTTTGATTTGTTTGTTTGGGTTTTGCGGCGCATCAAACAGAAATGTTATATCGCGCTACATATTTGAAAATTTATATGAAACAATATGAACACAAAGGAAACCAACGAGTCAAAAAAATATTACTACGACTACCATTGTTATGTATGGAAAAAAAACAACGACTGAAAACTGTCTAGAAATATCTAGAATATTTTTATTATGATTTGGATATATTTGATTACATCATTTTTATTAACAAAAATAGAATATTCAGTTCTTCTAAAAAAAATTAAAAAAAAATATTGCAATATTACGTAAGCCAGAATACCAATTATGCAAATAAATTGACATATGAGTAGAAAATGACTTGCGATTTTAAAGAACTTATATATGAAAAAAGTATATCAAAGAGATATACAGGCAAATAACTGTGCCAAAAGTGTAGAACCAAGTTTAGTCTTTAAAACAGTATTAAGAACGTAAGAAATCACTTACTTATAACATTTGTCACTTATAGCATTCAACTGAACGAATTAAAATATGTGGCATGCACATTGTTGAAAACGAAAGTAGGATACTGAGGGAATCACAAAGCTATTTATAGATTTGTTATATGTCGTACTTGCTGAAATTAAACGTTTTCATTGGTCGCTTTTTGTCTTTTCAACATTCTTAGGCGGTTAGGATATCTTTTATTAGTATTACACTAATGTTGCACAATAACAAGCTCTAGTATATTCTCATCAGTAAATGCATATTTTAACACTGATTTATTTTTAGCTAACCTGACCCACGTGGGTCTAGTTAGGAAACATCCAATATAAAGAAAAATATAGAAATATTTTGCCAAGTTATATATCAGTTTGTCTGTTTCAATCACAATTATAAAAATATAATGCAGAACCAGGAAAAATGGAACTGAAAATTTGCCCGATAATCCTTTTAATACATGATGTATAGAAATAACATAAGTATTGACTTTATTATTTGCTTAAGCATTTTATACTGCAATAATAACAAGGCTTCATTGTAAAATATTTATATGTCCAACCATGTGACAATTGGTCGACTTATAGTCGTTATGAGTTCCCACAGACAATATAGACATATATCATTAGAGTATAATATATTATTGTAAAAAGTACTTTTATATTATCATAAGACATTTAAACAAAAGTTGAATGCTCTTCATTATTTCCTGGAGAAAACTACCTAGAGAAAAAATGACTACGACAAATATTTTACTATAAACAGAAGTTTATTCAAGTAACATAGCTTAAGTTATATATTGATACATTTATACATGTTGAATTTGAAAGTTTGCTCAAACAAATAAGTGTTTCCATTTTATTTGTAATTGTAAATTGGGTTATTCCTAAAATGGGAATTTTTAATGCCAGACAACATTTAAATTGTCAAAAGAATGTGCTTGTCCTATAGAGACCTTGAAAGGTCTAAAAACTACTATTCAACGATAAAAACACTGCAAAACGTATCACAAGTTTATTTCGACATCTCCTCTCTCAAATACAACCTACGGGTAAGGCGCTAATAGATGTGCTTGATTTATGTCAATAATAAGTTCTGGTATTTAATCGAGCGACAGGAATATAATATTACGATCACGATTACCTCCCCTGAATTATCTCCCGAACAGTGCCTCCTCATTTATCGAATCACCATTCTATTGAAAAATGCTTTTATATTTATAATTCTAAAAGTAAGAGATGGCAATTGTGTTACTGTCGAATTTCACATTCAGCTAATATTCGGGCACCATATCTAGCCAAATGTAATCAGAGCGTGTTTGGAGTAGAATGTAGGCGTTGGTTAGTCTCAGAAGTATAATTAATAGAAGTACAAAACAATGAAATGACTGATATTTGTTCTACAGAAAGATTAAAGACCTGGGACTAATGTAACTAATCTTTACTTTAACATGAATTTCTTTTAAAGGAGTATAAAATCACTAATATGAATAGTTGAAGTCGGAAATAATATTTCTACTTATCTAAAGCTTGTGACATAAAGTACTTATAAAAGTGCTAGTGTTTGATCGGAATATCCGGGAAGGTCTCATATGTGTGAATGTCAACGATCTTCTTTAGAGATGTATTAGTTCTTTTTCCATGGCAGGATTATCATTACTTGAGCTGGAGTGTGCTAATACTCTTGTTACTAGCAGATAAACCAGATAAAGCTCTTTTTTATCTCTATTGTATAATTATGAAGCTAATAATTTGGAAATTAAGTTCAAGCATTTCTTTAATGCATAAGTCTAAGAAAAGTACTTTAATACATTTTTTCTATGGTGACTATACTACGTGACATTTTGAAATCATTGTGGGTCACAATATCACAAAAGCGGCGCACACTGACATATTCATTATTGCTTTTATGTTTTTTACTTTAAATTTAAAGTGTGAAATCGAAACAGTGCATTGATAGAGGAATCCATGCACGTTGCCATGACTTTGGATTATATGTTTTATACCGAGCGCGGTAAGCCATTCACCTATAAGTTGTTTCGTCAATTGAGATGTAAATGACAAAAATATGAATAATTCTGGTTGTCATAAGATTACTATATGTCTTAAAGTTATCGCCAATGGCGAATTGATATTGGCATGAACTCAGGAATAGAACATGAAAGAAGTTTCTTGTTGTATGCTTCACCAATTTTTAACCATGGTGTCAATACCATGTTACTTTGTGTAAAAAGTAACCGCGTAACATACTTCTATTGAAATATGGTTGTATCCATTTATATCTGTATTTATTCATGTATATTAAAGTCCACATTGCAGTTGCGCCAACTTTAATGAAGACTTATATACAGTTTCACCATCATAGCCTTGACCTTTAAGTTACAGTTTATCTCCTAAGATTGATAATAAATTAGAAATAGAGGGGCAGTTAATTTATATTACCAATAATATTGCCTTTATATTTGAAAATAAATTGTCTGCTGACAGCAAGGCATCACACGTCGTCTAGACTTATTCCTTATTTCCCCAACAAAACATTTGTTAAATTTATGTGCCTTCATATTTCGTGCGCTCTGCCAATTATAAAACAAAGGATACAAAGACAAGTTGCAATGTGTTTGACAAGGTTAACAAATAAATTTGAAAATACAATGGTTAATGCCAGACTCCTGGTTGTAAACATGTAGTTTAAAATACATTTACACAATTCAGGAGGTGCATCAGAAAATGTATTATGCATTTTATAAAGTCAATAGTCTGTTTATAACGTTAATATTCCTGGAAAAAACTGCAAACATCGTGACTTTTGGCTGTCTGAACAACAAATGTCATTTTCTGATCTGACAATCGAATTGCATTACCAGTTAGTTATGTTAAAGCTACGAGAAAACTTGCTAAAAGCACAAATTTGTTTCCAATATTTAGTTTGTCGTATTTCTTCCTCCAAAAATTCAATTTGCATTGCATTTATTACAAACAAAAGGCAGAAATGGGATTGAAATTATTGAAAATTAACATATTTTTTTCATGACACAGTTACCATATGAAATAATACTTAAAAATTAAAAGAGCAAATGTGGTACAAATGTTTGCTTTGTCATTCATTGAACCCGTCAGTTTATATTTAATTGGAAATTATTTTCTCACTGGCTGTTTACGACATAATAATTTATGATCATTCAAGACGTCAAATATTTTTAAAGCATTGTTTTATGATATATGCTAGACTGGATTAGCTTTCAGTTTACGACCAGGGACTTTAGTTTGGTGAAAACTGTTTTATTAAAGTTCGATTTTGAAACAAGTCCTTACAAATTAGATTTAACTCTTTAAAGCTGGCTTCTTTGTCCTTAAGTACTGCGCTAGTAGGATAAAGTTTGTCGCCTAATGAACAGCGAGATAGATTTTGGATGTAATTTGAAGCATCTGGCTATTCATTGATTGCCAAATGTCGTTATCACGTACCCACGCCTACTTTATCAGTTTATTTCAATGTAGAATTAAATAAGTGAGAAAGAAAATTATGAATTGTTTATTAAATCTAAGTATATCCTACTTACGAAGAGTAGTATTACTGCTACAGATGAAATTTTAATTCGCGACATTTATATCACAACAGGCTCTCCTACGATTTAACTACCGTGCCGACTTAAAATATGAATTTATAGTTCTCGAATAAATACACAAATCATTGATAAAACGTATCATGCATACTGTTTGTTTGTTTGTTGGGTTTAAAGACGTAGCAACACAGTGTATAGGTCATATAATGGCGGTCAATCAATCTACTCACTCCTCCTGGAAAGGGCTAAATCTTTGGATTTAGTTGTTAACCAACTACTAAGCGCATACTTTTGTCAGTGACTGACAACTGCCCTACATAATTAAAAATTATTGGTAGGAAGGAGAATGGCCGTAGAAATAATTTCATGACCAAGCTCCACGAAAGTATGCCACGCCCGGGAATCGAACCCACGACCCCTCAATCAGTAGACTTGCGTGCTACCAATTGAGCTAGCCGGGCGGCTCATCATGCATACTGTAAGACATTTTACCATACATAAAGTTAAATAATAGAAAACATAATATGTTGATTAACTAGTAAATGCTGATTTTGAAGTTTGCGCATATGATAATTTATTTGTTGATTTCACTATTAAATGTAATTCGGTTATTCGAAAAACAGGATTTTGTCGAATGAGTTTAGAAGAAATCTGTGTGTGTATCAATTGTTTTTATCTAATTCTATATATTGTCTAATTTCAGACATGCTAGAGGAAGTCATCATGGCAAACAGAACAAAGAATGGCGAATTATTATATGCTAATACTAAAGATTTCCCTGCAATTATTGTAGTTACTTGTATGTTATCGGTGTTTAGTATTGTTGGAACAACTGGAAATGCTTTTGTGCTGTACGTTTTCTCCAAGAAGAAGGACAAGACAACATCAACTGTGTTCATTCTTGCATTAGCTTTAATTGATTTTGTCACGTGTTTGTTTCTTATTCCATTTACTATCGTGGTGGAGTACCTGTATAAGAAGGTAGACAGTGATGTCGTCTGTAAAGTGTATCAATTCTTTATAACATCAAATGTTCCTTTTAGTGCCTTCATTATGACAGCAATAGCGTTTGATAGATATGTCTGTATATGTCGGCCTTGGTTAAAATTTCTCGATATTAAAGTGGCTAAAAGGATTATATTTGCATTGCTCATTGTCTCCCTGACGCTTGGATTGATAACAAGCTTAGCGTACGGCGTGTACCATCAGAAACACGTGATTATTAACCAATTTGAACTTGTAAACAATGGAGTCAACCTCTTGGAGAATTCTAGTTTTTCTAAACTGATAAATGAATCAAGCCTTGAATTTGTACAAAACTTGATCACACAGCAAAACTGTAGTAGATACGTTGCGGGAAGACCTAACGTTGGACCAGTGCAATACAGTAAATATATTAGCTGCGTGCAAGTGCAACAAAATGCCGAAAAGATGTTTGGAAATGAGAGCTCAAAATATGAAAATGAATATCACTTTACGGGATATTGCTATCCTAACGAAAAAATATTGAGTCGAGATTTTAGAAAAGCCTATCAGACTGTATATGCTTCAATGTTTCTGTTAGTGTTTTTACTCGTGTGTGCCCTCTATGCTCTTATTCTAAGGTCAATTCTGACACGTAGAAGTAAACCCCTTCGGTCATCTATTGCATATCGTCATTATAATGGAACTGGGAAAAACATGGTGATATACAAAGAAAACAAGAAACAGAAAAAGACAATGGACTTATTGAAACCTCTGGATAATAAAGATTTAGATCAATCGGCTACTGGGCAGTCTGAGCTACTAGAATGTTATAGTACTAGGGAGAATGGAAATACGAATGGCCACGCGACGTTACCTAGCGACGCAAATGCAGTCAAACGTGCACAATTTGAACCAGTTAAAACTGACAAAACTTCTAGTGAATTACGTGGTGATAACGAGAAAGAGGTATTAGAAGCGACAACTACATTAGTTGAAGCAGATATGGATAAAGATGATTCAGCTGTTCTTAATTATTTAACCAATGGACGGAGAAGAGTTCCAAAAAAGAAACGATTTTCCGAAGAAAAACATGTCAAGTACCATACCACCACATCAAAGAGTGGTGATTGCCAACAAATCGAAGTATTTCGAGTTATTCCGAACAATATATGTCGACATGACACCCGGAAGTCAATACGTGAACGTTTACGATTGGCCAATATTAAAACGGCAGGGATTTTATTTACGGTCACACTTGTGTTTATCATTGCATTTTTACCAGCTTGGTTGATGGCTACAAGGTTGCTGTACCCACCAAATATGATAGTGTTTTATATGTATTTTATATATAATGTTGCTAATCCCTTCATTTATGCATTTTTCAATCAGACTTTTCAAAAGGAAATGAAAACAGTTTTGAAATGTAAAAATGTATGAACTATTGTTATCAAGTTTTAAACAAGCACAAATTATTGGACTGGTTTGCTCAATATTTACCATAGTACATTTTAGGTCAATACACGTACATATATTCATTTGTTTTACGAATTTACTCATTAAACCCAAAGTTGCGTTTTATGAAATTTCATTCTTTGTTTTCTCTGCAGCATTATTTATATATTTATAACAGTTTCGGTTCAATTATGTTCTGGATTCAATAGATTGAAGTCTTCTCTTTCACACATTTTATCCAAAATGCCACTCACTATAAAACTCTTAAAAATATATCGAAGGATTTGAAAACAGCTAATATCGATACCAATGTTTAAGCAAATCGACATACAGCTGTGAAATAGCAATTATTTCTGACTGTGCTTTTAGATATCTAATTAACTTAAAGAAATTCAAATGTCATTTGTCCAATATGGGACTTTTAAGTAAGGCATGTTGAGTAACACATGCTTCCGCATCTTCCAGACGGATCAACGCAATTACACACTCATAAAGCATTCAGTTGATTGAAACTTAAGAAGAAATTTAGAACTAAACAAACAAAACAAGAATGCCTAACATGAGAAAGTACAATTTGTTTGTCAATTGACATTGTGGACACATTTGGTTATACTTTTTACAAGGGATGCATCGTTAATTCTGTATTGTATTTTTGTTTAGTATTGTGCAGAGCGTGCTATGTGCATTTAATGTAAATTATCAAGATTTGAAGGATACTGAGTTCACAACGACCTGAGTTTAGTTAATACGTTTTCAAAATAACACTTGTATGTACATTTACTTTTATTTTCTTTTTTTCTTCTTTTTTTAACATCGTATTCAACACATATTTATGTCATATATACAACGACCAGCTCTTCCTACTAAAGGTTTCCTGGACACTTTTCTATCATCAGTACTAACTTACCCTACCTCGAGGCCGACAACTCATGTATAGGGTATGACCTACCGCGACCGGGCTGGAACCCGCGATCTCCGGATTCAAAGTCAGACCTGCTAACCACTACGCCACGGCCGCGGTTCCACATTTACTTTTACCTATCAAGCTAGAAGTAATGCATGCATTGAAACAATTAAAATACGTGTACTAACTTGCTTCATGTCAATTTTAACCAGACATATGTACTATCAACATCCAAATTTCATCGTGCTCAGTTCTGATGTTAATCTATAAAAATAGAAGCTATCTAAATATACTAGGACGAAAAAGAAACGCCGGGTACATAAACTATGCAACACATGTCCGGCCGTGTTTCGCAAAACAAGAAGGGTCGTCGTTAAAAGGGGGTATTTTTTCACATAATCAGCATCGGAAATCGATTGAAACTTCAACAGCTGGTTCCATACAGATGACATTTCATACAAAAATAAATATAATAATCCAATAATACAATTTATCCCTTAAAACAATCATTATAGGTTACCCGGCGTTTCTTTTTCGTCCTAGTATAACTATGTATGTATATTATTGACATGTTAAACGTTACTTAGTCCGACGAGTGACTAGTAATTATAATCAAGGTATTGTTTAACTATTTTGGCTAAAATTATTTTTAAAAAATCTATTCACGGTGTATATGCAAACAACTTATATGTTGAACGAGAACGGTGTATGGGTTGCCTTTTGGTGCGAGTAACACCCCCCTCTCTCTCTCTCACTCTCTCTCTCTTTCTCTCTCTCTCTCTCTCTCTCTCTCTCTCTCTCTCTCTCTCTCTCTCTCTCTCTCTCTCTCTCTCTCTCTCTCTCTCTCTCTCTCTCTCTCTCTCCCTCTCTCTCTCTCACTCTCTCTCTCTCTCTCTCTCTCTCTCTCCCTCTCCTTCTCTCTCTCTCTCTCTCTCTCTCTCATCATTGAATTGGATTTACTTTTTGCTTTAGTTGCTTAAATAAAGGGACCTTTCTTTAAAGGTAATAAAACATTTGCGACCTAGAAACGTACACAATTCCGTGATTTTGCACTGACAAAAGTTGTCTTTATTTAGCGTCATTTTACAAATATGCTAGCTAATGTGAAAAATGTCGTAATGTCATTGTTCATATTGTTTTGTATCTAAGTGATATCTTGATTATAAACTAAAATGTCTAAAAAATAAAACAATGAAACAAAATATAGTGTCTGTCTTATTATTCATTGTTGGTTTGGCTTTTCTCTTGCGTTTTCATGAGACAAGGGTCAGGTTGTTTGATGATTGTTACAACTAATGCTATATTTGACCGATTAACCTACTCTTGTTCTATATTTGTTTATATTTTTCTTACAGTATGATATCATCGATTAGTTAAACCAAAAACATATGTCTTATGCTTTGTTGGTATTGTGTTAGGTTAATAGATAAATATTACATTTAAACTTCAGTCCATATGATGTTTCTATATTTTATTAAAAAAACAGTCTCCAAAAGGAATACACAGGATTAATGTAATCCGATCTTTCGTAAGGGATATTGAAAAATCTCATAATATTTTCTTTAGCATTACAATGCTTGATTAGGCTTGTACTTATGTATCTTAAATTAAGTTCTATTTATCGAACATTATTCGGGAAGGAAAGTTCAGTGGGTTTTGAATTTGGATCACTTGGGTCAAGGAATACACTGAGTTTCAACATTTCAACGTTTATCTTATCTTATCAGCTTTTCTTGTCACTATTTTTAACTTCTACTCGCTTTCTAAGAACAAAAACCTTCTTTGTTGTGTATGTGTTTATGCAAATTATTAGCAATTGTTCATTTTAATAGTAAATGTATGATTTACTGCGCTGGAAATCGTGTTTCGTCATAGTAAATTGGCAAAAGTACTTGATGTAGAATTCTCTTTATAAACCTTAGTTAATCTACAACATTTTTAATAACAAATTAGACATTACAAAGTACTGATATCTTCTGTACATGTACAATAAAGTTTTCAACTGAGGTTTATAAAAATTAGAGCATACGACCTGTCTACAATGTATTGTTTAAGTATGTATCTGATATTATAACCATAACATTTTATGAGTTATTGTGAGTTATTTTTACATATATGCAAGATGTCTGCTATTCTGACATGTATTTAATATTACTACATTTGATTGATATAATATAATATATTGGATCTACAATTATAAGATCTACAATGATGGTATTGTGTGGAAATCAATTTCAATAACGCCTCAATGTCTATAATGTTAGAATATGTTTTAGTAAAAGCCACTTTTACTAACGCCTCTTGGTTTACAGTTCTAATACTTGTAAATGAAAAGTCTATTTTACTGACAAAACATGTGCAATGTAAACGCATATTTTAATGAAACTCAATTTTGCTGACCATTCATCGCCTACGATTAGGTGGTCATTTCTTTTTTCTAAAACTTATACAGCAACTCATAGTCCATAATTATGAGATAGGTTTTAAATGAGCTTATTTTGACTGGCAACTCATTGTCTGCAATGGCACCATGAGTTTGATGGAACAAAATTTGCCTGGTTTCTCATCGTCTATAATGTTGACACACGTTTAATGTAACTCTGTTTGACTGGTACATATGGTCTACAATTTAAAAAAAAAACCGTTTAATATAACTCAGTTTGACTGCCGAGGAATGGTCTGCAATGTTGACACACGTTTAATATAACTCAGTTAGACTGTCGAAGCATAGTTTACAGTGTTGACACACGTTTATGATAAGTCAATTTGACTGGTGGCATATAGTCTTCAATGTAGACATACGTTTAATATAACTCAGTTTGACTGCCGAGGCATGGTCTACAATGCTGACACGCGTTTATTATAACTAAGTTTGACTTGTGAATCGTGGTCTTCAATGCTGCCATATGTTTTAATAAAAAACCTAGTTTGACTGGCGAATAACGGTCTACAAAGTTGAAATAGATTTCTGAAGAACTCAGTTTGTCCAATAGCTGATAGTCTGCAATGTTGACACACGTTTGTTATGAGTTAGACAGACGACCAAAGGTCTGCGACGGTGTTGTTTGTTTTTATAAAACTCAGTTTAACTGGAGACTCTTAGTCTGACACGTAATTGATAGAACTAAGTTTGATTGGCGAGTCAATGAAAAGTAACATGTAATTTCAATATTGCATCCAATGCTGCAGTCTAAGAAATCGTTAAATATTTAATTTGCCAGAAACTTGATGCATATTTACCTTATATATTTGCATATCATTGTACCATAGATTGGTAGAACATTAGAAATGTCATTTTTTACATCTTAGCGCCATGTCATGTTTAAAACAGGCAATGTACTAGAAACATCGGTTAACAGTTCAGTAATTGTTACTGCAATTATGATGGCATAATTTAGCCCGCCCAGCTAGCTCAGCCGGTAGCACGCAAGTCTACTCATCGAGGGATCGTTGGTTTGATTTCCAGGCAGCGCATACATTTGTAAAGCTTCGTCATATAATTATTTCTACGGCCATTTTTTCTGCTACCAATGATTTTTAATTATGTAGGTCAGTTGTCAGTCACTGACGAAAGTATGCGTTTAGTAGTTAATTAACAGCTAAATCCAAAGATTTAGCTTTTCCAGGAAAAGGGAGTAGGTTGACTGATCACCAATATATGACCTATACAATGTGTTGCAACGGCGTTAAATCCAGCAAAACAAACAAACATACGATGGCATTTCTCGTGCGTATTTAGGTACTTAGTCAAAATTCTTTAATCGTCTGTTTTTGTGGTTTTTTTTTTTACTTTTTTTCGCAATGTCAACAAAAAGATAGAAGTGCTTTTGATATAAATGACTTGTTCACATGAAATATCCTGATAATTCATTGTATTTTGTACGTGTACCTTTAAGTGCAACCATTTAGTGTCTGTGCAGATAAAAACAATACTACATTCTTGTCTTCGATAATAGTTTTGTATTTAACAACACGCAATAAATGGTAATTTAGAAAAACAATACATGTGTCATAGATCGAAAGAGAATTGATTACTTAACTTAGACGAGGACGTGTATCAAATAACAAACAATACAGTGCTTTATCACACGTGAAGAGACAGATACGATTTCCTTAACTTTCAATGTCAATGAATGATTATGCAATACCAGTATTTTTAATACATTTAGTATGATATGTGATAAAGAAAAAACAAGCATATTTAATGACTACATCAAATTTAAAAAAAAATTAGTTACTGTGATTTCAAAACCTGCAAACCATGATCAATGTAATTCTTTTTATAGCATAACGTTTTGCTTTTATCTTGGATAACATATACCAAACCCTAAAGAGTATGTTATTCATGATAGCATGCATGTTAATGACAATAGTCATGATTCAAAACCTGTTCAGGTTTAAAGATACTCATCACAGATTTCAACTTTAATATCAACAATTTCTAAAACTATCAAAATAGTATGGAAACATTTTGGAAGCAGGAAATTTGTGTTCTGATAATTACAATTTTAGTGCAAACTGAAAATACAGCTACAAATGATGATGTTTAATGTAGCTAATACTCGTATCTACCTCGTATGTCACGGTATAGACACTTTTAGTGCATTTTTTGGGACTTTTTTACATTTTTTGCAATATAAAGGTCAGTTTGTCCTAATGCAATAAGAATTATTTTTGACACAATGTCAGACAATGAATGGTATTTCGAAATTATAGAAAAAATTAACCACATCTGTACCTTTAAAAGAAAAAAAAACAATTTATGCATGGAATATAATTGAGTTAAAAAGTGAGTATTTAGCTATGAATTAAGCAAGTTTTTCATTTTTTCAGCCGCTAATCAATCATTTATAATAGTGTATATACGTCGGCAGAATTTTTATCATTTTTTCTAGAAAAGATTTTTCATCTGTATTAGCTAAATGTTACTTAAAATGCCGACAAATTAACATAGTTTCTAAATTAAATTTACTATGGAATGACCCGCTGCGACCGGAATTTGAACTCCGAAACTTGGTACATTGAAAGTCTTAGTGTAATGCTTCTTAAATGGAAACCTTATATCGCTCCTGTTTCCTTATGTTAAGCCACAAAATAAGCAGTACTTTAGTCTGATTGAATACTTATCACATACTGGTTTTTTAATCAATCTGAGATGTATATTCTGATTAAACCAACAATATTCCAACTAACTTTTTTGAACCCCCAGGTCAATGTTTTTCTACTTTTCGATATCTGTAAGGTGATTGACACTAAATAAATAAACAATGTCTCCAAGGGGATTTAATGTCTCTAAGAGTTTAATCAGTACATAAACGACGTAATTGATTCATGTTTTATAATTTTCCTAAATAGATCAATATTTTATACATGTACTGTTAAACGTACCCAAGTGGTTGGTTATTCTAAATTGACGAAGTCTATGTTTTAAA
Source organism: Mactra quadrangularis (assembly GCA_025267735.1). Classification (NCBI taxonomy): domain Eukaryota; kingdom Metazoa; phylum Mollusca; class Bivalvia; order Venerida; family Mactridae; genus Mactra; species Mactra quadrangularis. The sequence continues at coordinate 42,198,237 of CM046294.1, forward strand.
CTGTACAATGTACCCGATGACTAATCTTAACAAATAAGTAAATTATTAAGACCAAAACGCTACAAACCACAAAGGAAATCTAATCAACAAACTAAAAACTAAGCATTTTACATTAACTCTGATAAAACAATTCAATTAATGTTTATGATTCTGGATTTCTGATCGCCATAGAAGTTAACATGCATAATGAAACACAAGGCATAGTTTTGCCGTATTTCTTCATTTTTGTTGCGGTTGCCAATTACATAACCGGCACACGCCAGAACGATACTAGAGCAAGCATCTATATTTCTAATAAGTCTGAATAAAAAACAAAGCCGCAGAGAAAAGTTTGTACAAACAATCGTCATTTTCACGTTTTGTCCTTTCTTAAGGTACAGACATCTATGGTTCTTATCACTTAAGATAAATTTACCCAAAAGGCTCATCACACGATAATCCTGGACATTAATCAGGACTATTTTAATGACATATTATATCCTGTTTTATCTTGAATATTTATTTCCCCTGTTGTATGATAGTGATTACGATTAACACCCTTTGAAGCTGCGTTAATTTCTAGTGTCACAGTTTTTTGTAAGTAAGTCATTGACGTTATGTCGGAATCAGGTACAAAATGTCTAAATATGGGCTGAAAGCGGATTATACAACATTAAAGGGCAAATAAACGTCCGGACGATGACAGGTTATGGTAAAAGAAACGAGTTTGTTTATTGGATTTATAGCCGTAGCAACACATTGTATAGGTCATATAACGGCGGACAGTTAACCTACTCACTCCTCCTGGAAAGGCTAAATTTCTGAATTTAGCTTTTAACCAACTACTAAGCGCACAATTCATCAGTGACTGACAAATGCACTTCATGATTAAAAATCATTGATAGGAGGGAGAATGGCCGTAGAAATTATTTCATGCCCAAGCTCCACGAAAGTATGCCCCGCCCGGGTATCGAACCCACGACCCCTCGATCAGTAGACGTGCGTGCTACCAACTGAGCTAGCCGGACGGCACGCTATTGTAGTATGCATTGTATCATGTTGAACATTATCCTTTTGAAGGTTCAAGCTTATTATATCAACGTTAAATATACCCTTAACGACTAAATGTTATAGCAAGGAAAACGTGTGGATTTAATCATATATGTAACAATATACTCGATTCGGAGCTCAAGCGGGTTGATTTTTTTCCAGCTGAAAAATACTTTATGTGTACCGGATGTACCTGTGCAGAACTACATATCGTATTCTAGGTCATGCGTGTTTTTGTACTTTAAACCATGGACTTGCCAACAAAATAGGTGAATAAGCTAATGTATGAACAGCATTTTACTGATTTAAACAAGCCATTTTTATGTGTAACATTTCTTTTAAATAGTGTGTATGCACATTGTTAATTTCAGATAATGATGTGTTTATAAAATAAGTGTAAACTAATTAAACTATAAAATTGTAAAAATAATTCTCCTCTAAATATTGGTGTGTAATGAAACTGGCTATGTTTATATACGTAATGTTTACGTGGACGACCTGTAAGTCGTAACATTAATGTATGTACACAGAACCATAATAATAGTACAGGTCGTATTTTAGGTCATGTGTGTTTTGTACTTTAAACAATGGACTTGTCACAGAATATGTGAATAAGGTTATGCATGAATAGCATTTTATGGGTTTAAACATACCACTTTGATATTTTACATTTATTTTAAATAGCATATATTCACATTGTAATTCTAATTAGTGGTATGTTTATAAAATAAGTGTAAATTAACTTAACTACAAAACTGTAAAACTAATTCTTCCTAAATGTCAGTGTGTAATGAAACTGGCTATGTTTGTATACGCAATGTTTACGTGGACGACCACATTGCGTATATAAACATAGCCAGTTTCATTACACACCAATATTTAGGGGTGAATTATTTTTACAATTTTAGTTTAATTAGTTTACACTTATTTTATAAACATATCATTAAAAAATTACAATGTTCACACACATTACTTGTAATAAATGTTTCACGCATAAAATGGCCTGTTTAAATCAGTAAAATGCTGTTCATGCATAAATTTATTCACCTATTTAGTGGGCAATTCCATTGTTTAAAGTACAAAAACAAGCATGACTTAAATACGACCTGTATCTGTGTTGCATACTTTTCATCAATAGTTTGTAAAATAATTTCGTTCTGCTCGGATGCATCTAGTATAAATAAAAAATTTATTCAGATGGAAAGCCCATAAAATCGAGTTGCTAAAAATATTTCTAAGAACCTTTGAAATTTCTTACTTCGATTAAGTATTCAGTGTTTAGTAATACCGGTATAAGTTTATCACCAGATATCCTTTTTGAATTTCATAACAATATACCGAATATACTGTACATTACTATTTATTAATATGATATTAAAACGCACTAATCCTTCGTCGCCATAGTTACATAGCATGGCTTAAATCATTATATTAAATATGGGGAATAATTAAGTATAATTATAGAAGTATCAGGGAAAAAAATGAACATATGTATTGCCTAGATGTATATTTATTTCTTAATAATTACATCAGCGAATTAAGATATCATCTCGATGTTTTACTTGAAGTAATTGAAAGTATCTAACTACTGTCAGGAATAGAATAACTTGTATAATTTCTAAAGGTCATATATAAGGCCATACGAAATCGGTTTTATGTTTACCTTTTTCGGAGAGTAAGTGTTCCATATTTCAAATTAAATTAAAATATTAAAACAAACTTTAACTAAATGCATATGTACGCTTAAATCCACAGGCGGCCGGCATGGTCCCGAATCAAAAACACTTTATATACATATAAGGTAAATTACTAAAAATATACAAAGTTCTTGACCAATTTCACTTAGACGACAGTTTTTTCATTATAAATAGATTTATTTCATTTATTTAATAATGCACGTGTTGCTAAGGCTTTGCTCTTTCAAATGACACAAACAACACAATCAAAAAGATTGCTTTTATCCGACACAGAAGTCTCAAGAACAAAATACACTATCAACGGCAAATTTTGAACTGTTAAATCGAATCAACTAATTAAAACGAGGATATTTACGCATCAATTTTTTTATGCAGTAAAACCGTATTCAAGTATTCAAGAAGTTGATATAGTCATTAAAAAGCGAATATTTTTCTTCATTTTAACATCGCTAGTATAGTCACTATTGAGCGCTTGACGTAACGTCTATAGTGTACTCGTACGTAGTTCTTGCGACTTTTGTATCGAGTAAACGTAATCTGTTTAATCGTTATGTTTGAAATCAGCCTACGACCTTACAATACAACAAATGCAAAAAATGTTGGTGTCATTTGAAAGAGCAAAGCCTCAGCTGTACGCGCGTGTATACATCTGTGAAAAATATTAAGAGGCTGTCCACGAAAAATCAGGCAGTCAGTGTTACATGCTATCTCTCAGAATTTGATGATTTTGCTGTCAGTCGATCATATTGATGCAAATATGAAGAAATTAGGAGTAGAATTTCATTTGCATCATTTGGTTGCTATAGCAACGCAATTTAGTGTTTTGGCCATTTTTAGCTTGAAATGCACTTGGAAAAAAGTTTTTTTCCATATTTTCATCAATCTCCTGGGCAAACAATGATGAAAGAATTACAACAAACATAAGTTTATATCATCATAGATTTAAATAACCATTAAAACATAATATTCACAAGTGACACAGGTTAAAGATCATAGAAAAAAAATTGAGTTCAAAACACCATGATTTTCAATTTTTGAAATTCCTTGAAAACTGTGCATATGATCATGCTCATAATTTCCAATATGACGCATGAAATAAAATAACATTACTAGCAATGTAAAGGCGAAATATGGTGTAACAAAAAACTAAAATAAAAAAGATGGAACTCTCAAAGAGAAGAAAGAAAAATAACGATAAAAATTGGCAATTTGTCAAAAAATTGGCAATTTGCCAAATACTTTAAAATGTTATTTTTTTTGAAATAACAAATATTTTTTCAATAAATCAACATTTGTATATGATAACATACTTTATTACATAAGTTGTAGCGCACTAAATGATGGTTTCCATGGCAACGGTCAAGAAACAATTACATTATTTTATCAAAATTAATGAATTTCAGTTATTTTTCTTTTTTTCTGATTCTATTCTTGAAAGTCAAAGAAATTACACCATTTGAAAGCTGGATATTAATCAGATTTAAATATCAAAATATTTTCAGTAAGTAAAGATTGATATATTATACCTAAAATCAAAGCTATTATCTATAAATGATGTAAAATACATACCCCACCCACATTATTTAACATTGCAAATTCTTTATCACCACACTCTATTATTTGTTCAAAAACTTCCAAATAACTTTTGACAAGTTAAATTATAATGAGCAAGTTTAAAGCAGTACTCCAATATCAAAACTTAAAATTTGATTTAGTTGCCATGGTTATGATTAAATATTTTGAAATCATCTGTTCATGGGACTCCACCTACTCAATTAACATAATGATAACTATTTATCCTTATAGATACAGAATAAACAACAATCACATGTTGATCATAATATAATGAATGTCCATTATACATTTATCTGTATGTCATGAAGTTATCTGTGTGGATCAAGCAATGGAATATGTCTTAAAAATGTTCTTTTTCTAACAAAATGTTCATTATTCTCCTGTCTCAGAACCAGTAACATTGAGAACATTAACACACACTTTATGAGACATCTGTTGTTGTCATTCTGAAATAAACAAATTTCATTTTATAGCAACATACAAAATGATAAAATAAATGTTTACCATAGTAAATAAAGCAAACTAGAGAAAATAACATTACTTATATGATTTGAAGAATATATTATTGATAGTAGCCCTAGTAGGAAAAACATTCCTGGTAATTGAATTTCATATGATAGTTTTAACTTGTGGTGACTGACCAGTATGCAGATTAAAATTTTTGTCATTCTACAATGATAATAAATTAAAATCCCTGGTTCAAACAATTTTTCCAAGAGATTTCCCATGCTTTTGTATAAGAACATACCTTGTTTCTATGATTAGTTATATATCAGCATTATAGCAGATCTATTGATACTGTATAGTTGATGCTTGCAAATATTATCACTTCATTTCTCATCATTATTTCCTGAAATAGCAAACAAATATGACTAATTAGTTCAATAATGACGCAGTCTTAATACAAATCTTGCAAGTTTAAATTAAAGGTAAACACTATCCAATATACAGTATAGCCATTCTCCAAAAAATACATCTAACATAACATATCATGATTTACATCGGCAGATCCAGGATTTCTGGTTAAAGAGGGCGGAAAATTCTAGATAGAGGGGGCCTAAAATGAATAAGCAGAATTGGGTTCCAAGGGTCAGTTAGGCCTCTAATGGTCCCGGCAAAACCCTGCCCAGAGGACCAGGTGACCGGTGGTCCTGGAAATGCCTTAGATTTGGTAATTTCTAAGGGATTCAGGCATATTTTCAGATGATCAACTATCCTTTTCCTGAGTATAAAATATAAAGCATCTAAATAATTATATCCTCTTATTTTCTAAAAGCAGCTGAATCATGTTTTAAACTCTTAAAATAATGAAAGGAATTGCTTTATAATGTATGCTATGCTGCAAAAAACTTTGCTTGGGCAAATTTAGGGGGGGGGGCGTAGGCCGTTCCGCCCCCCCCCCCTGGATCCGCCTATGATTTACATCTAAAACAAAAACACTAGGCAACAAGCAGCTTGTTCATGTAATAATAAACAGTAGTGACAAATCTGCCTAAATTCACCAGGCTAATGCCTCTCAGGTCTTAAAAATTAATACAGAAAAAATAAATTTGTTGAGTTCAAGGTCATCCACACCTCAAGATTTTTCCTATGATCTCATGTGAATCCCCTAAATAATCAATGTTCAATGCTTAATTTCACTTTAAAAATCTCTAATCAGTCAGTGAACATCAATCTAGTTTCATAATTTTGGGTTATATGCCTCAATACTTATGAGGAAGCCAAAATCTCTTTCCACGTTCAGATAAACACCTTTTATCAGTCCTTTCACGTCACAAATTCCGTCTGATTTGAAACAAAACATATAAAAGCCGGTGTAAAATAATTCTTAATTAAACTAAATTTACTCACCTGGTAAATTCCCACAAAAGACGATGGTTTGCTAGAAAATATTTGCCGGTAACAACGTGTTCTAATTGTAAACAAACGTCAGATGTCAACAATGTGCAAAATTGCAAATGGCGTATGCAAACCAAGGGAAATAATTCATGACAATTAAGTTAGACGAAATATTTTTTCGCAATTTGTCGAGAGAAGCATATTCAAATAATTATATAGTATGTTTTTTTCTCTTTAAATATATATCTGAATTTAATGAAATGAAAAAAATATGTCTTTGACGCTAAGTATGAAAAATTGGACCACAAGTAAAAAAAGACATGTATGACAGTTTGGACAGAGTTGCCTCCCTTTGATCAAAAGTTGAAAAAATAGGATAACGATTTACGTTATTACAATTTATTGAAAGAGTGTTCCATCTTTTTTTCTCGTTATAATAAAAATTTAACCTGTCTATTAATGTTATTATATGCTTTCTATAGTTTTCAAGCGTCATATCAGGAGTTACAGGCATTTATAAAAACACACCTTACATTGAAATAAAGAGCAAAAGTGAAAAAGTCGGAAATTTTCAAAAATAGCATTTTTTCACTGAATTTCGAAAATACAGTCAAAATATTTTCAGGAAATGTTCTCGACTAAGTTTACGAACGACTGAAACTAAAAAAAGCTGAAAACTGAAAAATCGACTGTAACACATTTTTAGTGTATCCTGCCTGATTTTTCGTGGACAGCCTCTTAATATTGATAGAGAAACTGGCCTCTGATTAAACTTGGTTGAAAAACTACCATTTTTGAGTAATATACCTTACATGTATATATATAGTGCTTTTGATTCGGGACCGTGCCGGCTACCTGTGCTTCAGTCCTTGATAAAATGTACAACTACGCACTTAAACTGTGCTTTTGGAAGTTTTTCAATGTCATTATTTAATGGCATGTTTAACAGAACTGGTTTATATCATCTAAAAACAAATAACTTGGTATCAAATATTTTCTTCATGGATCTGCACTGCAGAGAACATCGTATAAATAACCATTACCGTTTGTGTAACGGGAAATAGACATGTTTTTTTAGAAAATAGCGTTAGTAGGAACTTGTCACTGTCGAATTGATCGACGCTGACAATTTTCTATGTATGTGCTAATTTCCTTTGACATGTAAATTTGTTACGTTCTTGAAATTGTTTTCTTGCAAACAAAATCAAGAAAGGATATGAATTATGAAAAACATTTTGAAACATTTGTCAGAGTTAGCGCAATATATTATCTAGGATTATACTTTTCAACTTGGCTTAAATGTGATTTGAGTTTGTCATAAAGAAGCAAATGATAAGTGAGGTTTTCTTCAAGCTGTAACTTAAATGACAAATAGTTACAATGGAAGACTAAATAAGTTTGATGATGATATGAAGTGAATAAATAAAGTCTTTCTTTAGTTAACGTTGTTTTTATAAAGTCATGTTTTAAAATATTAGTTTTATTACAAATAATAATAGTTTATACTAGCAACTCTATAAAACAGAGTCTGCGCCTACACCAAACCTTAGACAAACAAAATCTGTTTATTTCCTTTATTAAGTCATTTAAAACATCATACCAGATGTGTTTTATTAAATATTCGTGACGAAAGTTCTTAAACACATGTGTGTCAAGTTTATTTTAATGTACGCATGAATTACTTAATCACAAAAGCCCATTTTTTCCATTAAGTTATCTGAATATGATGATACTTGCTTACAACAACAAAAGTTTCATCACCTTGACAACCTTACAATGTTTGAAGAAATGAATTGACATTTTAACTACTAAAGTACTTATCCACACATAAAGTTTTATTCTCAAGATATTTTAAAATCATCAAAGTTTGTAATTGTTTAAGGAACTAAATTCAAGCAGATTTGGAATAAAACAACTGATCTATAGATGGGAAGGAAAAAGCAATCGATGCCATAAAAGGTGCTTAAATGATCTTCTAGTATATTTTTACTTACGTGGTATGTATTTATATTACAATCGTATGCCATTGTGCAGGAGTGATATATACGTATTACTTCCAACGTGTCTCTATACCTACTCAGTTTTGAGAATATAAGATATTTTGACATTCAAGTTAGTCGAATCGTTAACGCATTCTCTGGATACAGGTGGTGTTTATATGGTATGATAAAGTTTACTGACTTTCCTAGAAATAATCTTGAAAATGTCAAATGCATCATGAAAATGTACATAAATGTTATAAAAGTCAATACATTTGACATTTAAAGTTTTTAAAAAACTTGTTTCAAATATGTCTTTTACAATGTAGATGGCAAAACACAAACACTAGAATGTGGAATTGTTCAGATAACAAATACAGTACTAAGAGGAACTGTTGTTTATTCTTGAAAAGCATCTATCAATTTCGTGTGGTATCCTACAGAGAATGAACAACTCATAAGGAAATCATTTCCGTTATTATGATTATATACTTCAGCTTTATTTAACTGTCTATATAGTCTTGGAATAAGACATAGAAATAGCTAGACTTGCTTCCGCTATTCAGTTATTTGATATAGGCTTGATTTATAATGTCGATATATATTACACATTAGATAAATATCACGTCTTTGCAATATAACAGTATTGGTTAGATTCAGACCCAAAGTATGCCCTTTGCAGATGGTACTGTATATTATAAAGCAATACGGGGATTGGTAACTATTGATACATAGTTTTATATCAAGAGATTTATTCCTAATACCCGTATGTTTTTCTGAGAAACACAAACACGTAAAGTAGAATAATAAAACGTTGATAAAACACTGTGCTAAAGTAAGTTCTATTTAGTCCTAGTCGGATTAAGTCTGAATTTCCTTTTCAAACAGGCGTTTTATGTATATAAGGTTTTCGGCATCACATCATTTCTACATCAAAATGTGTCCTATTAGTCTATAAAACATAAAGTATGAAGACAAATGAAATTTACGTTTTCTGTGGGCTGTGTGTCAGTGGAGAAAAAGTCTACAGACAGATAAATTAACTCAATGTTCAATGCAAATGCAATAGCATCAGTCTTAGGCTATACGTGCGTCGTTGTCAATTAGTAATGAGAAATGCGATGTATGATGACTACGAATTGTTTATTATCAAATTCCTTGTCATTGTTGAGTTAATTCTTTCAAAAAGATACCCCTATTCGGATTTTAGACAAATGATACGCCCATTATTATCTAACACATAATGTGCGCCCACTTTTATCTCACAAAATTTCATACTCCCATATGTAGCTTACATAAAATATTTGTCCACTTTTATTTTACGCCAAACGGCCCATTTCACGTCACTAAAATAACAAAACCATATTTTTATGATTCAGATTTGTTTAATGTCTCTAAGAACTTAATACTCACATGTTTTATAGCAATATTTATTAATTCTACATCAGATTAATTTCTGCTATTTTGAGTATTAATAATAAACTAATTTTTGTTGAGTATTTTAAATATTCGTTCTAAATTTACAATATTGTTTTTTTTCTCAACTAATATTTCACCAGACATTTCAATAGGAGGAATGAAAATAAAAATGCCATTTGTTGAATCTGAGGTTAGTCAGTATACTTCCGCATTTATCATATTGAAATACGTTTTACCATTTATATCACGTGATACGTAATGGCAAGACGAAAAAGCAATTACAAACGAGGTTCATTGACTGCGAGCTGGAATACTGCTTTTGTAAAAAAGCAATTCGTTGCGTGCTAGAATAACCATAGAAAACTATCTTCTCTGATTATCAAAATCCATACTGAGCAGTTATTATCTATGTTAAATTTATTGGCATTGGCATTTTAACTAATATGGTATTTTCGTGGATATGTATAAAGTTTCAAATAAATCCATTCTAAAAATTGCCTAACAAATTACTGCACAAAGCAAGGCTTGGTGTAGTTTGATTTGGGAAGCAAGATTCTTTTCTTCTTAGTCAGAAGATTTGTTTGAACCAGCTCATAAATGACGTCAAATGTTAATCAAAGTAATGATATAACTGGCAGTAATTAGAGTCTGATAGAAAATTTCTTAATCTTAAACACCGAGCTGATACCTTAATACACTTCTGTAATTATTAAAAATTACATGTTATCCATCAAGACGACACCTCTGCACAATTTTCTTTCCCTGATACTTTTGCAATTATACTTAATTGTATCTCCCATTAGTTATAATGTGAGCATGCAAATAATAATACTCCTAGATATGCAAAGCTACCATGGCAACCAAAACATGTCATGCATCAGATTTTTAGAACTGGGATCCAATTTAGTCTGGCTATGTTTTCTGTTGTTATAAATATATTTGTTTTCAATGAGTGTTTGTTTATGATCATCCAACTCTGCATGTGGTAATTAGTCGAAGGAACTTCTTGTTTGAGTCAAAATTTAAGAAAGCAAAAAAGGATATTGATTGTTCTCCGATAACGATACAACTTATTAGGAACCAACATCATGGAAGCAAAAATACGCCATGGTATAATGAGAAAATAAAAACCAGACTTAATAACAATGAGTTTAATAAACAACAGTCATTATCAGATGATCGTATAACATGTCCCAGACTGAATATTATGTGAATGCTCTTATGAGAAACTGTATGAAATTTGTATCTGGTTCTCAATTATCCACGCAATGTTTTTCTATTTAATTTCATTTAAAGACTATTTACAAATTCAAACAATACAAATTTAAACATTTCAAGACAATTCAACGTCTAATTCAATTCGAAAGCCCGCTTGTCTAATAATTCGCTTGTTACTTTTTCTCCAACATTGTTGTCAACAAAAATAATGGTGTTTGTCTTTCTGAAAACTGACAAAATCACTATCACACATTCTTCACCCGAAAATATCAACGTGTTTAAACTAACATTAATGCATAATAATGAATTTTTTATATTCTTGTTTTATTACCTGCATTGTTTTTGATGCATTTTTAAAGGCATTTTCACAGTCTGAACTGTCTGGAGACAGATATAAATCGATGTCTTTAAGATTAATTTGGTTTCAAAACACAGTGAATTACAATCTCTGTAATACGATGCTTTCAGACTAATGAATATTGAATAAACCCGAAAAGAAATGCATTTTAGTAGCGACTAACTTGCAATATAAGGGTTATAAATTTAGCTAAGAAGTCTAAGTATAACAATTTACAAACAAATGCATCTTGAATCTGAAACAGTTCCGGTTTGTCTTAATGAAACAAAGTCTTTGTTTGCATACTATTGTGAGCATCATACCAACACTTATTCAAAATGCTACAATTGACCTTCGTTGAATATAATAAGACTTAAATTACTTGATGTCGTTAGAATGTCATAAACAATTTTACTGTATTTACAGAGTTCAAAATATTATGAACTGAAGTAGACAGTAGGCGGCTAGATCTCCTTACATCTGACCTCTACGTGATTTCTTTATACCTGTTATTTGTCTTTAAATCGGCTTTCGTGCACCCTGATCAGGGCTTTAATGCCCACCCACGCGTTTTGTTCCGGATCACTTTAATATCAGGAGTTCACTGATGTAATCATACACTTAATCAGAACTGTCATCAGTTATCATAAAATCCTCTGCTGATTTACTGATTTTTAATAGTATCAATAGAGTTTCTGAGATCATTTACCTATATCAGTTTTATTACCATGTTAGGTAATGCAGACACTCGACTTGACGAAGAAGTATTTATTAGTTTTCCAATGGTCTTATTCAAATAGCAACAACAATTATATCAAATCGGGTACTTTTTTGCTCATTCTAAGTGTCTGTTCTAAGAAACGATTTATGCCTATTAGCAGATTGGCAATTTATAAAACGGAAGTAAGTCGTTCCCAGTCCATTATTACGACAACTGTCCGACTTTTGTCAGAAAAATGTATTATTGAATCACCATGAACACTTGAGTCAATAGTTTTCGGTACATTAATATTTTTTTCTAAAAAAAAGAACTATTACTCCCTCCCTGCTCCGCCTTGTCATATTAGAGGTTCTATACTCCCATCAGGAATGCACTTTATTAGCAACAATTTATATATCAAGTCTCCGGTCACTAGTAGGAAATTATTGTGCACTACTCATTCAATTACTTCTCAACAAATGAATGGTCGTAAAAACTGGCATTCTATGACAAAGAATAAAAATAAAAGTTTAGCATTATATAAAGATATACAAAAACACTACAGAAACCATATTATGGACAAAAGATAATACGTTTCTTTGCCAAAATTAATAGCATCATTTCTAATAAAAATGATTTATGAAGGATTTGTTTGTCTGATCTCATGAGATATAGCGTAGCTAGAAAACATACACGTAGAACATTAACTAATGTTTGTAATATCAATAAATCGTAAAAAAACATAACCCATGGCCTTTCTTCTACTGACATCTTCGGAATAGATTTCTACCAACAGACACATATTCTACTAAATACATATATCTTCATGTATCAAGTTGTTTTCCCTTAGGTATCATTTTGTTTTGTATAAAGTAGTTTCCTTTACAGTTCTACATGAGAATAATAAAATAAAACTTCAGAAAACGCACCACATGTGGCTAAACATCGAATTACCACCAATAAGTCAAACGTTGTGACCATTGATTGAACTATGTCTTACAAATGGTAACTGTGTTTGTGAATAGAGAATAAAAGAATAAGTAAAAGACATATGTACTGTTATCGTATTATTTAAAAAAAAAAAACTTAAATTGTAAAGATGAATATGTAAAGATATCAACAAAATAAGCGGAAAAAACAAAGGGTTGAACTATGACTTGCGGCTCTTTCTGAGTTTATGCACACGTTTGATTTGTTTGTTTGTATGTGTTTTGCGGCGCATCAACACAGAAATGTTATATCGCGCTACATTTTTGACGATTTATATGAAACAATATGAACACAAAGGATACCAACGAGTCAAACTAGTCTTAATACGACTTGCAATTTTTACATACTTTATGTATGAAAAAAAAAAACTGAAAAGTGTCTAGAAATATCTAGAATATTTTTGTATGATTTTGATAACACTATTTTTATTAAAAAAAAAGAATATTCAGTTCATCTAAGAAAACATTTATTGCAATATTACGTAAGCCAGAATACCAATAACGCAAGTAAATTGACATAAGAGTAAAACATGACTTGCGATTTAAAAGAGCTTATACATGAAGGAAGTATATTAATAAATGATGTATCGAAATAATATACAGTACCCAACAAAAGTTTGGAGACAACATAAATTTACAACAATTATTGTATTTTGATGATTTTTTTGTAGAATCATTATTTTTAATATATATATAAGTATATTTTTTGTAAAATGAAAACTAATTGCATGAATGTAACACATTTCATAAGATTCAGCATCTGACCTCGTAAGTATTTCAAGAACCATGTTTATTGTAATTATTTTCCATAACATAACTTTTATGCTATTTATGAAGTCTCAGTTGTAATTATAATGATAACCCCCCCCCCAAAAAAAAAAAACAAGGAAGCAAAACATAGAAGCATTTCAAAATAAACAGTTATCAAACTTTAAATAAAAACAATGTAGTTGGCCTACAAAGTGAAAATGTCTCCAAACTTTAGGTGGGTACTGTAAGTTTAGACTGTATTATTTACTTAATAAAAATGCTACAAGTACAATATTTATATGTCCAACATGTGACAATTAGTCGATTTATAATTGTAATGAGTTCCTACAGAAAATATAGATATATATCATTAGAGTATAATAAATTATTGTAAAAAGTACTTTTATATTATCAAATATAATCAGAGTGTGTTTGGAGTAGAATGTAGGCGTTAATTAGTCTCAGAAGTACAAAATAATAATACATGTATGTCTGATATTTGTTTTACAGAAAGATAAATGACCTAGGACCTACGTAACTAATCTTTCCTTTAACATAAAAATCTCTTAGGAGTGTAAAATCTCTAATATGATTAGTTGAAGTCGGAAATAATATTTCTACTTATCTAAAGCTTGTGACATAAAGCATTTATAAAAGTGCAAGTGTTTGATCGGAATATCCGGGAAGGTCTCATATGTGTGAATGTCTATGACCTTCTTTAGAGATGTATTAGTTCTTTTTCCATGACAGGATTATCACTACTTGATCTGTAGTGTGCTAATACTCTTAATGCTAGAAAATAAACTAGATAAAACTCTTTTTTATCTCTACTGTATAATTATGAAGCTAATAATTTGGAAATTAAGTTCAAGCATTTCTTTAATGCAATTGTCTTAGAAAAGTACTTTAATACACTTTTTTCCATGGTGACTATACTACGTGACATTTTGAAATCATTGTGGGTCACAATATCACAAAAGCGGCGCACACTGACATATTCATTATTGCTTTAATGTTTTTTACTTTGAATTTAAAGTGTGAAATCGAAACAGTGCATAAAAGATGAATCCATGCACGTTGCCATGACTTTGAAATATATGTTTCATACCGAGCGCGGTAAGCCATTCACCTATAAGATGTTTCGTCAATTGAGATGTAAAATGACAAAATATTAATAATTCTGGCTGTCATTACAATACTATGGGTCGTAAAGTTATCGTCAATGGCGAATATGCTAATGTCATTACAGCTGTCTGCTATCGACACATCATTGATATTGGCATGAACTCAGGAATAGAACATGAAAGAAGTTTCTTGTTGAATGCTTCGACAAATTTTTAACCACGGTGTCAATACCAAATGACTTTGTGTAAAAAGAAACGGCGTAGCATACTTCTGTTGAAAGATATTTGTATCCATTTATTGCTGTATTTATACATGTATATCAAAGTCCACATTGCAGTTTGCACCAACTTTAATAAAGAATTTAAGAAGTTCTACATGAAAACGTACCTTTAAACCTCAATTAAAAACTTATTTACGGTTAAAACTTTAAGTTGTAGTCTGTTATTAGATTTACAATAAAGCTTGAACATTGTTATACGTAAATGTTAGTCCTGGAATGTTACTCTTACTAAATACACAGTTTCACCATCATAGCCTTGACCTTTAAATTATTGTTCATCTTCTAAGGTTGATAATAAATTAGAAATAGAGGGGCAGTAAATTTATATTACCAATAATATTGCCTTTATATTTGAAAATAATTGTCTGCTGACCGCAAGGCATCACACGTCGTCTAGACTTATTCCTTTTTTTCCCCAAAGAAGCATTTGTTAAAATTATGTGCCTTCAAATTTCGTGCGCTCTGCTAATTATAAGGCAAAGGATACAAAGACAAGTTGCAATGTGTTTGACAAGGTTAACAAATAAATTTGAAAAACAATGGTTAATGTCAGACTCTTGGTTGTGAACATGTAGTTTAAAATACATTTACACAATTCAGGAACTGCATCAGAAAATGTATTATGCATTTCAAAAAGTCATTAGTCTGTTTATAACATTAATATTCCTTGATAAAAATGGAAACATCGTGACTTTTGG
This sequence comes from Mactra quadrangularis, assembly GCA_025267735.1. Lineage (NCBI taxonomy): Eukaryota > Metazoa > Mollusca > Bivalvia > Venerida > Mactridae > Mactra > Mactra quadrangularis. Next base: position 42,213,872 of record CM046294.1, read on the forward strand.
CTTTCAAAACAACAAATGTCATTATCTGATCTGACAATCGCATTGTATTACCAGTTAATTATGTTAAAGCTACTTAAAGCTACGAGAAAACTTGCAAAAAGCACAAATTTGTTTGCAATATTTAATTTGTCGTATTTTTTCCTCAAAAAATTTAATTTGCATTGCATTTATTACAAATAAAAGACAGAAATGGGATTAAAATTTAAAATTAACATATTTTTTTTCATGACACAGTTACCAAAAGAAATAAAACATACAAACTAAAAGAACAAATGTGGTACAAATGTTTGCTTTTCTCATTCATTGAACCCTTCAGTGTATATTTAAATGGAAATTAATTTCTCACTGGCTGTTTACGACATTATCATTTACAAATTAGATTTATCTCTTTCAAGCTGGCTCCTTTGTCCTTTAGTACTGAGCTAGTAGGATAAAGTTTGTAGCCTAATGAACAGCGAGATAGGTTTTGAATGTGATTTGAAACATCTGGCTATTCATTGATTACCAAATGTCGTTATCACATACACACGCCTACTTTTAAGTTTATTTCAATCTAGAATTAAATAAGTGAGACAGAAAATTATGAATTGTTTATTAAATCTAAGTATATCCTACTTACGAAGAGTAGTACTGCTACATATGAAATTTTAATTCGCGACATTTATATCACAACAGGCATTCCTACGATTTAACTACTGTGCCTACTTAAAAAATGAAGTTATAGTTCATGAATAAATATACAAATCATTGATAAAACGTATCATGCATACCGTTTGTTTGTTTGTAGGGTTTAACGACGTAGCAACACAGTGTATAGGTCATATAATGGCCGTCAATCAATCTACTCACTACTCCTGAAAAATGCTAAATCTCTGGATTTAGTTGTTAACCAACTACTAAGCGCATACTTTCGTCAGTGACTGACAACTGCCCTACATAATTAAAAGTATTGGTAAGGCAGAATGGCCGTAGAAATAATTTCATGACCAAGCTCCACGAAAGTATGCCCCGCCTGGGACATTTTACCATACATAAAGTTAAATAATAGTAAAAACAGTTTGAATCATAATATGTTGATTAACTAGTAAATGCTGATTTTGAAGTTTGCGCAAATGATAATTTATTTGTTGATTTCACTAATAAATATAAATCGGTGCTTTCTATAAACATGATTTTGTCGAAAGAGTAAAAAGGAACTCTATGAATGTATAGATTGTTTAATCTAACTATATATATTGTCTAATTTCAGACATGCTAGAGGAAGTCATCATGGCAAACAGAACAAAGAATGGCGAATTATTATATGCTAATACTAATGATTTCCCTGCAATTATTGTAGTTACCTGTATGTTATCAGTGTTTAGTATTGTCGGAACAACTGGAAATGCGTTTGTGCTGTACGTCTTCTCCAAGAAGAAAGACAAGACAACATCAACTGTGTTCATTCTTGCATTGGCTTTAATTGATTTTGTCACGTGTTTGTTTCTTATTCCATTTACTATCGTGGTGGAGTACCTGTATAAGAAGGTAGACAGTGATGTCGTTTGTAAAGTGTATCAATTCTTTATTACATCAAACGTTCCTTTTAGTGCCTTTATCATGACAGCAATAGCTTTTGATAGATATGTCTGCATATGTCGCCCTTGGTTAAAATTTCTCGATATTAAAGTGGCTAAAAGGATTATATTTGCATTGCTCATTGTCTCCCTGACACTTGGATTGATAACAAGCTTAGCTTACGGCGTGTACCATCAGAAACACGTGATTATTAACCAATTTGAACTTGTTAACAATGGAGTCAACCTCCTTGAGAATTCTAGTTTTTCTAAACTGATCAATGAATCAAGCCTTGAATTTGTACAAAACGTGATCACACAGCAAAACTGTAGTAGATACGTCGCGGGAAGACCTAACGTTGGACCAGTGCAATACAGTAAATATATTAGCTGCGTGCAAGTGCAACAAAATGCTGAAAAGATGTTTGGAAATGAGAGCTCAAAATATGAAAATGAATATCACTTTACGGGATATTGCTATCCTAACGAAAAAATATTGAGTCGAGATTTTAGAAAAGCCTACCAGACTGTATATGCTTCAATGTTTCTGTTAGTGTTTTTACTCGTGTTTGCTCTCTATGCTTTAATTCTTAGGTCAATTCTGACACGTAGAAGTAAACGTCTTAGGTCATCTATTGCATATCGTCATTATAATGGAACTGGGAAAAACATGGTGATATACAAAGACAACAAGAAACAGAAAAAGACAATGGACTTATTGAAACCTCTGGATAATAAAGATTTAGACCAGTCAGCTACTGGGCAGTCTGAATTACTGGAATGTTATAGTACTAGGGAGAATGGAAATACGAATGGTCACGCGACGTTACCTAGCGACGTAAATGCAGTCAAACGTGCACAATTTGAACCAGTTAAAACTGACAAAACTTCTAGTGAATTACGTGGTGATAACGAGAAAGAGGTATTAGAAGCGACAACTACATTAGTTGAAGCAGATATGGATAAAGACGATTCAGCTGTTGTTAATTATTTAACCAATGGGCGGAGAAGAGTTCCAAAAAAGAAACGATTTTCCGAAGAAAAACATGTCAAGTACCATACCACCACATCAAAGAGTGGTGATTGTCAACAAATCGAAGTGTTTCGAGTTATTCCGAACAATATATGTCGACACGACACCCGGAAGTCAATACGTGAACGTTTACGATTGGCCAATATCAAAACGGCAGGGATTTTATTTACGGTTACACTTGTGTTTATCATTGCATTTTTACCAGCTTGGTTGATGGCTAAAAGGTTGCTGTACCCACCAAATATGATAGTGTTTTATATGTATTTTATATATAATGTTGCAAACCCATTCATTTATGCATTTTTCAATCAGACTTTCCAAAAAGAAATGAAAACAGTTTTGAAATGTAAAAATGTATGAACTATTGTTATCAAGGTTTAAACAAGCACAAATTATTAGATTGGTTTGCTCAATATTTACCATAGCACATTTTATTTCAATTCACGTATATTCATTGGTTTTGGAATTTACTCATTAAGATCAAAGTTGCGGTTTTTGAAATTTCTTTCTTTTTTTTCTGTAGCATTATCATAACAGTTTAAGTTTTATATTGTTCTTAATTTAATAGAATAAAGTCTGCTCTTGCACATATTTCATCCAAAATGCCAGTTATCGAAGGATTTGAAAGCAGCCAATATTGCTACCAATGTTTAAGCAAATCGACATACAGCTGTGAAATAGCGATTATTTCTTACTGCGCTTTTAGATGTCTAATTAACTTAAAGAAATTCAAATGTCATTTGTCCAATATAAGACTTTTAAGTAAGGCATGTGACACATGCTTCCGCATCTTCCAGACGGATCAACGCAATTACACACTCATAAAGCATTCAGTTGATTGAAACTTAAGGAGCCTTACATGAGAAAGTACAATTTGTTTGTCAATTGACATTGTGGAAACATTTGGTTCTACTTCTTACGAGAGATGCATTTTTAATTCTGTATTGTATTTTTGTTTAGTATTGTGCAGAGCGTGTTATGTGCATTTAATGTAAATTACCAAGATTTGAACGAAACCGAGTTCACAACGACCTGAGATTAGTTAATACGTTTTCAAAATTACACTTGTATGTACATTTACTTGTATTTTCTTTTTTTCTTCTTTTTTAACATCGTATTCAATACATATATTAGGTCATATATACAACGGCGAGCTCTTCCTACTAAAGGTTTCCTGGACACTTTTCTATCATCACTTACCCTACCACGAGGCCGACAACTCATGTATAGGGTATGACCTACCGCGACCGGGCTGGAACCCGCGATCTCTGGATTCGAAGTCAGATATGCTAACCACTACGCTACGGCCGCGGTTCCACATTTATTTTTACGTATCAAACTAGAAGTAACGCATGCACTGAAACAATTAAATACGTGTATTAATTTGCTTCAGCTCAATTTTAACCAGTCATATGTACTATCAACATTCAAATTTCATCGTGCTGAGTTCTGATGTTAATCTATAAAAATAGAAACTAATTAAATAACTATGTATTTTATTGATATTTTAAACTTAGTCCGATGAGTGACGGGTAATTATGATCAACGCATTGTTTTATCATTTTGGTTAAAGTTATTATTTTAAACCTATTCACGGTGTATATGCAAACAAGTTATTTGTTGAGCGAGAACGGTGTATGGGTTGCCTTTGGGTGCAAGTAACGCACCCTCTCTTTCTCTCTCTCTCTCTCTCTCTCTCTCTCTCTCTCTCTCTCTCTCTCTCTCTCTCTCTCTCTCTCTCTCTCTCTCTCTCTCTTTCTCTCTCACTTTCAACAATGTTCGCATATACTCAGTGATTTTACTTTACAATAACATTCTACTATTAAGACCATTGAATTGGATCTACTTTTTGCTTTGGTTGCTTAAATAAAGGGACCTTTCTCATGTCAATGTTCATATTGTTTTGTATCGAAGTGATTTCTTGATTATAAACTGAAATGTCTTGAAAATAAAACAAAGAAACAAAATATAGTGTCTGTCTTAAATTCATAATTGGTTTGGCTTTTCTCTTGCGTTTTCATGAGACAAGGGTCAGGTTGTTTGATGATTGTTACAACTAGTGCTATATTTGACCGATTAACCTACTCTTGTTCTATATTTGTTTATTTTTTTCTTACAGTCTGATATAATCGATTAGTTAAACCAAAAACATATGTCTTATGCTTTGTTGGTATTGTGTTAGGTTAATAGATAAATATTACATTTAAACTTAAGTCCATATGATGTTTCTATATTTTAATAAAAACCGTCTCCAGAGGAATACACAGGATTTACGTAATCCGATCTTTCGTAAGGGATATTGAAAAATCTTAGAATATTTTCTTTAGCATTACAATGCTGGATTAGGCTTGTACTTATGTATCTTAAATTAAGTTCTCTTTTATCGAACATTATTCGGGAAGAAAAGTTCAGTGCGTCTTGAATTTGGATCACTTGGGTCAAGGAATACACTGAGTTTCAACATTTCAACGTTTATCTTATCAGCATTTCTTGTCACTATTTTCAACTTTTACTCGCTTTCTAAGAACAAAAACCTTATTCGTTGTTTATGTGTTTATGCAAGTTATTAGCATGTTGTCATTTTAATGGTAAATGTATGATTTACTGCGCTGGAAATCGAGTTTCGTCATAGTATATTGCCAAAAGTACTTGGTGTAGAATTCTCTTTATAAACCTTGGTTAATCTACAACAGTTTTAATAATATATATCTGATATTATAACCTATAACATTTTATGAGTTATTGTGAGTTATTTTTACATATGCAAGATGTCTGCTATTCTGACATGTGTTTAATATTACTACATTTGATTGATATAATATAATATATTGGATCTACAAATAAAGATCTACAGTGATAATATTGTGTGGAAATCAATTTGAATAACGCCGCGAGGTCTATAATTTAGAATATGTTTTAGTAAAACCCAACTTGACTAACGCCTCATAATTTACAGTTCTAATACTTGTGAATGAAAAGTTTATTTTACTGACAAAACATAATATGCAATGTAAACGCATATTTTAATGGAACTCAATTTTGCTGACGAATCATCGTCTACGATGTGGTGGTCATTTCTTTTTTTCGAAAACTTATACAGCAACTCATAATCTATTATTATGAGATAAATTTTAATAGAGCTTATTTTGACTGGCAACTTATTGATATAATATATAGACAATATAATTGTCGGATATAACTCAGTTTGACTGCCGAAGCATTGTCTACATTGCTTACACACGTTTGATATAACTCAGTTTGACTGGTGACATAAGGTCTACAATTCTGACACACGTTTAATATAACTCAGTTTGACTGCCGAGGAAAGGTCTCCTCTGCTGACACACGTTTATTATAACTCAGTTTGACTGCCGAGACATTGTCTACAAGGCTGAATAAATAAGTTTTACTGGTGACATATGATCTACAATGTTGACACACGTTTATTATAACTCAGTTTGGCTTGTGACTCGAGGTCTTAAATGCCGCCATATGTTTTAATAAAAAACCTAGTTTGACCGGCGAATAACAGTCTACAATATTGAAATAGGTTCTTAGGAACTTAGTTTGTCCGATAATTTATAGTCTGCAATGTTGACACACGTTTTTAGATATCTGAGTTAGACTGACGACCAAAGGTCTGCGACGTTGTTGTTTTTTTTATATAAAACTCAGTTATACTGGAGTCTCTTAGTCTGACACGTGATTTATAAAACTAAATTTGATTGGCGAGTCAATGAAAAGTGACATGTAATGTCAATATTGCATCCAATGCTGCAGTCTAAGAAATCATTGAATATTTAATTTGCCAGAAAATTGATGCATATTTACCTTATATATTTGCATATCATTGTACCATAGATTGGTAGAACATTAGACATGTCATTTTTTACATCTTAGCGCCATGTCATGTTTAAAACAGGCAATGTACTAGAAACATATTTGTTTCTGCAATTATGATGGCATTATTTAGCCCGCCCGGCTAGCTCAGTCGATAGCACGCAAGTCTACTGATCGAGAGATTAAGGGTTGGATTCCCTGGCGGCGCATACTTTCGTGGAGCTTGGAAATTATTTCTGTGGCGATTTTTCCTTCTACCAATGATTCTTAATTATGTAGGGCAGTTGTCAGTCACTGACGAAAGTGTACGCTTAGTAGTTAGTTAACAGCTAAATCCAGAGATTTAGCCTTTCCAGGAACAATGAGTAGGTTGTTATATGACCTATTCAATGTGTTGCAACGGCGTTAAATTCAACAAAACAACCCAACAAACATATGATGACATTTCTCGTGCGTGTTTAGGTACTTAGTCAAAATTCTCTAATGGTTTTTACGTCTGTTTTTTTTTATTTTCTTCTTTTTTGCAATGTCAACAAAAAGATAGAAGTGCTTTTGATATAAATGACTTGTTCACATGAAATATTTGATTATTCATTGTGTTTTGTACTTGAATCTTTAAGTGCAACCATTTAGTGTCTGTGCAGATAAAAACGATACTACATTCTTGTCTTCGATAATAGTTTTGTATTTAACAACACGCAATAAATGGTAATTTAGAAAAACAATATATGTGTCATAGATCGAAAGATAAATGATTACTTAACATAGACGAAGACGTGTATCAAATAACAAACAATTCGTGCTTTACCACACGTTAACAGACAGAGACAATTTCCTTACCTTCTAAAATGTCAATGAATGTTTATGTAATACCAGTAATTTTAATACATTTAGTATGATCTGTGATAAAGAAAAAAACACATATTTAATGACGTAGTCAAATTTATAAAATTTAGTATCTGTGATTCCAAAACCTGCAAACCATGATCAATGTAATTCTTTTTATAGCATAACGTTTAATGCTACTTTTGTAAAGAAAAGAAACAGTTGATACATCTAAGTTTTTTTTCCGCAATCACAAAATGCGTTTATTTATTTCTCCCTAAGCAGTATAAAATCACTACTTTATTTCGTGATTGAGTACTTTTTGCTATCTCTATTTAGAATTGTTTTGTTGCTGTTTGTAACCACAAAAGTATGGTTTTTGATAGTCATGATGAATGGGTTCATGCCTATAAAACCTGTTTTAGTTTAAGATAAACGCGTTTGATGCATGCCTATCGAAAGATTATACGATGTAATAAATAAGACAAATTTTTTTTTGTTTTTTCTTGGATAACAGATACCAACCCTAAAGATTATGCTATTCATGATAGCATGCACGTGAATGACAACAGTCATGATTCAAAACCTGTCCAGGTTTAAAGGTACTTGTCACATATTACAACTTTTTCTAAAACTATAAAAATTGTATGGACACATTTTTGAAGCAGGAAAGTTGTGTTCTGATAATGACAATTTTAGCGCAAACTGAAATACAGCTACAAATGATGATGTTTCATATAGCTAATACATGTATCTACCTCGTATGTCACGGTATAGACACTTTTAGTGCATTTTTGTGACTTTTATTTTACATTTTTGCAATATAAAGGTCAGTTTGTCTTAATGCAATAAGAATTCTTTTTGATACAATGTCAGACACTGAATGGTATTTTGAAATTATAAAAAATTAACCAAATCTGTACCCTTAAAAGAAAAAAAAAACAATTTATGCATGTAATAGAATTGAGTTTAAAAGTGAATATTTATCTATGATTTAAGCATGTTTTCATTTTTTCAGCCTCTAATCAATCATTTATAATAGTGTATATATGTCTGCAGAATTTTCATCATCGTTTCTAGAAAAGATTTTTCATCTGTATTAGCTACATCTTACTAAAAAGGTCGACAATATATCACTTTATGGAAACATAGTTTTTAAATTACATTTACCATGGAATGACCTGCTGCGACCGGAATTTGAACTCGGAAACTTGGTACATTGAAAGTCTTAGTGTAATGCTTCTTAAATGGACACCTTATATCGCTCCCGTTTTCTTATGTTAAGCCACAAAATAAGCAGTAACTTAGTCTGATTAAATACTTATCACGTACTGGTTTTTTAATCAATCTAAGATGTATATTCTGATTAAACAAACAATATTCCAACTAACATTTTGTTGAACCCCCTGGTCAATGTTTTTCTAATTTTCGATATCTCTAAGGCGATTGACACTAAATAAACAAACAATGTGTCCAAGGGGATTCAATGTTTCTAAGAGTTTAATCAGTACATAAACGACGTCAATGATTCATGTTTATAATTTTCCTAAATAAATCAATATATTATACATGTACTGTTAAACGTACCCAAGTGGTCGGTTATTCGAAATTGACGAAGTCAATGTTTTATACTGTACAATGTACCCGATGACTAATCTTAACAAATAAGGAAATTATTAAGACCAAAATGCTACAAACCACAAAGGAAACCAAATCAACAAACTAAAAACTAAGCATTTTACATTAACTCTGATAAAACAATTCAATTATTTTTTATGATTCTGGATTTCTGATTGCCATAGATGTTAAAATGCATAATGAAACACAATGCATAGTTTTGCCGTATTTCTTCATTAATGTTGCCGTTGCCAATTACATAACCGGCACACGCCAGAACGATACTAGTGCAAGCATCTATATTTCTAATAAGTCTGAATAAAAAACAAAGCCGCAGAAAAACGTTTGTACTAACAATCGTCATTTTCACGTTTTGTCCTTTCTGAAGGTACAGACATCTATGGTTCTTATCACTTTACATAAATTTACCCAAAAGGCTCATAACACGATAAAAATGTTCTTCTGGACATTAATCAGGACTATTTTAATGAAATATTATATCCTGTTTTATCTTGAATATTTATTTCCCCTGTTGAATGATAGTGATTACGATTAACACCCTTTGAAGCTGCGTTAATTTCTAGTGTCACAGTTTTTTTGTAAGTAAGTCATTGACGTTATGTCGGAATCAGTTACACAAAGTCTTAATGTGGACTGAAAGCGGATTATACAACATTAAAGGGCAAATAAACGTCCGGACGATGACAGGTTAAGGTCAAAGAAACGAGTTTGTTTGTTGGATTTAAAGCCGTAGCAACACATTGTATAGGTCATATAACGGCGGACAGTCAACCTACTCACTCCTCCTGGAAAGGCTAAATTTCTGGATTTAGCTTTTAACCAACTACTAAGCGCACAATTCATCAGTGACTGACAACTGCACTACATAATAAAAAATCATTTATATGAGGGAGAATGGCCGTAGAATGACCAAACTCTACGAAAGTATGCCCCGCCCGGGAATTGAACTCACGGCCCCTCGATCAGTAGACTTGCGTGCTACCGACTGAGCTAGCCGGACGGCACGCTATTGTAGTATACTCTGTATCATGTGTGTAACGAAACTGGCAATGTTTGTATACGCAATGTTTACGTGGACGACAACATTGCGTATATAAACATAGCCAGTTTCATTACACACCAATATTTAGGGGTGAATTATTTTTACAATTTTAGTTTATTTAGTTTACACTTATTTTATAAACATATCATTAAAAAATTACAATGTGCACACACATTACTTATAATAAATGTTGTACGCATAAAATGGCCTGTTTGAATCAGTAAAATGCTGTTCATGCATTAATTTATTCACCTATTTAGTGGGCAATTCCATTGTTTAAAGTACAAAAACAAACATGACTTAAATACGACCTGTATCTGTATTGCATACTTTTCAGCTATATTATGTAAAATAATTTCGTTCCGCTCGGGTGCATCTAGTATAAATAAAAACCGTATTCAGATGGAAAGCCCATAAAATCGAGTTGCTAAAAATATTTCTAAGGACCTTTGAAATGACTTACTTCGATTAAGTATTCAGTGTTTAGTAATACCGGTATAAGTTTATCACCAGATATCCTTTTTGAATTTCATAACAATATACTGAATATACTGTACATTACTATTTATAAATATGAAATTGAAACGCAATAATCCTTCGTCGCCAGAGTTACATAGCATGGCTTAAAGCATTATATTAAATATCAGGAATAATTAAGTATAATTATAGAAGTATCAGGGAAAGAAAATTGTACAGATGTATTGCCTAGATGTATTATATATATTTATATCTTAATAATTACATCAACGTATTAAGATTTCATCTCGATGTTTTACTTGAAGTAATTGAAAGTGTCTAATTACTGTCAGGAATAGAATAACTTGTATAACTTCTAAAGGTCATATATAAGGCCATACGAAATCGGTTTTATGTTTAGCGTTTTCGGATAGTAAGTGTTCCATATTTCAAACTAATATCAAAATATTAAAACAAACTTTAACTAAATGCATATGTACACTTAAATCCACAGGCGGCCGGCATGGTCCCGAATCAAAAACACTATATATACATATAAGGTAAATTACTAAAAAATATCAAGTTCTTGACCAATTTCACTTAGACGACAGTTTCTTCATTATAAATATATTTATTTTACTTATTTAATAATGCACGGGTAGCTAAGGCTTTTCTCTTTCAAATGACACAAACAACACAACCAAAAAGATTTTGTTTAGTCGACACAGAAGTCACAAGAACAAAATACACTATCAGCGGCAAATTTTTAACTGTTAAATCGAATCAACTAAGTAAAACGAGGATATTTACGCATGTAATCGATCATCAAATGTTTTTTATGCAGTAAAACCGTATGAGTATTCAAGAAGTTGATTTAGTCATTATAAGCGAATATTTTTCTTCATTTTAACATCGCTAGTACAGTCATTATTGAGCGCGTGACGTAACGTCTATAGTGTACTCGTACATAGTTCTTGCGACTTTTGTATCGAGTAAACGTAATCTGTTTAATCGTTATGTTCGAAATCAGCGTACGACCTTAAATACAATAAATGCAAAAATGTTTGTGTCGTTTGAAAGAGTATACATATGTGAAATAAAGTTATTATTGATAGAGAAACTGGCCTCTGATTGAACTTGGTTGAAAAACTACCATTTTTTAGTAATATACATGTATATATAGTGCTTTTGTTTCGGGACCGTGCCGGCTACCTGTGCTTAAATCATAGGTAAAATGTACAACTACGCACTTGAACTGTGCTTTTGGAAGTTTTTCAATGTCATTCTTTAATGACATGTTTAGCAGAACAGGTTTATATCATCTAAAAAAAGATAACTCGGTATCAAATATTTTTTTCATGGATCTGCACTCAAGAGAACATCGCATAAATAACCATTACCGTTTGTGTGACGGGAAATAGGCATGTTTTGAGAAAATAGCGTTAGTAGGAACTTGTCGCTGTCGAATTGATAGACGCTGACAATTTTCTATGTATGTGCTAATTTCCTTTGACATGTAAATTTGTTACGTTTTTGAAATTGTTTTTTGCAAACAAAATCAAGAAAGGAAATGAATTATGAAAAACATTTTGAAACATTTGTCCGAGTTAGCGTAATATATTATCTAGGATTATTTTTTTTTTCAACATGGCTTAAATGTGATTTGAGTTTGTCATAAAGATGCAAATGATAAGTGAGATTTTCGTCAAGCTGTAACTTAAATGAAGAAAAGTTACAATGGAAGACTAAATAAGTTTGATTATGATATGAAGTGAATAAATAAAGTATTGTTGAGTTAACTTTGTTTTTATGAAGTCATGTTTTAAAATATTAGTTTTATTACAAATAATACTAGTTTATACTAACAACTCTATAAAATAGATTCTGCGCCTACACCAAACCTTATAACAAACAAAAACATGTTTATTTCCTTTATTTAGTCATTTAAAAACGTCATACCAGATGTGTTTTATTAAATATTCGTGACGAAAGTTCTTAAACACATGTGTGTCAAGTTTATTTTAATGTTCGCATGAATTTTTTTATCACAGAAGCCAATTATTTCCATTAGGTTATCGAATATGGTGATATTTGCTTACAACAACAAAAGTTTCATCACCTGACAACCTTACAATGTTTAAAAAAATGAATTGACATTTTAACTACTAAAGTACTTACTAGCACATACGGTTTTATTCTCAAGATATTTTAAAATCATCAATGTTTGTAATTGTTTAAGGAACTTAATTCAAGCAGATTTGGAATAAAACAACTGATCTATTGATGGGAAGGAAAAAGCAACCGATGCCATAAAAGGTGCTTAAATGATCTTCTAGTATATTTTTACTTACGTGGTATGTATTTATATTACAATCGTATGCCATTGTGCGGGTGTGATATATAAGTATTACTTCCAACGTGTCTCTATACCTACTCAGTTTTGAGAATATAAGATATTTTGACATTCAAGTTGGTCGAATCGTTACCGCATTCTCTGGATACAGGTGGTGTTTATATGTTATGTTAAAGATAACTGACTTTCCTAGAAATAATCATGAAAATGTCAAATGCATCGTGAAATTATACAAACATGTTATAAAAGCCAAAACATTTGACATTTAAAGTTTTTAAAAACTTGTTTCAACAATGTCTTTTACAATGTAGATGGCAAAACACAAACACTAAAATGTGGAATTGTTAATATAACAAATACTAAGAGGAACTGTTGTTTATTCTTGAAAAGCATCTATCAATTACGTGTGGTATCCTACAGAGAATGAACAACTCATAAGGAAATCATTTCCGTTATTATGATTATATACTTCAGCTTTATTTAACTGTCGATATAATCTTGGAATAAGACATAGAAATAGCTAGACTTGCTTCCGCTAATCAGTTATTTGATATAAGCTTGATTTATAATGTCGATATATATTACACATTAGAAAAATATCACGTCTTTGCAATATAACAGTCTTGGTTAAATTCAGACTCAAAGTATGCCCTTTGCAGACGATACTGTATATCATAAAGCATGAGTGGATTGGAACCTATTGATACATAGTTTTATATCAAGATATTTATTTCTAATGCCCTTATGCCTTTCTGAGAAATCACAATCACGTAATGTGATTAAGAAAACGTCGATAAAACACTGTGCTACTACAGTAAGTTCAAGTTAGTCCTGGTCAGATTAAGTCTGAGTTTCTTTTTCAAACAAGCGTATGTCTCTAGGTTTTCGGCATCACATCATTTCTACACCAAAACGGATGCTATTAGTCTATAAAACATAAAGTTATCCATCATAAAAGTGGAAATAAGGACGTCAATACAAGACCACATAACGATATTACCTCTCGTAAAGTTCTCAACAATAGAGACAATGTCTTCTTTGATTATTTTCTCCAAGAAGTATCAAAATTCTGTTAACAACTAAAAAAGTATGAAGACAAATGAAATTTACGTTTTATGTTGGCTGTATGTCAGTGGAGAACCAATCTACAGACAGATAAATTAACTCAATGTTCAATGCAAATGCAATAGCATAAGTCTTAGGCTATACGTGCGTCGTTGTCAATTAGTAATAAGAAATGCGATGTATGATGACTACGAATTGTTGATTATCAAATTCCGTGTCATTGTTGAGTTAACTCTTTCAAAAAGATACCCCTATTCGGATTTTAGACAAATGGTACGCCCATTAATATCTAACACATAATGTACGCCCACTTTTATCTCACAAAATTTCATACTCCCATATGTAGCTTACAAAAAATATTTTCCGCTTTTTGTCCACTTTCATTTTACGCCAAACCGCCCATTTCACGTCACTAAAAACAAAACCACATTTTTATGATTCAGATTTGTATAATGTCTCTAAGAACCTAATACTCACATGTTTTATATCAATTTTTATTAAGTCTACATTAGATTGATTTCTACTATTTTGAGTATTAATAATAAACTAATTTTTGTTGAGTATTTTGAATATTCGTTCTAAATGTATAATATTGTTTTTTCGCAACTAATATTTCACCAGACATTTCAATAGGAGGAATGAAAATGAAAATGCCATTTGTTGAATCTGAGGTTAGTCAGTATACTTCCGCATTTATCATATTGAAATACGTTTTACCATTTATATCACGTGATACGTAATGGCAAGACGAAAAAGCTATTACAAACGAGGTTCATTGACTGCAAGCTGGAATACTGCTTTTGTAAAAAAGCAATTCGTTGCGTGCTAGAATAACCATAGAAAACTATCTTCTCTGATTATCAAAATCCATACTGAGCAGTTATTATCTATGTTAAATTTATTGGCATTGGCATTTGAACTAATATGGTATTTTCGTGGATATGTATAAAGTTTCAAATAAATCCATTCTAAAAAATTGCCTAACAAAATACTGCACAAAGCAAGGCTTGGTGTAGTTTGATTTGGTAAGCAAGATTCTTTTCTTCTTAGTCAGAAGATTTGTTTGAACCAGCTCATAAATGACGTCAAATGTTAATCAAAGTAATGATATAACTGGCAGTAATTAGAGTCTGATAGAAAATTTCTTAATCTTAAACACCGAGCTGATACCTTAATACACTTCGGTAATTATTAAAAATTACATGTTATCCATCAAGACGACACCTCTGTACAATTTTCTTTCCCTGATACTTTTGCAATTATACTTAATTGTATCTCCCATTAGATATAATGTGAGCATGCAAATACTCCTAGATATGCAAAGCTACCATGGCAACCAAAACATGTCATGCATCAGATTTATAAAACGGGGATCCAATTTAGTCTGGCTATGTTTTCTGTTGTTATAAATATATTTGTTTTCAATGAGTGTTTGTTTATGATCATCCAACTCTGCATGTGGTAATTTGCCGACGAAACTTCTTGTTTGAGTCAAAATTTAAGAAAGCAAAAAAGGATATTGATTGTTCTCCGATAACGATACAACTTATTAGGAACCAACATCATGGAAGCAAAAATACGCCATGGTATAATGAGAAAATCAAAACCAGACTTAATAACAATGAGTTCAATAAACAACAGTCATTATCAGATGATCGTATAACATGTCCCAGACTGAATATTATGTGAATGCTCATATGAGAAACTATATGAAATTTGTATCTGGTTCTCAATTATCCACGCAATGCTTTTCTATTTAATTTCATTTAAAGACTATTTACAAATGCAAACAATACAAACTTAAACATTTCAAGACAATTCAACGTCTAATTCAATTCGAAAGCCCGCTTTTCTAATAATTCGCTTGTTACTTTTTCTTCAACATTGTTGTCAACAAAAAAATGGTGTTTGTCTTTCTGAAAACTGACAAAATCACTATCACACATTCTTCTCTCGGAAATATCAACGTGTTTAAACTAACATTAATGCATAATAATGAATTATTTATATTCTTGTTTTATTACCTGCATTGGTTTTGATGCATTTTTAAAGGCATCTTCACAGTCTGAACTGTCTGGAGACAGATATAAATCGATGTCTTTAAGATTAATTTGGTTTCAAAACACAGTGAATTACAATCTCTGTAATACGATGCTTTCAGACTAATGAATATTGAATAAACCCGAAAAGAAATGCATTTTAGTAGCGACTACATTGCAATATAAGGGTAATAAATTTAGCTAAGAAGTCCCACGTATAACAAATTACTAACAAATGCATCTTGAATCTGAAACAGTTCCGGTTTGTCTTAATGAAAAAAAGTCTTTGTTTGCATAATATTGTGAGCATCATACCAACACTTATTCAAAATGCTACAATTGACCTGCGTTGAATATCATGAGGATTAAATTACTTGATGTCGTAAGAATGTCGTAAACAATTTTACTGTATTTACAGAGTTAATAATATCAAGAACTGAAGTAGACAGTTGGCGGCTATATCTCCTTACATCTGACTTCCACGTGAGTCACGTGACCCCTTTACGCAGGTTGTATGTCTGCAAATTGGCTTTCACGCACCCTGACCAGGACTTTAATGGCCATCCACGCGTTTTGTTCCGGATCGCTATAATACCAGGAGTTCACTGATGTAATCATACACTTAATCAGAACTTTCATCAGTTATCATACAATCCTGTGCTGATTTACTGATGTTTTACTAGTATCAAAAGAGTTTCTGAGATCATTGACCGATATCAGTTTTTTTACCATGTTAGGTAATGCAGGCACTCGACATGACGAAGAAGTGTTTATTAGTTTTCCAATGGTCTTATTCAAATAGCAAAAACAATCATATCAAATCGGGTACTTTTTGCTCATTTTAAGTGTCTAAGTGTGCCTATTAGCAGGATGGCAATTGAATTAACAGAAATACGATTGTCATGTTGTTTTCAGTCCATTATTACGACAACTGTCCAACCTTTGTAACCATAAACACTTGAATCAATAGTTTTCGGTACATTAATACGCGTCTAGAAATAAATAACTATTACTCCCTTCCTGCCCCGCATTATCATATTAGATGTTTTTCATTCTCATCAGGAACGCACTTTAAGAGCAACAGATTATATATCAAGTCTCTGGTTGCATTGCTCATTCAATTACTGCTCAACAAATGAATTGTCTTAAAAACTGGCATTCTATGACAAAGAATGAAAATAAAAGTTTGAGATTATATAAAGATATAAAAAACACTACAGAAACCATATTATGGACAAAAGATATTATGGATAAAAAAATAAGACGTTTTTTTACCAAAACTATTAGCATCATTTCTAATAAAAATGATTTATGAAGGATTTGTTTGTCTGATCTTATGAGATATAGCGTAGCTGGAAAACACACACGTAGAACATTAACTAATGTTTGTAATATCAATAAATCGTAAAAAAACATAACCCTTGGCCTTTCTTCTACTGACATTTTCGGAATAGATTTCTACCAACAGACACATATCCTACTAATTACATATATCTTCATGTATCAAGTTGTTTTCCCTTAGGTACCATTTTGTTTTGTATAAAGTAGTTTCCTTTACAGTTCTACATGAGAATGATTTAATAAAAATTCAGAAAACGCACCACATGTGGCTTAACATCGAATTACCATCAATAAGTCAAGCGATGTGACCATTGATTGAACTATGTCTTAGAAATGGTAACTGTGTTTGTGAATAGAGAATAAAATAATAAGTAAAAGACATATGTATTGTTATCGTATTATTAAAATATAAACAACTTAAATTGAAAAGATAAATATGTAAAGATACCAACAAAAGGGTAAAAAGAAATGGTTGAACTATGACTTGTGGCAATTTCTGAGTTTATGCATGAATAAAACAAAGAATTCCAATAATAAAAATCAATGAACACGTTTGATTTCTTTGTTTTATGTGTTTTACGGCGCATCAACACAGAAATGTTATATCGCGCTACATTTTTGAGAATTTATATGAAACAATATATGAACACAAAGGAAACCAACGAGTCAAAATAATTTTACTACGACTTGCAGTTTTACATACTTTATGTATGGAAAAAACAACAACTGAAAAGTGTCTAGAAATATCTAGAATATTTTATTATGATTTTGATATATTTAATTACATCATTTTTATTAACAAAAATAGAATATTCAGTTCTTCTAAAAAAATGCAATATTACGTAAGCCAGAATATCAATAATGCAAATAAATTGATATATGAGTAGAACCTGACTTGCGATTTTAAAGAACTTATATATGAAGAAAGTATATCAAAGAGATATACAGGCAAATGACTGTGCCAAAAGTATAGAACCAAGTTTAGCCTTTAAAACAGTATAAAGAACGTAAGAAATCACTTACTAATAACATTTGTCACTTATAGCATTCAACTGAACGAATTAAAATATGTGGCATGCACATTGTTTAAAACGAAAGTAGGATACTGAGGGAATCCCCAAGCTATTTATAGATGTGTTATATGTCGTACTTGCTGAAATTAAACGTTTTCATTGGTCGCTTTTTGTCTTTTCAACATTCTTAGGCGGTTAGGATATCTTTTTATTAGAATTATACTAATGCTGCACTATAACAAGTTCTAGTATTTTCTCATCAGTAAATGCATATTTCAACACTAATCTATTTTTAGCTAACATGTCCCACGTGGGTTTAGTCAGGAAACATCCCAAATATAAAGAAAAAATATAGAAATATTTTGCCAAGTTAAATACCAGTTTGTCTGTTTCAATCACAAATATAATGCAGAACCAGGAAAATTGGAACTGAAAATTTGCCCGATAATCCTTTTAATAAATGATGTATAGAAATAACATAAATATTGACTTTATTATTTGCTTAAGCATTTTATACTGCACTAATAACAAAGCTACATTGTGTAATATTTATATGTCAAATCATGTAACAATTGGTCGACTTATATAGTCCAACAGAATTAACCTGAGCTTGAACTACCTAATTATAATTATGACACACTTCACTTAAATTAAATCGTGAGTTTCCGTATGCGTGTATACGGTTATGCACATGTTTATAACAACCGATGTGACTATAAATCCATTTATTGAAAGGGGCATGTTATTGTACTTTTAATTTTGAATACATTAGTTTTTGGTGAAACAAGTAAGTCAGCAATATTATTGCACAGTTTCATAGTATTTATTCTTATGAAAACAACATTAATTGTTCAGTACTTGTATTTTGCCAAAAGCTTCCAATTAAGCGCGATTTACAAACGAAGACAAAACTAGACTGTAAATACTGAGTTTAATATATTCTTGCATAAAGGTCAAGCTCAGGTTAATTCTGTTGGACTATAGTTGATATGAGTTCCTACAGAAAGTATAGATGTATATCATTAGAGTATGATAAATTAATGTAAAAAGTACTTTTCTCGTATATTATCATAAGATATATAAACAAAACTTGAATATTTCCTGGAGAAAACTACCTGGAGAAAAAATGACTACGACAAATATTTTACTATACAAAAGTTTATTCAAGTAACATAGCTTAAGTTATATATTGATACATTTATAGATGTTGATATTGAAATTAGCTCAAACAAATAAGTGTTTCGATTTTATTTGTAATTGTAAATTTGGTTAATCCTAAAATGGAGAATTTAATGACAGACAACATTTAATCGTCAAAAGAATGTGACTTCTCATGAATCGAAAAATATTTGGCATTAAATTAAAAAATACATGTGTATTTATTATTCTATAAGTAAGAGTTGGCACAATAGTGCTGCCGACGAATTTCACATACATCCAATCTGCCTTCATCACATCTAGCCAAATATAATCAGAGCCTGTTTGGAGTAGAATGTAGGCGTTGGTTAGTCTCAGAAGTGTAATTAATAGAAGTACAAAACAATGCAATGACTGATATTTGTTTAACAGAAAGATTAAAGACCTGGGACAAATGTAACTAATCTTTCCTTTAACATGAAGTTCTTTTATATGAGTATAAAATTACTAATAAGATTAGTTGAAGTCGGAAATAATATTTCTACTTATCTAAAGCTTGTGACATAAAGCATTTATAAAAGTGCAAGTGTTTGATTAAAATATCCGGGAAGGTCTCATATGTGTGAATGTCAACGATCTTTTTTAGAGATGTATTAGTTCTTTTCCATGGCAGGATTATCATTACTTGAGCTGGAGTGTGCTAATACTCTTGATACTAGCAGACAAACCAGATAAAGCTCTTTTTTATCTCTACTGGATAATTATGAAGCTAATAATTTGAAAATTAAGTTCAAGCATTTCTTTAATGCACTTGACATAGAAAAGTACTTTAATACACTTTTCTCCATGGTGACTATACTACGTGACATTTTGAAATCATTGTGGGTCACAATATCACAAAAGCGGCGCACACTGACATATTCATTATTGCTTTAATGTTTTTTACTTTGAATTTAAAGTGTGCAATCAAAACAGTGCATGATAGAAGAATCCATGCACGTTGCCATGACTTTGAAATATATGTTTCATACCGAGCGCGGTAAGCCATTCACCTATAAGTTGTTTCGTCAATTGAGATGTAAAATGACAAAAATATTAATAATTCTGGTTGTCATTACAATAATATGGGTCGTAAAGTTATCGCCAATGGCGAATATGCTAATGTCATTACAGCTGTCTGCTATCGACACATCATTGATATTGGCATGAACTCAGGAATAGAACATGAAAGAAGTTTCTTGTTGTATGCTTCAACTAATTTTTAACCACGGTGTCAATACCAAATGACTTTGTGTAAAAAGAAACGGCGTAACATACTTCTGTTGAAAGATATTTGTATCCATTTATTTCTGTATTTTTACATGTATATCAAAGTCCACATTGCAGTTTGCACCAACTTTAATAAAGAATTTAAGAAGTTCTACATGAAAACGTACCTTTAACCTCAATTAAAAACTTATTTACAGTTAAAACTTTCAGTTGTAGTCAGTTATTAGATTTATAATAAAGCTTGAACATTGTAAACATACGTAAATGTTAGTCCTGGAATGTTACTCTTACTAAATACACAGTTTCACCACCATAGCCTTGACCTTTAAATTATTGTTTATCTCCTTAGGTTGGTAATAAATTAGAAATAGAGGGCAGTAAATTTATATTACCAATAGTATTGCCTTTATATTTGAAAATAATTGTCTGCTGACAGCAAGGCATCGCACGTCGTCTAGACTAATTTCTTATTTCCTTAACAAAACATTTGTTAAAATTATGTGCCTTCATATTTCGTGCCCTCTGCTAATTATAAGACAAAGGATACAAAGACAAGTTGCAAATTAATTTGAAAATACAATGATTAATGCCAGATCACTGGTTGTAAACATGTAGTTTAAAATACATTTACACAATTCAGGAACTGCATCAGAAAATGAAGTATGCATTTTAAAAAGTCATTAGTCTGTTTTTAACATTAATATTCCTGGATAAAAATGCAAACATCGTGGCTTTTGGCTTTCGAAACAACAAATGTCATTATCTGATCTGACAATCGCATTGCATTACCAGTTAATTATATTAAAGCTACGAGAAAACTTGCTAAAAGCACAAATTTGTTTGCAATATTTAGATTGTCGTATTTTTTCCTCCAAAAATTCAATTTGCGTTACATTTATTACAAATAAAAGCCAGAAATGGGATTAAAATTTTAAATTAACATATTTTTTTCATGACACAGTTACCATAAGAAATAAAACTTAAAAACTAAAAGAGCAAATGTGGTACAAATGTTTGCTTTTGTCGTTCATTGAACCCGTCAGTTTATATTTAAATGGAAATTATTTTCTCACTGGCTGTTTACGACATTATCATTTATGATCAATCAAGACGTCAAATATTTTTAAAGCATTGTTTTATGATATAAATTATACTCGACTGTATTAGCTTTCAGTTTATCATTAGGGACTTTAGTTTGGTGAAACCTGTTTTATCTAAATTTGATTTTGAAACAAGTTTATACAAATTAGATGTATCTCTTTCAAGCCGGCTTCTTTGTCCTTACGTACTGAGCTAGTAGGATAAAGTTTGTCGCCTAATGAACAGCGAGATAGGTTTTGGATGTGATTTGAAACATCTGGCTATTCATTGATTACCAAATGTCGTAACCACATACCCACGCCTACTGTTTAAGCTTATTTCAATCTAGAATTAAATTAATGAGGAAGAAAATTATGAATTGTCTATTAAATCTAAGTATATCCTACTTACGAAGAGTAGTACCTCTACAAATGGAGTTTTAATTCGCGACATTTATATCACAACAGGCTCTCCTACGCTTTAACTTCTGTGCCTACTAAAATATGAATTTATAGTTCATGAAAAAATATACAAATCATTGATAAAACATATCATGCATAATGTTTGTTTGTTTGTTTGTTGGGTTTAACGACGTAGCAACACAGTGTATAGGTCATATAATGGCGGTCAATCAATCTACTCACTCCTTCTGAAAAAGGCTAAATCTCTGGATTTAGTTGTTAACCAACTACTAAGCGCATACTTTCGTCAGTGACGGACAACTGCCCTACATAATTAAAAACTATTGGTAGGAGGGAGAATGGCCGTATAAATAATTTCATGACCAAGCTCCACGAAAGTATGCCCAGCCCGGGAATCCAACCAACGACCGCTCGATCAGTAGACTTGAGTGCTACCAATTGTGCTAGCCGGGTGGCTCATGAAGCATACTGTAAGGCATTTTACCATACATAAAGTTAAATAATAAAGAAACAGTTTGAATCATAATATGTTGATTAACTAGTAAATGCTGATTTTAAAGTTTGTGCAAATGATAATTTATTTGTTGATTTCACTAATAAATGTAAATCGGTGCATTCGAAAAACAGGATTTTGTCGAAGGAGTTTAGAAGAACACTGTGTGTGTATAAATTGTTTTTATCTAATTCTATATATTGTCTAATTTCAGACATGCTAGAGGAAGTCATCATGGCAAACAGAACAAAGAATGGCGAATTATTATATGCTAATACTAATGATTTCCCTGCAATTATTGTAGTTACTTGTATGTTATCAGTGTTTAGCATTGTCGGAACAACTGGAAATGCTTTTGTGCTGTACGTCTTCTCCAAGAAGAAGGACAAGACAACATCAACTGTGTTCATTCTTGCATTTGCTTTAATTGATTTTGTTATGTGCTTGTTTCTTATTCCATTTACTATCGTGGTGGAGTACCTGTATAAGAAGGTAGACAGTGATGTCGTTTGTAAAGTGTATCAATTCTTTATAACATCAAACGTTCCTTTCAGTGCCTTCATCATGACAGCTATAGCGTTTGATAGATATGTCTGTATATGTCGCCCTTGGTTAAAATTTCTCGATATTAAAGTGGCTAAAAGGATTATATTTGCATTGCTCATTGTCTCCCTGACGCTTGGATTGATAACAAGCTTAGCTTACGGCGTGTACCATCAGAAACATGTGATAATTAACCAATTTGAACTTGTAAACAATGGAGTCAACCTCCTGGAGAATTCTAGTTTTTCAAAACTGATAAATGAATCAAGTCTTGAATTTGTACAAAACTTGATTACACAGCAAAACTGTAGTAGATACGTTGCGGGAAGACCTAACGTTGGACCAGTGCAATACAGTAAATATATTAGCTGCGTGCAAGTGCAACAAAATGCTGAAAAGATGTTTGGAAATGAAAGCTCAAAATATGAAAATGAATATCACTTTACGGGATATTGCTATCCTAACGAAAAAATATTGAGCCGAGATTTTAGAAAAGCCTACCAGACTGTATATGCTTCAATGTTTCTGTTAGTGTTTTTACTCGTGTTTGCCCTCTATGCTTTAATTCTGAGGTCAATTCTGACACGTAGAAGTAAACGCCTTAGGTCATCTATAGCATATCGTCATTATAATGGAACTGGGAAAAACATGGTGATATACAAAGAAAGCAAGCGGCAGAAAAAAACAATGGACTTATTAAAACCACCGGATAATAAAGACTTAGATCAGTCGGCTACTGCGCAGTCTGAGCTACTGGAATGTTACAGTACTAGGGAGAATGGAAATATAAATGGTCACGTGACATTACCTAGCGAAGAAAATACAGACAAATGTGCACAATTTGAGCCGGACAAAGCCCCTTGTGACTTACGTGGTAATAACGAGAAAGAGGAATTAGAAGCGACAACTACATTAGTTGAAGCAGATGTCGATAAAGACGATTCAGCTGTTGTTAATTATTTAACCAATGGGCGGAGAAGAGTTCCAAAAAAGAAACGATTTTCCGAAGAAAAACATGTCAAGTACCATACTACTACAACAAAGAGTGGTGATTGCCAACAAATCGAAGTATTTCGAGTTATTCCAAACAATATATGTCGACACGACACCCGGAAGTCAATACGTGAACGTTTACGATTGGCCAATATCAAAACGGCAGGGATTTTATTTACGGTCACACTTGTGTTTATCATTGCTTTTTTACCAGCTTGGTTGATGGCTACAAGGTTGCTGTACCCACCAAATATGATAGTGTTTTATATGTATTTTATATATAATGTTGCTAATCCCTTCATTTATGCATTTTTCAATCAGACTTTCCAAAAGGAAATGAAAACAGTTTTGAAATGTAAAAATGTATGAATTATTGTTATCAATTTTTAAACAAGCACACATTATCGGACTGGTTTGCTCAATATTTACCATAACACATTTATGTCAACACACGTATATCATTGGTTTTGGAATAATTTCAATAAACACAAAGTTGCCGTCTTTAAATTTCTTTCTATTTTTATCTCTTTAGCAACATAATGCAGTTTGGATTTGATGATGTTCTTGATTCAATAGATTAAAGTCTTGTCTATCATACATTTCATCCAAACTGCCACTAACTATAAAACTCAAAAAAAATATATCGAAGGATTTGAAAGCAGCTAATATTGATATCAATGTTTAAGCAAATCGACATACAGCTGTGAAATAGCGATTATTGTTACTTTGCTTTTAGATATCTAATTAACGTAAAGGAATTCAAATGTCATTTGTCCAATATAAGACTTTTAGATAAGACATGTTGAGTGACACATGCTTCCGCATCTTCCAGACGGATCAACGCAATTACACACTTATAAAGCATTTAGTTGATTGAAACTTAAGGAGAAATTTAGAAATAAGCAAACAAAACAAGAAATTCTAACATAAGTAAGTACAAATGGTTTGTCAATTGACATTGTGGTAACATTGGGTAATACTTTTTACAAGAGATGCATCTTTAATTCAGAATTGTTTTTGTTTAGTATTGTGCAGAGCGTGCTATGTGCATTTAATGTAAATTACCAAGATTTGAAAGAAACCGACTTCACATCGACCTGAGATTAGATAATATGTTTTCAAAATTACACTTGTATGTTGTACATTTACTTTTCTTTTCTTTTTTTTTCTTTTTTTTAACATCGTATTCAACACATATTTAGGTCATATATACCATGGCCAGCTCTTCCTACTAAAGGTTTCCTGGACACTTTTCTATCATCAGTACTAACTTACCCTACCACGAGGCCGACAACTCATGTATAGGGTACGACCTACCGCGACCGGGCTGGAACCCGCGATCTCCGGATTCGAAGTCAACTAGCTAACCACTACGACACGGCCGCGGTTCCACATTTACTTTTACGTATCAAACTAGAAGTAATGCATGCACTGAAACAATTAAAATACGTGTATTAATTTGCTTCAGGTCAATTTTAACCAGTCATATGTACTATCAACATCCAAATTTCATCGTGCTCAGTTCTGATGTTAATTTATAAAAATAGAAGTCATTTTGATAACTATGTATGTATATTATTGACATGTTAAACGTTACCTAGTCCGACGAGTGACTGGTAATTATGATCAAAGTATTGTTTAACTATTTTGGCTAAAATTATTTTTTTTTTAAATCTATTCACGGTGTTTATGCAAACACTCATTTGTTAAGCGAGAACGGTGTATGTGTTGCCTTTTGGTGCGAGTAACGCACACTCTCTCTCCCTCCCTCTCTCCCTCTCTCCCCCTCCCCCACTCTCTCTCTCTCTCACTCTCAACAATGTTTGCATATACTCAGTGATTTTTCTTTACAGTAACATTCTACTATGAAGACCATTGAATTGGATTTACTTTTTGCTTTGCTTGCTTAAATAAAGGAACCTTTCTTTAAAGGTAATAAAACATTTGCGACCTAGAAACGTACACAATTCTGTGATTTTGTACTGACAAAGGTTGTCCTTATTTAGCGTCATTTTACAAATATACTAGCTAATGTGAAAAATGTCGTAATGTCATTGTTCATATTGTTTTGTATCTAAGTGATATCTTGATTATAAACTGAAATGTCTTAAAAATAAAACAATGAAACAAAATATAGTGTCTGTCTTATTATTCATTGTTGGTTTGGCTTTTCGCTTGCGTTTTCATAAGACAATGGTCAGGTTGTTTGATGATTGTTACAACTAATGCTATATTTGACCAATTAACTTACTACTGTTCTATATTTGTTTATATTTTTCTTACAGTATGATATCATCGATTAGTTAAAACCAAAATTATCTTCCTTATCCTTTGTTAGTATTGTGTTTGGTAAGTAAATAAATATTACATTTAAACTTAAGTCCTTTTAATGTCATCATATTTTAATAAAAACAGTATCCAGAGGATTACACGGGATATACTATTAGTATTATTGAATTTGGTTTTTTCCGTAATCCGATCTTTCGTCAGGGATTTTGAAAAATCTTAGAATATTACCTTAAGCATTACAATGCTGGATAAGGATTGTACTTATATATCTTAAATTAAGTTCTCTTTGAACTAATTGTATTCAAGAAGAAAGGTCAGTGCGTCTTGAATTTGGATCACTTGGGTCAAGGAATACACTGAGTTTTAACATTTTAACGTTCGCATGTGAAGCATTAACACCCGTATCCGTTTGAATTAGTACAGAGACATTTATCTTTAGCACCTTTTTTTGAAAAAGATTCGGCGCACACGTAGCAACTCTATCGCACGATTTTTCGAGCTGTTTTCGATGAAACGAACAGCAGTCGTAGCAAATATTGGCAAAACGAAACAAAAACACATGAACCTGCGTTTGCTGGAGTTTGCAAGCAAATACAATAATGTTTAAATAGTGTGTTAAAATTGATTGCGACGTTGAAGCCGACACTGCATCTCAATACTTGTTATGTCTCCATTGACCTAGATTACTGAATTCGAAATTTTATTAGCTGACACAAATGTTTCTAGAATCGTTTTTAATTGTTTCTGCTAAATGCAACCCCCTTAAAAACAACCTGAGCGTAAAAGATTGACACAGATGGTTGAAACAACAACAGGAAGATACTGAATTTAATTAGTAATCCTTCATTTCATCCCATTTCCAGGTTCGCCACGATTTCTAATTTCATTTCAATACGATCCTAGGCCGCAGGTGTTGTAATGAAACAGTTTGGTTTTTTTGTATTGTCGTATCAGAATATAATCCTTAAGAGAAATAACAATACCTAGAATTAAAGATATCTATGATAACAATAGAGAAAAAGAAATTGATGGGAAGCTAAATGGGGAGAAGTGGATTTGCTGAAAAGTAAAAGTTTAAAGCAGGCTTCATAATGTTTGTACGACGGCCTCAGATCATTGAAATAAATCACCTTCAAGTGAGCAACCCCCACAGAACCCATTTATACTAAAGGTAAATGTCTTACTTATATAAATTAACTATGCCCCAAAGATCCCTTAACGCGAATCCTACTACTTGGTCAATGGTCAATGCTTGTACTAAAATGCTATATCTGATTTTTTTATATTTTCTTATATTAAATTTTCATTTAAATATATAAACAAAAAAAGATATGTTTAAATAGATTAATTCTTTTGTAATTTTATCTTGTTCAGCATTGATTAAATGATAAAGCAGTGAACATGGAATTCAGACGAGGAAAGTGATTATATTTGAAACACGACAAACAGCTCTTGTCCAACTTGGACTGTGAATTGAAAGTAAATAAAAATCTGTTATATTTAGAAGTCAAAGTAAATACGGATTTGGGAGGTACCATGCAATAAGACGATTATGTTTATAATATGGAACATTTCCGAATGGCATCAATAAAAGGCAAAGTTATTTCAGCTACCGAGGCATGTAAATTTAACATAACATTTGATGCCGTGATACGATGTTGAAAGTATCGTATGCTTCAGTCCCATAAAATCGTGGCTTGTTGCGGACACGTACGTGCAGACAGTCGTAGGCCGTGGGAAGCCTTGCGGATTAAGTTGACGGTACGCACATGGCGCAAAAAACACACACGTACAGAGACTTAGCTGGAACATAATCAATGCAAGTTTAATCCATACTCGCCAACGATTGTGTTCAGGATTTGACTTTGAAACTAATACGTGTAACCATGGCTCATCTCAAGGACCCTGGTAAAACCTAACAGTCGTACGTGTGCGCAAGAGTTCTTACGGCCCTAGCGAAGCTTGATGGCACGGCGCCCGTACGGTGCCCTCACGGCTATTCTTATGTTTATGGGACTGTAGCTTTAGGATTTGCCTTATAAGTCAGAGAGAAGCATGATTAATTTAAGCCAATAGATTACATAAAATAGGATAAAAAGGAATCAGAGTTAATTATGAAAAGATTTAACATAATGGGAAGCCTATAAATAATTTCATAGTAGGGATTTACGTAGCTCATTGACACACATTTAGAAGTCTTATTTGGCAAAATTGTTGTTTTTTAACCCTGTGAATATTTATTATTCTAGCCATTTCCATAGTGGTATTTACGAAGCCATTGGATATAATATTTAGGGCAGTAGGTTCTTTGGCCTCGCGGATAAATAATTAATTGAAATACACGTAAATCCAAACTCCCCGAAGAAGAGTATTAACTCCATTAATAATTGAATTAACATATATCGGAATGGTCATGTAAATATCTGGGTCAAATAATTTATCATTTTTGATGAAATACAAACGATATTAGAAATGGTAAAACATGTTTTTACACGGTAGCAAATTGGTAGGGTATCATTCAATTGAATATTAATAGCATGCCTAAGGGAACCCTTACGTGGAGATACTGATTAATTTGCGTATCATTTCCTAGATTTGTATCGAACTGGGCTAATTGTATTTGAAATCGAAAGTGGTACCATGTGTTTAATATGAAACTTTTGGCAATGCATTTCTTAGATATTGCATAGAGAAACGTTTTAACAAGTTTAGATGCTATTGTTGGTCAAACCGTTAACACAATTTCAAAATCGAACAAATTATCACAGCCTAAGTTAGGAATATAAGAGTAACATCTCAAACTCATCCATCGGAAATTAAAAAAGCAAACAAAAATTATTTCTTTTAAATAGAAACGGAGTCAACCCTAATGTTTCACACCAACTAAAAGTCCATATTTCACTTTATACGTCTGACATTAATTTTGTACTTTTCTGACAAGAAAAAAACAACCAATTATTGTTTTTGTCACAAGTGAAAGTTCGTTTATAATTATGTTATATAGAATAAATGTGAACTGCTATCCCCTCTGGTAAGGTACATTTAGCAGGTCATTATTCAAAATTATCTATGATTTGAATATTCTATTGTCTCTTGAGTTGCTCCTGAATCTGTCACACGCTAGACTTAACACATTTGCATTAATCAACTCACGCCGAAATTTGATTTGTCTAGGAACTAGTTCATTGGCTGACACAAATAATTCAATAATTGTTTTATACATTGCTCTAACTGCAAACAATGTATCGAGGTAGAATTCTTCTGTTACAATACTATGCTTATGTCCGCAGAGAGTTTCTCATGAAACTGTTTTCAAATTGTCACAATACCTATCACGTTGGCAATATCACGTGACTAAGTCATCACAAATGCTACAATTTCAAGTAGAAATCAGTAAAATTCCGCCTTGACTCAAAGTTGTAAAGATCTGTAAGTACATGTATTTTAATTAGTGTCAGAGTTGCACGAAACCCTACTTGAAGCTAAGCAGAAAATTTATACTATTTGCTGCGCATCACAGCCCCAATACCAGCAGCGTGTGCCGAAGACAACTCAACCCATGGATAACTCAACTCAAAGTTGGGACAGCTCAATCTGTAAGTTGGGGATTGAGTTGTCTCGGGTTGAGTTGTCTTTGGGTTGAGTTGTTCTGATCCTAACGCTACGGAACGTTCGAGGTAATTGAACAGGCTACAGTTTTATACTTTATGCAAACAGTCTGATTGCAGGCTGTTTTTTAATGTTTTCTTCTTCAAGCCGTAGCATATGTGATGGCATAGCCACGTGGTATTTTCACCGTGTTGTCTATATCACGTGCCATTTCGTGATTAATTCGGATCACACATTTTACTCTCGATGCTTACTTTTAACCCATTCATTTCATATACTGCAGTAGCCTGTTCAATTATCTTAAACGTTCCAAAACATTCCGTAACGATACATTCGGATCTCCTCGACCATTCGCTGCGAATAATCTAATCTAATAAACAAATATACAATATTTAAGGCAATGAGTGATGTTTCAAACTTATGGACTAAAAACGAAACATCACTCATTGCCCAAACGATCGTGTAGTTGTTTACTTCAACACCGGTAATTTCAAAAAAGCGTCTAAATAAAATTATTCACATCGAATGGCCGAGGGGTTCCGAATGTATTGTTACGGAACGTTTTGGAACGTTTAGGGTAATTGAACAGGCTACAGTTTGTATCAAAGGGAAGTTACTCAAATAAATAAATACTTTAAAGCTGTACTACATTATCGCTGACTTATATCTTTTCCCATTAACGTATAGAGTCAAAACTTAAAAGAACAAAAGCATGCCTTGTTTACATAAATTGATTTATACCAATCCTAAAATGATAATCAAATTTAATTATTAATTACTATACATGCACTTGAGTATTTATTACCATTACACACCCTGTATTGTTTAAACTTTTAGATTTCCCTTTTTAATCGTTTTTAAGATAATCAAAACTTTCAAATAAAATTTAGTTGTTTTATTCTTATTTTTTTATCCATCTTGGGAATAATGTCATAACATAAAGAATTATCTTACCTCGTACAGAATACTCGTTTTACATTGGCCGAGAGCGGTCACGTGCTGACCATGTATTATCCCATATTAGGTCAGTAGATTCTAATATCCAGTCAGTAACAAAATTTATAAATGATAGCGCTCAGATGGGGGTATTGTTCGTTTTTTCTCAACTGTCAAAACATGAATAATTTCACGGTGAATGCGTTTGTTAAAATTATTGTTGTAATACACCTATGAGTTTCCTAAAGTGTGTATTATAATTGAGTAAAGCTTCTTATGCCATATGATATGTTTTAGTCAAGATATTTTTAAAAACAATTAGGCCGCAAATACAAAAACAATGCATTCAGTTACCGTGAAATTATTCAAGCTTTGACAGTTGAGAAAAAACGGACAATACTCGGTAAGATAAATTCGTTACACAGTCAGTTACTGACCGGATACGGTGTGATACCGGGTCAGTGAATAAATATTGGGCTCGAGCTACGCTCTCACCCAATATTAATTTACTGACCCGGTATCACACCGTATCCGGTCAGTAACTGACTGTGTAACTAATAATATCCACGTTACACATTATTTTATATATACATTAAAATATTTGTACTTTCTTGTTGTTTTTTAACGTCGTATTCAACACATATATTGGTCATATATACGATGGCCAGCTCTTCCTATTATAGGTTTCCTGGACACTTCTCTATCACCATTACTAACTTACCCTACCACGAGGTTGACAACTAATGTATACGGTATGACCTGTCGCGACCGGGTTTCGAACCCGCGATCTCCGGATTCGAAGTCAGACATGCTAACCACTACGCTACGGCCACGGCTTTGTACTTTATTGATTCATGTAGACAAGAAAAACTTAAGTTATATTTTGTTTACTCTTTATATATCAGTGTTTCAATCCAAGATGAGAATGGAAACGTTAATTCGTGATATTAAGAAAATGCAAATTTTGTATTGGTATATTGTATTGTAATGTTAATTTTCTTATATGACATGTAATAATTGTATGTTAACCTTTTTAAATAAAGAACATTACAAAAAAATATCTCATTCACAGGACAGCGACAACTGACCTGATAATGTGGGCGACATCCAAGGGGGGATACCCTGGATAATTTCAACCAAACGTCTGTAAAATACATTAAAACTATAGTTTTATGATGCATTTCAAACCATTAATTAATTAATTTTTTCTCAAAAAATCTAGAAATTTGACACTCCAGTAAGACAGTGTTAAAAATCTGATTCGCTGAAATTACAGGAAAATGAATTGGTATTTAAAAAAATCAGTTTTCCCAAGCCATCTATAATGCATTTAATTGGTTGTTAATAAACATTTATAATCACATAGATCTATCTTATAAAGTCGCTTTCTTGTAATGAATTATTGAAGTGTATTGTCAGGTGACAACATTTTTCAAGTTTTGTGTGATCAATTTTGGTATGGGAGGGACAATTTTTTTTATTAACACAAACTGTACAGCAATATGTTTTCGCTTTGTGCATCTTTCTGGCTATGTTAAGACCGGTGCCCTCGAGAAACCATGGTACTTCATAAATATTATGTACATGTACATACATATATTTATATAGTGGACAGATTTACAGGTTTATACAAAAGTCGATGTTCTCCTTTTAATTAGTCCGGAAACTTCTCCATATTATCTAATAAATGGAGAAAACTTGATATTATTGTCAAATTTTCATTGAAGGGTATAACCTCCCCGGGTTGGATTCTAACCCGTACCCCCTTCGGGACACGAGATTCCAAACCCCGGCACGCTACCAACTGCGCTATCGACCAGCAGCCTTTAAGTAAGTCAAGCAACGCATAGCTTTTAGAAAAGCCTTGATCAAACATCGTAGCCAGTTCTAAACACACTGTTTAGTGACAATTTTTTTACTTGATACTTAGGTTGGGACATTGTTTTTGACATATACTTACCATTTTAGAATGATCATTTTTAAGAGCGCTTATGATCGAATCGACGTAAAAGTCAATCCAGAATCAAGCTTCAAAAAAAACTATTTTATCAATGCCTTCAAATTGATTGACCAGGTGAACTGACCGTAGAAAATTGTGTCGTTTGAACTTGTATTTAATGTTCCATTAACCTAAAATACAATACAAGGGTATTGTTTTTTTTTCATTTTGTCAGAATCTTCGATTAATGTATATGTATACACTATTTATTTGAAAATTTGATATATGAGGTCACTGTTTTATATAACAAAACAAAAAAGACAATGCGTTTATTTATCACCATCATTTATTAGTAATTAAACACTCATCAATTTAATGACATTAAAAGTGAATTATCAAACCTGTTTGATTAGGCAAGACGTTAATTAATACATCAGTTGTATGACAATGAAGACGATTCATTCTCTAATTTCTTCTAAATTAATTGTTATCTTATTTTTTTCTACGGTGTCCAGATAATGCCTTCTAGTCTTCCCGTAACACCATACCTACTCGTATTAGCGTAGGTTTTCTCAGTGCGATTTCGCGAAAACTCGATGCGAGTTTGCGAAAACTCGATGTACTGTCGCGTTAACTCGATTTTTAGCTTGCACTTACTCGATGCTCGGTTACAAAAACTCAATTCACCCTCACGATAACATTCCACAAATCGTTTTATTGCAAGCTCCAATCGTTATTTTTCGAACTTGTGTCTTTTTGGCAACCATAGTTTAGTGATTTTTCGGTATTTCGCTTCCATGCATTGCATTTTTTACGAATATTATAAGAATAGAACAGGATATTAATATTAAACGTACGTGCAATCACTTGGAGGCCTCTACAGGACACCATATATGTTTGCACATTGATCTATTATTTAAAAAGGTATAAAAAACGCGAAACAATCCGTAGTTTCCAGCAGTGCGGTTACATTAAGCACTTGACAAGGTTTGGCTAAAAAAAAATAAGTATCCACAGTCAAGTAATTACAAGGTAAGTCGTTTGTATTTTATTTTCATTAAAAGTGATTCTTAGTATTTACGATAATTGCCAAATGAGATTGATAAAATGGCACATGCATTAACTCCGGAGATCGCGGGTTCGAGCCCGGTCGCGGTAGGTCATACCCTATACATGAGTTGTCGGCCTCGTGGTAGGGTAAGTTAGTACTGGTGATAGAAAAAGTGTCCCGGAAATCTATAGTAAGAAGAGCTAAATACGTGTTGAATTCAACGTTAAAAACCAATTAAAAAGATAACTCCGCTGAATTTAATATAATCTTATCGATCGTGAGAACATAAGTACAGTTGTGAATATTTAAATCAACGGGGGTTAATGCATACAACACTGACAGGTTTACCTAAATTTAAATTCAGAGCTTAAGTATCGCTTACTTTGTAAAAACGATATTGGTAATTTAGTAAAAGGGATGGATAAAAACGCACTCGTTACGATTTCAAACGGAAATTATTGAGTGCCAGTAGTGTGTGCATTTTATTTATAATTACTAATTTATTTTAAGTTTCTTACACACACTTGAATACCGAGGGTTGCCCGCAAGACTGTAGTGAATCGCTCTTTTACGCAATGCATGAACTCACTATAATTGTACAGTCTTGCAGGCAACCCTTGATATCTAAAGCAAACGACACTTGCCTTTTAAACATGTTTTAGACATGTTTTTGACATTTTCTCAAATTCGATGTCATGCATATTGTTTTTATTAGGTTGGATACGGCATCCCACGCACCTAACCAACTTCACTGAAGTGACTTTTTTCAATCTTTAACCACATTCCCAGCAACAAGAATTGAAATCTTCTCCTTATACGAAAGCATCTCGACACAATTGTCAACTTTTCTTTGATAAGCTTAAGTATGCCGCCGCTCGCTTTGTATTGAATGCTTTTAAACCAAGGCGCAGCGTTCTCAGAGTTTATAGTCCCGTGACCTCCAGGTTGTAAACAAACACTTATTGTTTTATTAAATTCTATCGCAGCTGCCACACAATATTAACAATTCAAATAATGCATACAATAACTTTTACGTTTGTATATCAGAAGCTAAGCTGTGTAATGTTATTATTTATTCTAAATCCTCTGCAAAATTTATTTTTGCAAATGACCTAGTGTGCCGTTCGTTATGTAACGTTCTGAAACGTTCACGGTAACTGAACACGCTACTAGTGTGCCGTTCGTTTTTGTGCGAAAGAATTCTAGCTAGTGATAAATATAAAGGGGAGCAAACCAATTTTGAATGTTTGGTGAACAGAAGGCAGTGGCTATTTATTGCGCTACATGATGGTATTTAAATTATTTGTCAAGAAATAGAAATTGGCGGAAATCATGTACTTGCTGACCTTATTTGTAATTGTTGTAGTTCATATGAATGTAGACTTTTAGCGTGTTCAGTTACCGCGAACGTTACAGAACGTTACATAACGATACATTCGGAACTCCTCGGCCAAGTTCGGTTGATGTCACAATTTTGTGTTTTTGTGAAAACGCGTACGACTCTCTTGTATACGTATTTTATGATCTGAGATTTGGTGTGATAATATATAGATAATTTCTGCGAATGTCTATGTAAAATAAAATGCAATTAAAAAGTTTTAAATTTAAATTTTGCTGCACACTTGAACTCAGTATGAACGAATATACAAGTGTGAAAGTGGTTGCGCCGCATGCACATACCTTGTATTTCCTAAACATTAAAATGACGCCTTTAATGCAAATACTTATAGGTCAAATGCTTAATTTGTATAAAAATAAGACTAACAAACAGTCTTGTAAATTATGATCGTCATGTGCGTAAGGAAAAAAAGTTATGGACAAAGTACACGATTTAGTGGGACACCCCTCGTATCTTCTCACATTCACAATTTACATTGTACTAAGTAGAACTTCAAAAAAGTTGTAGAAGCGTTGTATTGTTAAAATATTTTTTAATTGCTTTTTGAAATGGGTACACTTTTTTACGGATATAAATGAAAAAAAATGTCTTAAACTTGATATTGCTTTAAGGTTATATACTGGTCATTGTTTTGTGGGCTTATGAATAATCTTTATACTGCAATTAAATGCTTTTTAGTTATGTTTTATTTTTGTTATTGTTCTATTTATTAATTGAGACGATAAAAGTAGCTTAACTACTGTATTTTGGAACATAATCATATTGATCATGATTTTAGAGGCTGGGGGGGGGGGGGGTTCAAATGCTGAATATCTTTTTAAAATGATGTTTTGAAACAATGTTTTCATTTTATCACCAACCATACAAAATATAAACTTAATCTTCAACTTCAAACTTATACCAAATATAATAAAAAAATGAATGTTCTACAAAAACAATCATTGAAATTTTAGAATTTTAGTAAATACACTTCGTCTCCAAACTTGTGATGGGTACTGTATTTTATTTTATGTGAGATTTACTCTGTTAATTAACTAGATCAATTAATTGTGTCATACGTCTTAAGTTCAATTATCTATTTGACGGATTAATTAACACCCAGTACAATAACTGGTTAGTTCAACAGAACTGAACAAAATATTTCAACGTGTATGTACTTTAACGGTTGTCAAACTATGTCCTGTTTCAAACAATTCATGGTTTATGGACGTAGCGTAACTAATTATTGACGTCAAACGCGTTTTCTAATTAAATCAGTTAATTAATTGAATACATTAAAGGTACTCATTCACAGATTTCAACTTAAAAACCAAATCTGTGAACTAGTACCTTTAATTATACAGCATGTAAAAACTTCTTGTTAGAGAAACAATAATTGAGAATGTATTCACCGAGAGACAATATAAATGTTTATTGTTTTTATTTTGTATGAATCAATCTTATTTGCAGCAAGCGCATTAAATTTTATCTTTTAAAATGACGTCATTTTGACTTAGATACAGTAGTTTCAATACAATGACAATGTGCGTTTTTATTTTGCCACCGTATTTTTTTACTAAATAACACCACATTTTATATGTATAGGATAGAGCATGAGTAGCAGTTTGATATGGGAATTATCAACTTGCTTCGCTCGTTGATAAATCCCATATCAAACTGCTACGAGTATTCTATCCGACTTAGACAGCGGGTATGAAATTATAAGTTTATAATGTCCATTTTCATTTATTTTGTCACGTGTTTATACTACTGCCATCTTAAAGTCACAAACTCTCAGAATAATATAGTGGGCCTTAAACTTAAACAAACGATATTAAATTTTGTGTCGTGAATTTCGTGCAAAGCTAATTAAAACTCATAAACACAATTAGATAGTGTTATTCATGAATGTAAATATTATTAATGTGCTCATGTATTATTTGGCAACATTAAACATGCACTGTATACATAGTCGTGAATGTCCGTATAAAATCTCCGTAAATTCACGACTATGTTACTTTAAAGTTTAGAAATAGGACCCAAAGAGGCACCTAAGAACTTTGTGTAGTGGTAAAACGTACCACATCACAATCAAGAGCCTACGGGTTCTATCTCACATAAAACCTTATTTTTTGCAATTTAAACATAATCGGTACATGCTTTACAAATACTTGTTAACACGACGGCGCACTGATTCCATGATTTTAAAAAGAAAAACCTGAGCGATAGTGTATTACACACATAATGGGCGTTTTCATTTATGAAAGTCCTTCAGTCTTTAACCATGTCACAAAATTATAATAAAACTATGAATAAAGAAAAAGTATGATAATAAAGAGAAAACAAATATCATTAAATGATACATAATTAATATTCAGTCAATTAGTAAAAGTAATAAGTAAGTCATAGTGTTGCTACTATGTTACTAGTGTTTGCGAAATTACAAAAAATATCAACCTGTGTGGGAATCGAACGCGGGTATTTCGATTGACAAGTCAGTCTTTTACCTTTGCACCACAAAACCGTTTGATATAATACAATCGTTACATTTTTATCCATACCTTGTATTGTCACTCATTTAAGCAACGAAACTTGACGAACTAATCCGTAAATCGATACGGAAACTAATGAAGTGCATGTTTAATGTTTTCAAATATTTGCTCAGTCGGAAAATAAAAACAAATGACTTAACGCTTGAATTGTCCAATTATAGTGCGTACAAAACAAAAACAAAAAGAAGTTGTTTTGGTAAACATTAAAAATGAGACAATTGATAAACCACCACCACTTGATAAATCATGCTTGTTTATGGTAGAACGCTTTCGATTACACCAACAACTATATAAGACACAAGTAAACATATCACAATTGTTTATTTTTAAGTCATCCTGGGCATCCCTCGTCGTGGGTAAGTTCATAGTATTGTTATTATAAACAGTGTTTTGTTTTTATCTTCGAATTATACATAATGTGCTGTTAAAATTATAAAATATTAAAATTAATAATCATTTTTGATAAATAATCACAGTGGTGATTCGTCATAGTAATAATTCTTTATCAAAGAACTAAATACTGTTTTGGCTAACCTGGAGCACTATTAAGCTGTAAGTACACGTTATTGTTTTATATATTTCATCACTTTTTATCATTGTTATAACTAGTAAACGTGTGAACATACCATTTAGACCATATTTCTCATAAAAAATAATGTAAGATAAAAAGTACAAAAAGAAAAAAATAGAAAAAGAAAGAAAATAGAACGGTCAAGATTTAAAAACAAGCCTTACTATTTGTTATTAAAAACTACATTAAATTGGCACAAAGGGAGGCAACAATGGCAAGGCAGTGCTAAGATCCTATTTAACTCCCTTGCCTATGTAAATAGTATTAGATAATATTTAAATATACGCCCCGGGGGCATGTTTATGATTTTAAACACATGGTATAGAAATATACAAAATATAACGCGTGGCTGTATAAATTTTGTTTTTGATTAATTTGATAAGTCTTCAATATATTTTTGTAATAATATTTAAATATCTAGATAAATAATAAACAAAGAATCTGCAAGCTGAAGTAAGACAGAATTAGTGACCAATTGTATTTAATTGACATAATAAACTGCTTACTTTGACAACTCTTTCGTTAGCATTTAACTTATGATAGAAAACACCACAGTTTTAATGTGTGTGTCGTTATTTTGACTTAAGTGTCATACATATAGCCAAGCGTTTGCCTTCTTTAAGCGAAGCATTTGACTGGCTCTGGTCGTTCCTAAACACCATGTCATTCCTTTTTCATAGAGAATGGAAATAAGGCTTGGTTACCAGAGCTGTTTATGTTTTGCTAGAAGTTGTTTTACGCTGTTGATTTTGGTGTTTGTCTCCGAATGGAGACGAACCGATCTGCATGAGTCGTGCATGTGGTCGCACGATCATGGCGCTTTATTTCCTGTCTCATTTAATTCCCCTCAAAATATTTAAAGTAAGAATTTATTTAAATAGTTAAAAAAAATTAGATCCTATTGTAATGTTATTGACTGAAGTAACTAACTGTAACAAAATTTCTACAGGTCTTTAATTTATTCAGTTGGGATTTTTCCAAACAATTGCCCATTCTACATTAGAGTTCCTTTCAACAAATGCCTTTCTAACAATCATATCACGAGGGGTTTAATAGATAGGAATTGGTGCCAATGCAGTTTCACATTTATATATATATCACATTATCTGTAAAATTACGTGGTTACTAGATGGGAGCCCGTGCAAGCACGGGCTTTAGGTAATGACAGTTCTCAAAACTGTTCCTCGAAACAGGCATGTTTAAAAGCCATATGAAACTTGATCATAAGAGATTGCAAAATATTTGTAGGAAGTTTGAAATTGATAATTGTGTAGTATCGGAGATATGATTTTGCAAGTATAAGTTAAATCTGCATTTGTCAAGTTCTAAAAGGACTGAACACTGTGAAAATGTAACATGGAGTTATGAAACTTGGTCACCCGAGCTTGTATTTTCATTTCAAAAGTGAATTCTCGATATTTAATCCCTTTCAACATGAAACCTGAAATAATTACATGAATAATATTGATCTGTCTAACAACTGTGTCTAATCATTACATACCTTTTGGTCAGCGTATAGAAAACATCAGCAAGCTTCTCAGGGCTCACTGGTACATATTGAGCTTGCTTGTGAAAAAATGGACCGAGAATATGTTCTCCCATATTACACCGCTTCGTAGCTCCCTTTGAAGCGGTCAGCGTACCTTCGGTAGATAGCGTGACCAGACACGTATAAATTTTTACCTATGTCTCGGATAGCTCTCAAGTGATACTTTGTGTTGCAGTAATTTCTATAAGAATCTAATTTATTGTACCTAACAATTTGTCACCGTTCTTGTGAATTGCGCAGACAGATCGCAGTATCTCTCGAAATTAAATGTAAAGTACGTGAAGTGTTTTATTCTGCATAATGTAAAATATAAGAATTGGGCGAGTATGCCGTTTATGGGTATTATTTCGAAAACAAAGAACGCATGCTTGGTGAATATTCAAAAAATGGCAAGAAGGTTGCACGTATTCTTGGTGATTCCCCATGATAATACAGCAGTTACAGTCATGTGACAGAGGCATTACTATCGATTCAGTAAAGATCAGAAATATTTTACTTCACGTCGAGAATCAAACTCGATTTTCCGGTTTGATGTGTCTATTTTTAGTTTTATCTAGAACTATTTTTAGACACAAAAAACCCACTATTTTTGTAGATTTTTGGCAGTTTTTGCAAATATCAAGAGGCTTTGTCAAAAAAGAATTGTCAACTTGATATGCCGGTATATAGGTGCTCCAGCGACAAACAAAATATTTATTCAAAGCTGCGCAGTTTCTTCCACAAAACAGGAAACTCGCAAATTTAATAGCATAGATAAGTATGGACACGTGTACAAAATAACATTAAGTGTAAGTGTTAACGTTAAAATAAAACAATCCAGTCCACTTCACCAATTTTCAAAACATGGCACACGAGTCCACACTGTTGTGGTACCGTACTGAATGATTAATTCTTGTGAGGACTAAAATTAATCATTCAGTACGTGTGGCTCCGTGAATAAGACAGTAGATATATTTCTGCATATTTTCAACAAAATCCATTTGTGACGGACTATTTTGTTCTTAACTCGACGCACCAAGTAACAAAATTCACTTGTAGTACAGAAAATAAAGGTTGTGTGATTCATTTAAACAAACTTAGTGAGGCTGTTAAACCACCACCCCTACGATATACGTATGCTAACATATTTTTCCAATGAAACATTGTGTTACATAAAACTGGTCGTTCCATAATGTAGGAACAAGTGGAACTTTGAATCAAACCCTACCTATATTTTTGTTCACCTGCTTCAAAACCATCAAGACCAATTTCTTGAACATATATGGTAGAAATATCTTACTTTCATAGTAAAATACATAATGTTATGCAAACATTTGTGCATGATGACGCCTTAACAATATTTGTTTTGTTGCAAGTATAAACAATCCAAAAAAAAAAAACAAAAAAAACAATTGATCGAAAGGTTTCTGTCTTAATTATAGTTTCTTGGTTTTCTTTAAATTAACATAACATATTGTATTAACTTGTTCAGATGAACTCAATAAATCATTCGTTTACAATAGTTTTTAGACTAAGCAAATAATGCGCTTCCTTGTCTCCCAGTAATAACTAATAAGGACAGTTAATTTCTCAACACTTTGGTTTGCTTTAAAATCAATACAGATAAGCTTATTGAAATATTTCAACTTGAAAATCTACATGTATATACTCAGCAGTTGATAATGGGGCGGATCTAGACTTTTTACAATGGGTTGTACTATTCCATGACTTATGCTGGTCGACAAATAAGATCATGAAAAAAACTTTCCAATTTTCATTGCCGCTTTAATGCAAACTATAACATTTCATTTTGTTCTTAGTGTGCACAAAACTTGAAAAGTCTGGATCCATCCCACACTTTCATGCACTGTTTTCTCGAGTTTAAAGCACGGAGAAAAAGGACTAATAATATCAAACACTTAATCGTGTGGCATGAGATTTATCAAACACTTTTTAAGCAATTTGATTGGCTAAGAGTGGGGCACCGTTGTTTAATTATATTGAAGTGATTATAAAGTTTTATATTTTCGTTGTCAATGCTGTAGCCTGTTCAATTACACTAAACGTTACAGAACGTTCCGTAACGATACATTCGGAACTCCTCGGCCATTCGCTGCGAATAATCTAATCTTATAAACAAAAATGCGATCGTTAAGGCAATGAGTTATGTTTCAAAATGTATGGACTAAAAACCAAACATCACTCATTGTCTAAATGATCGTATATTTGTTTACTTCAACACCGGTAGTTTAATTCAAAAAAGGGTCTAAATATGTCCGAGATAATTATCAGCGAATGGCCGAGGAGTTCCAAATGAATCGTTACGGAACGTTTTGTAACGTTCAGGTTAATTGAACAGACCACTGTTATCTTCGATTAATGACGTCCTGTCACAATTTGTGTAAAATACGCCTGATAAAACACAAAACACGTCATGAACAAAACAGAATATTCGTCAACTTTGGTGTAAGGTCTTTTCATTTCAATTCATAAACTCATGACAACCCGGGTCGATAGCGCAGTTGGTAGCGCGCCGGGATTTGGATACTCATGCCCGAGGGGGTGCGGGTTCGAATCCCACCCGGGGAGGTTATACCCTTCCATGAAAATTTGACAATAATGTCGATTTTCCTCTATGGATTAGATAATATGGAGAAGTTTCCGGCCTTGTGGAAGGGTAGATGAGTACTGGTTATAGACAATGGTCCAGGAAAGCTAGTTTAGGTGCGCTGGAATCCGTAAAATGACCTAGATTGTGTTGACACGGCGTTAACTCCAATAAATAAATAAATAAACTCGTGACATTTTAACTCGTAGCCATGCCACTGGTAAAATCATGTTTTCTGAGCTTATTCGGTTAAATAAAATTGACCTTACACAAAAATTGGCGGATATCCTCTTTATTAATTTACAGAACTATACAACAAAATGTTTGGCCTCACGATCATTGCTCTGTTGTGTGTAAGTTGTTCTGTGGCTATAGACAAAGACAGAATCATGTACCAACCACCTCCTATGAAGGGCTTCGACCTGAATGCGGTAAGTAGTGCTTCAGCTTTGCGAAATTGACAATACCACGTGTAGGGTAACGAAATGTCGGACAGGATTTATAGTAACAATATAGCTTCGGTTGTGATCATTGCAGTTTGTCACATATGTATACATGTAAATAAGTTAAGCTTTTAAAATTGACCTAAGAAGAAAAGTTTTTCATATCATTTGCGTTTATTAATTTAGTTAAACCAGCTCAAACAAATGACGTTCGATTCAGCATCCACTAAGAGGCTTAAAACCCTTCCTATAGCCTACTGTGTCACTGACTCGGATGAATGTTGCGCTTTAGTTCAGTGTGTTGATTTGAATATATTGCAGTGGTTAGGTCCCTGGTTCTATGCATTTAGAAGTCCACCATGCAGCTGGTCTGGAGCTAATGAAATGACAGATTATGAAAGTACTGGACACTTGATGAAGAATGGGGTGATTCTAACTAGCGAAACATGGAGGTATGTATTTAATGCACGAGTTTTCCTTATAATGGTTATACTGAAAAAAGTTCAATTTTGTTTTGAATTGATATACAATACAACATCTCCAGAACAACACCCACTGGTATGCACTAAAACCTTGCTGTTTAGAGGTGGTCGCTCTCCAGAGGTCACATTAAATAACTTTATACCGATTGGGAAATATCAATAGCTGTTGTTGTGCCGAGAATTTGTTGTTTAGAGGGCCGCTCTGCAGATATTAAACTGTAAACGTATTAGAGCGTATAGGCTCCATGTAAAAGTAAATCTCTAGAATAAGGTTATTCCACTATTAAGAACAACGAATTTGATATAAAATATATAAAAAATCAACTAAATGAGACTTATCTGAAAGTAAAATATAAAATGTAACTCACTATACCCAACATTAAATGCTATGCGTTCAACATAAAAGCGTATCGACAGGGTTTTTTTGTATGGGAGGTCACTGATTTTTAAATTTTATCCGATTGGTGCGAAAAAAGCTGAAATGAGTATATCCCATGTTGTTTTGTTTTCATTTACAGGAATGAGATCTGTAATACCCTTAAAACATTAGTGTATGTAAAAGGGCCTGGAATATTTACAGCTAAAGATCCATTAGGTAATTACATGTATAAATTAATTTATATAATAGTCATTTCTCGATTTCTCGACAACTATCTGAAGTTTTTTACAAAAAACAAACATTGGAGAAATAAGCAATAGGTAGACGAATTGAGATTCTTTTAGCAATTTAAATGGAACATAAGTACGTTTTTAACCAAAATGCATGTCTTAGGATATAAAAACATATCAGTTTATTTGAAAACTGAATAAGGGAAATAACTTCGAGTAATACTTATTTGATATGTAGTATTCTATTTATCTCCCTTTGATTACATGAATTTATACAATACGGCAAGAATTAACCAATACATTATTCATTTGTTATCTGATACTGTCGTCGTTGTAATTATCATCAATAACAATAGAATCATCATCATCACCATCATTTATCAGCTCACCAACATTATTATCATTATCATCATCATCATTTATCAGCTCATCCACATCATTATCATTAATTTCATCATCATTTATCAGCTCATCCACATCATTATCATTAATTTCATCATCATTACCATCATCATCATCATCATTTATCAGCTCACCATCATCATCATCAATGTTATTTTCATAATTATCATCATCGTCATTATCATTATCATCACCATTTTTCGTCTTACGAACATCATTATTTTTATGTTCATCATCATCATCATTGTCATCTTCATAATTATCATCATTGACATTATCATCATCATCATCATTACCAGCATTTGTATAACATTCTATCATCTTTGTGTCCTTATTATTAACTGCTCATCAGAGCCACACTTATCATAACCATAAGCATTATCATTATTTCTGTTTATATTATTATCAAACAACTTAAGCCACTCCAAAACAGAGTA
Source organism: Mactra quadrangularis (assembly GCA_025267735.1). Classification (NCBI taxonomy): domain Eukaryota; kingdom Metazoa; phylum Mollusca; class Bivalvia; order Venerida; family Mactridae; genus Mactra; species Mactra quadrangularis. Next base: position 42,258,844 of record CM046294.1, read on the forward strand.
AAAATCATGTGTTAGCTCATCCTTACACTTCTATGTTCAAACAGGTAACACTTTTAGTGGAGTGACCGTAGTACCATTTACAGACTACAAGACTTTCACTATAACCTGGGGCTGTACAAAGATGTCCGCATTAGGTAACAAATGTGACGACCCATGGATTAATGTTAAAACAAGAATGATACAACCAGGTCCTAAAATCATTCAAATGATTAACTTCCATTTAATGAATCTTTGGGGAGTTACCGTGGACCAACTACAAGTTGTAAAACGCGGACAACGTAAGTAGTTTACTGAATTTCTTACTCTGCATTTCATAACAAAACTTTAAAATCTTAACAACATCTCCCTCTTTGTCGTTTGGCTGTGTGAAAAGTCTACGTTATTTTACTGAATGGCTATGCTAATTGAATATAATTTCGTCGTGGTACGCTCCTGGTGTAATGACTGAACAGCTTATATCTAGTATCAATATTTCCCTGCATAGAAAGATATAAATAATATCTTATTTTTGAATGAAAGTGAGTATTCAAAAATTGCAGCACGGACGTTAAAGGTACTCGTTCACAGAGTTTAACTTAAATATCAACTTTTTCCAAAACTATGAAAATTGTATGGAAACATTTTTGGAAGCAGGAAAGTAGTGTTCTGATAATGACAATTTTAGCGCAAATTGGCTTACAACTACAATTAATGGTGTTTCATGTAGTGAAAATCTACCCCGTAAGCCACTCATAGTGCATTTTTGTGACGTTTATTGTATATTCCTTGCAACAATTAGGTCACTTTATCTTATTTATAAAATGATAATAATTAATTATTTGACACAATTACAGACACTGAATGGTATTTTGAAATAGTAGAAAAATAAACCAAATCTACGAACTAATACCTTTAAGGCCCAGTTAAACATTTTTATAATTGACTTAGTTTTTAATTATGTTTTTGTTTTGTTTTAAACTTCAGGTTGTCTTGGAGGGCCAATTGGCAAACATGGCGCATTTTAATCTATCTATGGAGACTTAAATAAATAGGTACATAAAAAGATAATCATATAAAATGTTTTAAAACATATTTCCTATTTATTTTAATATTGTTGTCATAGTGGTTAAAAATGAATAAAGCATAAAACAAAGTCGGAATTGTGTTGTCAGTCTGAACAGTATATAAATCAGCTTTCATAGCAAGTATAAAGTCAATCTGATTAAAACCCGATCTAAATTTTTCCGCTCGCCAACTCGCTAATTTAGATCTGGCCTTTTTCAAACGAAGGTCGCGTTGAGGTGACCTTTTCTCATCATAATATTCATGACGAAATTTGTTATGATACGTAATTTTTTTACATCGTCTACGTCACGCAATTTGAAATGAGCCGCCCAATCGCAGACTGTGAATAATACCGCTGTTAAATTAGCATGCAAACCTTGGTCTAAAAATAGAAATTACGAAATCAAAATGTGATTAACGGTGTTTTCGTCTAGATGAAAGCTACGCATTGATTGGTCGACACAAAGTTCATCTCGACGTGACCTTCCACGGAGACAGTAGAGATCCTGTACGACAATGCTCTACAGGATATTTGTTTACGGAGATTGGTATAACATTAGATTGGGTCCACCGAAGTAGATTCTTTAAAAGTGGGAAGGGGTCTCCAAGTAAATATCTAAGGGTCTTATTCCATTTCCTGACTTTGAACATGTATTTCCAAAATACGATGTGTCATTCTGGAGACTGGTATAAAGTATTTTTTACTGGGTTTAACGTATCAACACACTTTATGTCATTTACGGCCCCAGCGCACCTTACCTATCTTTCCTGGACCCTTGTCTATAACCAGTACTCACCTACCCTTCCCGGCCGGAAACTTCTCCATATTATCTAATCAGGAGGAAAATCGACATTATTGTCAAATTTTCGTGGAAGGGTATAACCTCTACGGGGGAGTCGAACTTGTACCCCTTTGGGACACGATATTCCAAATCCAGGCGCGCTACCAACTGCGCTATCCACCCAGGTTGGTTTAAAGTATAACGTGGTGCAATAACAGTTACAAAGATACATACACGTATAAAATATCGAAACTGATATTTATGACCCATATTGCATATACTTTTCCGTATACACGTATCTTGAAGCAAATACGTACGGTGGCATAGAGGTGACATGGAGATATATTTATTTTTTTACATGGCCACGTAAAAGCTTTACATGGCCACGCAGTAGCTATTACGTGCGCACGCAATAACGTTTACGTGGCCACGTAATAGCTTTACGTGGCCACGCAGTAGCTATTACGTGCGCACGCAATAACGTTTACGTGGCCACGTAATAGCTTTACATGCGCACGTAATAATGTTTACGTGGCCACGTAATAGCTTTACGTGCGCACGTAATAATTGACCAATGAGAGTTGTCGAAAATGGCCGCCAATTTTGACAACTCTCATTGGTCAATTATAACGTGCGCACGTAAAGCTATTGCGTGGCCACGTAAAGCTATTACGTGGCCACGTAAACGTTATTGCGTGCGCACGTAAAGCTATTACGTGGCCACGTAAAGCTATTACGTGGCCACGTAAACGTTATTGCGTGCGCACGTAATAGCTATTACGTGGCCACGTAAACGTTATTGCGTGCGCACGTAATAGCTACTGCGTGGCCACGTAAAGCTATTACGTGGCCACGTAAAGCTATTACGTGGCCACGTAAAAAATTAAATATATCTTCATGTCACCTCTATGCCACCGTAAATACGCCATGTCATTCTACTCTATATAATTACATGTAGTGGAACATTTTTAACCAAGTATCACAAACCTTCGACATGGGGCACCAACTGACAGTGCACAGCATTACAAAGCAAATATGCGCCTGTTTTAACAGTTGCACAATAACAGAATATTTAACCTGTAGGGCGTTCAGTAAACGCGAACGTTTCGTAACGTTCCGTAACGTTCGCTAACAGTCATAATTGAACGGCCTGTTAGCGGAAAACGTTTAAAGCCAAGAGCTACCGGTTTTAGTATATAGTACGCGAATATAAAACAACCTGAAACAAAATAGTTCCAGTACATTTTGCAAATTAGTAACTGCCATAGCGAATGCTATATCCGAAAATCAAATATTTTGGTTTTCCCATCCGGTGCAAACAAACTTTCACTGTTACAATGAAAACGCGTGTAAAAAATAACAGTAGTATTTAATCCGTAGTTCGTGCTGTTTAGCAATAATGTGTAGACAACTTTGTTTGTACCGCCTGTGCACGGACGGAAACCCCATAAATATAAATTCCGGATTAGGTCTAACGAAGTCGGCGGTGTTACTCCCGTTGATTTAGATCAATACATTTACAAAAAACAAGTAAACAAGAAAAACAAGTCCTCATCTCCGAATTCTTCTAATAAAATAGAAGTAACGACCATCTTGCCCGCCATCTTTAAACGTTCGCACTTCAATGGGTCGTTAAATTAACCGTTCATAACGGTAACTGTGTTTGGCTAACGCTAACTGCTAACTGAACGCAGCCCTGGATTGCCAGTCAAACTTCTACGTCATGACTTATATAACTTTGGCTAGTATAAAATAAATTACAATTGATAGAGTACATTCGCATTTGATTAAACAATTGCATTCATGCAGTAACATATTCATCAAGTAGACGGATGCATTAAGACAAAATAAATGTATCACTTTTAATCAACTGAACATAACAGACATTTACATACAAAAAAGATTAGGACATGCATTAAAGTACAAAAAGTCAATAAACACACGTCGTATGATGTTTGACCGCACATCTGTCATTAAAAGTCGTTTGCAAGTGCATGTTTCTTAATTCAAATTCATCAATATTTGAATACGATTTATCATTTTATTTTGTTTAATATGTTCAAAAACAAATTGATTAATAGTTTTGAAGCAATTAGAAACACTTTCATTTGATTAACGGTCTATCTAAAATTGAGAAAGTATCTATTAGTCCAAGGGCTGAGGCCGTTTTTTTCAATTTTGGGACATGGTCTGGTTTGACACGTGTTGTTCTACATTTAATGTAGTTGTCGGAATGGGATTTTTTTGGCATATCCTACCAAGGCTCTGCCAAAACTACAAATCTTTGTCATATTACACCGAGTCATTCTTATACCAAATAAACATCTCATATAAGTTATTAATGCAACGTTTATTTAATAAGCATTCTAGTCTAAAAAAATTCCCGCACATACATGTAGCCTCAGTTATTTTCAATCAAACTGCTCTTAAAGATAACATCAAATATCGAATAGTTGGAATAGATGAGGCTGAACAGCAAATTCAAAATTGAAAGTTAAATGCCAATACATCTGCAGGCTTTGTTTTGGCATGATTGTAGTTATCGCAAGATGAATTTAATTAAATAAACAGTTCGAATATAAACTGACAATGAAATAATGAAATTCAATTCAAACATAATTAAATTGTTTCAACTTTTTGTTAACTGATGTTTCAAAAAACAATGCACGTGTTTCCTATTATATCCTAAAACTTGGCACAAAATGGCGGATGGTAGTTGGATGATGACCAAGATTTGATGTTATTTCAATAAAACACAGCTTTTAATAGAATGAATATGTGTAATGGAGACTTAATCGTAAATTAAACAACGCAACCTATAATTAATACTTTAAGGTAGTTCACAAGTACTCAAGTTGTCTGTGGAAAAGTATTATGTTTATATAACTGAACATCAGAGTTATTCACTTTTTTCAACGTTTGCGTTTTTTGTCAAATTTGCACTTGGCCAAGATTAACACACTTAGTCATGTATGTAACGATGCATTGTAGCATATCTTTGAATCAAGGGGCCAAGAGTTCGTTATACCATCATTGAGTTTGGCTTGAAGTAGTTTTTCGGCCATTTCCTTCCTCATTTCTTCGTATTAATTGTAACATAACTGAACAGTAAAAATAAAGTTTCTTACTTAAGACAAACATCTAATTGAGTTTAAGATGTGTTTCAAACTAACGCAGAGCTGGCAATATAACATCTTGACCACTCTGATACATCCGTTCCTATTTTTGTTTGTTTTGCTTTTACTTTTCTAAGAAAATTGTAAAATTTTGGATTTATAAGAACGTAATGTTTGTTCTTCCGGCAATTATTTTACCCCAAAGGACAATCGAAACATTTATAATTCTAAAAACTTGTACCCAGTACACTCAATTTGTTCAGACTTTTGACGCAAACCATTGTCTGGAAAATATCATTAAACTGATCGGTGGATGTTATATTTTGATAAAAGAGAAAGTTATAATATAATTATAAGACATATTACTCAGTTACCAATAGCCAGATATCATTTTGAAATTCATTTTCCCAACAAATAATTCTCACAGAACAACACAAAATGTTGGTAATTTTAAATCACATCGTTTAGTTATACATATTTGTATTCAAACCATTTTTACTATTTTAATTTTTTAACAAAAGTAATTATTTAAATGAAATATACAAAACCTACATATCTAAAAGACAAGTGCGTATATTCATTTGTTTTTTATCGATTCCAAAGAATGAATTCCTTAAACTCGGAGGGGGGGGGGCAGGGGAGTCCGGAACCCTCCCCTGAAATTTCCAAAATGTACCCGTTCATGAGTGTTTTTATTATATGTAAGACATTTTGAAGTAGCAAGAAGCAATTTTCTCATTTTCACTCTTTGTGTTTCACATAATACTTATAGTTACGTATTTTTATTATAAATATATTGTGTAATTCTGCAAACAGTGTATAATGTGGTTTTGGTTCGAACATTAGGACCTCCCTTAGAAAAAGTTTGGACCCTCCTAGAAAAAAATCCTGGATCCGCACCTTTTATGTCTAGTGTTTTGTGAAAAAAAGAGGATGCATGAATCATTTACTTGTTGCTGGTAGAGAAAACACGCAATCAATTTTACTTTTATAATTTGAGGCACGTTCGTCGAGCCGATCACCGTAAATAAATTTGTTCCTGATAGACGAAATTCTTTCTGGTAAACGTTTGTGTGATCAGTTCCAGACGGACACATGTGTTTATATACAAGTATTTTGTGTATAAAAAAAAGTTTTTCTCGAGTATTATGCTATGAGTATGTATTTTGTAATTTTTAACATCTAAATGTGGTAATAAAAATTAACAAACCCATTCAATCTTTATAGATGAAAACCAAACCGGCTTCTAGTTCTAATAAAATTATTGTTAAACAAATACTCAACATGTTTTTTTCAATACCCAAGAGAAATGTCTTAGCCATCTATCTGTGTCTAACAACACAAATTCATTTTGATATAACAAGGAGCTTAAAAGATAATATGAATGTTTTTTTATCTTTAAGCGGATGTGTAAACGGTTACGAAAATAAAATTTAAAGTATTATTTTGTTATAACAATGAGCCTAATAAATACGATGTCTGAATTGCTATCTATAAGCGTATTGCAAGCGTTGTCCAAATTGAAATGATAATCATTGGTAAAGCTGTTTTGCATCAATTTGATTAAATCATATTCAAAAACTACCAAATTATTTTCTTGATTTCTATTTTTAAGACCATCAAAATTGAAAGTCCTTAGTAGCGCACTTGTCAAAAAAAAATGAACTTGTTTTTTTCTAAATTTAAACAATTAGGATTTAAGAAAAAATAACTATTTGTATGACTTTAAATGACCAAGGTTGTTTCCAAGCGAAACCTCACTGCAATTACAAATTCAAATTTTACAAAAAAGTATGTTTGCATCGAGCATAATCGTATTAAACTACTTCGATTATGACACAAACACCATATTACCACTAGCCAAAATGCCTTTTAAATGACAGTATCGTGCCTTTTTCTGGAATAAGTCTAGTCTCTTAATTTCTTTTACTAGTTATAGTCTGTTCACAAATGTAAATAATTATTTCCGCCAATTAACGACAAAATATCACATTAACGCTAATGCTTGGAACAAAAATGGTTAGGTCTCTTCTGGTGAGACGTTTAAAATACTGTAATCGACTTGTCAGGTTTCATCAACATAATATTTTGTCCTTGGTAATTCTACTGTTCCTTGATGACTCGAAAAAATGTAAGAACACGAGATGGTAATCGAGATAATCAGAAAACAATTCATGTCGAGCTAAGCTACTTAATTGGAAAGGGCCTTCACTTATAAGTTGTATCGTAGGTCTAATGATTTGGTGAAACTGGAAAGGGATCAATGTTAATGACTAGGAGTGGGCGTGACCAAGTAGTTACAATGTTTGAGTGGTACTCATTTGATAGGCAGCTCCGCGTTGATTTAAATAACCTTCAAAACATACCTCGTTGTTTCTATAAGCAAGGGAACTATCCAACTAAGTTGGTCCAAACTAGAAAAACTAGAATCGAGTGTGATGCATTTAATGTGTCAGTTATTTTCACAATTGAGGTAAAAATGTAAAGGCAATAAGAGGGGAAAAGTATAATAAAATCTTGTCAAAACTAGCAAACTGCTTACGAATGAAAAGGCAATTAAATGTTTTCTTACGTTACGGGCTCCTGAACATTAGTCTATCTAATTACATTAGTTTTAATGTTCTAGTCAATATGCGCATAAAGCCGCCCGGCTAGCTCAGTTTGGGGTCAGTCAACCTACTCACTGTTCCTGGAAAAGCTAAATCTTTGGATTTAGCTTTTCACCAACTACTAAGCGCATACCTTCGTTAGTGACTGGCAACTGCCCTACATAATTAAAAATCATTGGTAGGAGGGAGAATGGCTGTAGAAATAATTTCATGACCAAGCTCCACGAAAGTATGCCTTGCCCGGAATTCGAAACCACAACTCCTCTATCAGTAGACTTGCGTGCTACCAACTGAGCTAGCCGGGTGGCTTTTAGATAAGTAACCAAGAAATATGATTGGACAAGCGGCCACCGTACATTAGCTAATTGAAGGTTTTGATAAAACAGCATAACCCTCAATTTAAGATTAAACATATAAAAACTGCATTTAAAAACAAAGTATGTTTGATAGTACATGTAATATCCGACACCTAGACAAATGGCTGCAAAATTCACATTAAGTGTCAACTGTCCCAGTGGGCAATTATCTAACACATTATCCTGTCTTTCAATAGGATTGAAAAGTAATCATCACATCAGTAACACATGATACCACATTGCAACACAGTCTGTAGACATTATATAAAATATAGACATCTTGCATACGGGGGTTTTAATTATAGTTGAAAGGAATATTGACACATGGCAAGGACTGCAGGCATTGCTAGTTTATATTCTTAACCACTCGTACTAAACAATAATTATGTTTTCATAACATCAAATACTTTAAAAATTGTATCACAATATCGAGGACTGTCATATTACCCCAAAAACGGATGAAAACATAATAATCGTACAAAAGCATACCATGTTTACACAATTATTAAATATATATTGCTAGTTTCCAAGATGGTATATAAAGCCGCGGCCGTGGCGTAGTGGTTAGCGTGTCTGACCTCGAATCCGGAGATCGCGTGTTCGAGTCCGGTCACTATTTATAGGTTATATATACGACGGCCAGCTCTTCCTACTATAGGTTTCCTCGACACTTTTCTATCACCAGTACTAACTTACCCTACCACGAGGCCGACAACTCATGTATAGGGTATGACCTGCCGTGACCGGGTTTCGAACCCGCGATCTCCGAATTGAGGATTCAATGTTAAGCAATGTAATTTGTCATAACTGTTCTTAATGTAACATATCTAAGACATATTGTTGATCTAAATAAACGCCAAGTTTACTCAAAGCCACACTGTCGCCATACTTAATCATTACCTTTAGTCCTGCAGTAAAATGCCATATTTTAGGTGAACCGTGCACTTGAGTCCCCACAAAGTTTTTTTGCAGTTTCTATATCTTTGAAAGGTGCTGAATAAGAATCCGAGTAATGACACCCTGACATCATTGAGCAATTTGCATAATATGCAAATTAAGTCCGCCATTATAGAAATTCCGTTTTTCGCTAATAACTCAATAACCAACTTAGATACAAATTTAAATATGTATCCATACCCATGTTTTCAGGGTCTATCTATCACATGGTACTAATTTCAGCTTGATCAGATCATTTAAATATGCAAATTTATGCAAATTAGGTATTTTACGAAGCACAACATTCGGTTTTGCTATACACATCAACGTCTGTAGTTTTTACATTGATATTTTGAGTAAAATATGTTTATGTTAAGCTACTTTTGTATATATTAAATACAAATATATCAATTAATTTCATTAAATCAGTTTATGTTACTATAAAGATATGCAAAATATTCAAATTACGTTAAAACTTGTAGGATTTGGCCTCAAACATAACATGATGTCATGTATATTTATGCCGTTGTCTATCATTCTGTGGAGGTCTAGATAAATTTGATTCAGTTTTTTTGGACAGAGCTGACTAAGAAATTTAGTTAGGACATCCTGTCACCCATGAGCAATTAGTATAATATGCAAATTTAGTCCGCCATTACCGAAATTCCGTTTTTCTCTAATAACACCAAAAATTTAACATATGTGTCTGCATCCATGTTTGTAGGGTCTAGCTATCATATGATACGACCTTAAGCTTCATCAGAGATGATGTGCAAATGCAGATGTATTCAAATTAGGTCTTTAAGTATAGGAAAGTGGTTTTTTCACTATATAAAATGAAGATCATGTACCAAATTTCAAGTTGTTTTGAACAGATTAACGATTATTTACTAATAATTAAAGCCAAAGCATTTAGTTAGTATATTTAGTGTGACGACACAATTGAAAAAATCATAATATCTCAATAACCATATATAACGAACATGAACAGTATGTATTTACCTATATATATGCTTCCATGGCATTTGTTTGATTTGTTAAAGTCAGTGTATAGAACAAAGGTATTCTACATAAACGAAGAGCATGCATTGCTTATTATATATAATTTTTAGATAATTAAGATACGTGGTCCTTACAATCATTAGATTGTAAAGAATATTGTATTTTGCCCGTAATTTCTCCAATGACATTTCCCCTACTAAAAATATGTTCTGTTATCAATTTTTTTATATAATAAGGAAGATAAGTAAGGATGCATTCAATTGATTGTAAGAATATACTATGCAAAACAACTTTAAGTCAAAATAAAGTCGAAAATTTAGCCATACAAAGACAAATTAAGTGTGTGTAGCCATGATCATGTACAGCACACTCCGAGTTTAGCTATCCCAATTCAATTCTTGCAGATCATGACCTTTTGTGGTAGTCCAAAATACCCGGTTAGTCTGATTATCATGGCGTTACAGTATTGAGATTCCTGCTCACTTTGCAATAACCAATTATGCTATAAACATTCATACAAATTCTAGTTATCAAACATGCATGCAAGGTCTCATTGTCATATTTTTGATTCTGAAAAGCAACTCATGTTTATTTTATTTAACTTGCTAGCAACAGATTTATGTATACGACGTTCTTAATGCTGGCTTTGTTATTATATATTTATACACATGCCTAGAACGTTCTATCTTATCTTGAGTAAATAAATTAGTGGAAACTATGAGCACATGAATAAAGTTGACACATGCAGTTTCATGAATTTCTTTCCACAGTAAACAATGTTGAGAGGTCAAATCTGCACGAAAATAAGTAAGACTTTCCAGCTTCTACTATTGCCATGAAGTACATGTATATCAATCAAACAGATGCTTAAATTATGTCAATGACAGGCTGTTTTTATGATAAGGAAACGCTTTTGAATTCAGTAGCTTTAATTTTACTATCAATTTTACGATGTACTATTCAAAATAATTTATTGTTCTTCATTTTTTCGGTTCTGGTGTAAAGGCACACCACGTCAGAATGTTATATTGAGCTGAAAGCACAAGTGCGTAGGCCACTAGGTAATCTCATAATGTGGATATTCTGGAATTTGAAATCCAACCGAACATAAAATTGGGTCGCAATTGACAGATTACTTGATTCAATTATATCTGCTGGAAAATTTCCTCTTTGAAGTACTTAAATTTGAACAAAATAAATTCACTTGAAAACAGTTCATTTGAAAAACCTTTTTTGCATACATTTGCATATGCAAATCATCTGATCATGCTGAATGTGGTATCATATGATAGCTAGACCCTAGTAACATGGGTTCAGACACATATTTTAAAATCTTATCATGATGAGTTATCGTGCTATTAGCGAAAAACGGAATTTCGATTATGGCGGACCAAATTTGCAAATTATGCTAATTGTTCAAGGATGACTGGATGTCATCACTTAATTTCTTAGGCAGCTCTGTTCAAAGGTATAGAAGCTGAATCAAAATTATCAAGGCATCAACAGAATGCTAGACAATGGCATAAATATTCATGACACCATGTAATGTTTGAGTCAAAATCCTACAATTTTTAACGTAATTTGAATATTTTTCATACCTTTATAGTATCATAAACTGATTTAATGTAATTATTTGATATATTTATATTTAATATATATACAAAATTAGCATAACACAAACACATTTTACTCAAAATATCAATGTAAAAACTACAGACGTTGATTTGTATAGCAAAACGGAATATAGTGTTTATTTAAATACCTAATTTGCATAAATTTGCATATCTAAATGATCTGACCAAGCTGATATTAGTACCATGTGATAGATAGACCCTGAAAACATTGGAATAGATACATATTTTAATTTTGTATCTAAGTTGGTTATTGAGTTATTAGCGAAAAACGGAATTTCTATAATGGCGGACTTAATTTGCATATTATGCAAATTGCTCAATGATGACAGGGTGTCATCACTCGGATTCTTATTCAGCACCTTTCAAAGATATAGAAACAGCAAAAAAACTTTGTGGGGACTCAAGTGCACGGTTCACCTCATATACTGCAGGACTACTTGTGTCTATAAGAAATTACCTTTAGCACAAATAGACGATAATCATGTTCCACTACTACAATTTCAGAACATGAGCTATCATTAGGACAAGTAAAGACAAGATGAATCCGGAATTAGTGATAAAATGTTTCCGTATCAAGGAAATATAACCTGTAATGGCTTGCCACCATTCAGTGTCATTCATTATGACTACGACAAATTGTGACACTTAAAAAGTTTGCATTGCTCGTAAGACATATACAGCACGTTTTAACAGCTACTGGTTAAAAAGAAAACAAATGTTGATAACAAACTTGATGATGCATACTGCCAGTAATTTCACTATAAATCTAATTAAAGGCTATAATTGTAAAATATATTGACTTACGCTATTTATGTTTTCAAATGCTAAGTATGTAATTTAATAAGTGGCGTGTTTTTGTGTGTTTGTGAAAGCTAAAACTATTTTGTTGAAATTATTAAGGAGCACATTCTTTAAAGGCTGCTGGTAGCTCTCATTGCTGTTTTCTTCAATAATAAAATTCATTTCGATTAAGTATTGATTGAAGCTTCAAGAGTTCATGACAAAGCTCCACGAAAGTATGCCCCACCCGAAAATCGAACCCACGACCCCTCGATCAGTAGAATTGTGTACTACCTCTTGAGCTAGCTTGGCCGCTCCAAGATAAAAACTGAATTGGATACAATAGCGCAACAAAAATTTTTATCGGCATCATAGAGTTGTTGTCTAGACACAATATTATAAAACTATTAATTTAATCATTAAATATTTGAAGACATAGAGTAAGATAATTATCGTAAGCCGCGGTATACGCAACTCTTGTAGCGCCACTTTATGCTATATATTATGATCCAATTTACGTTCTAAATTTCGATTCTGGTAATAATCTACATGCTTGTTGGCAAAAATTAGACCAGAACTTGCAAGTTGAATTTCACATTAATTAAATTACTCATAATTTCTTGACGGTTGTTTCAGAATTGGAATTACCTTTTTTTTGAGATTTGTAAAAAACAAACATAGATTGTATTCAATACAAAACACTGGCAGACGTTCGTTTTGAATATACAATGTACAAATTTTGACAAGAAGGAGAGATAGCAATTCCGTCATTTGCCTAACCTAAAACTATATTATTTACTTAACATGTTTTATTGCTAACAAATAAATCAATGTACGTAGAATGGTATCAAAATATCAAAAAAGTAGCTTTGTGAAGAATGAATAACGCCCCCCTCGCAAGCTAGTTTACTATAGTTCGAGCATTACGCGTAAAAGAGCATGACTCATGTGTTTATACTATTGATCGTTATGCTGAATATGGAACTTGATCAGATGACTCCATGTTTTTGCATTGATCAACGCAAACTGCTTTGACCTAAAGATTTGTCTACAGTGTCTGTCAGTCCATAATGAGTGTGGCCTTGAAACAAGTAAGCCATTTTCTCTGAACTTGACACACATGGTGACGGATGTCTACAGTATATATCATAAATTATTCATTATGCTGTCAGTCAGACGTACAGTTATATTTTTCTAAAGCAAATATGATATTATCCAGTCAGATATCAGTCACAAATTCTTAAAAAATCCATAGTTCTGAAACAAATCTTTGACATTTGTATAAATTTATAAATATTTATAAAAAGCATCATATTTTATAGTTGCATTGTAAATTTTAGCCAACATTGTCATTTTCTAAACACTGCTTTTGTTCTTTCTAAATGATTTCTATATATTATGAACTTCCGAAAAGCTCATAAATAAGACAAAATCTGTAAACAGGCAGTGTAAAAACGAGCAATTTTAAATTTACTACAAATGTTTTAAAGAGATTTTGGTAAACCAAATATATCAACTATTTGAATTAAACATGAACTACCGAATTTTGATTTACAATATACAAGTGCACTTATCAAATTTATTACATGCCGTCTCCCATGACTCACACTACGCTTTGCGTTTGCATGTTTATGAATTGTAGAACTCAAAGGGTAAAAACATACTTGTTTTAAGTGCATGCATTCGCAAATTCCTGAAATTCATGTTCCTATCAAAATAACATAAAAAGTAAACAACAATCAAATTTGATGAACGAAATGACTGGGCTGAGAAATATCTTATTTGTTTGTTACAAACATCTTCTTTACGTGAAGGCTTCATTGTCATGTATTAGACGTTTTTCTTTGATTGCAATTTATTCATCGTCATATTTGTTATATTTCTCGTCATTTCATTTGCCACATCTGTCTGCCGATAATTAATTGCATTTGTTTGTGCAATATTGTATTGTGCATGGTGTTGGCTGCCAAAATATAAAAGTCTAACACTGGAGTTTGTTCATACCGGAAACTGTGCATTATATTGTATATAGAGCTGATAAAAATCATTTGCCAATCCAGAATCCTCGCGATCTTACTTATTTTATGTTTAACCCTTTTCCTTTCAATTTTTATTGATCAACATTTGGGCATAACACTAGTGAATTTTCATTCTAAAATCTTCGTCAAATATGACATTTTACAAAATATTGAAGATATTTATGTAAAGATATTTGGACAAAACTTATCTTGTGATATGCCTATGTGTAGTTTTACAAATGTCAACACATTTGAAAGGAACATATAGTTCTGTGTAAATATATTCTGTCAGCTTTTCGTAAAATTCTAAGAGGATTCCTATATAAAAAATGTCCGTGGCAATCTAATTAGATGCTTTTTGACCACCGGAAAGGAAATTCGAAGATTTTGAAAAAAATCCAATGCATATTTTAAACATCTAATAAAGTATTGCAGATTCAGGAAGAAGAAAACAATATTTAATCACGTTTTTGTTGATTATCATGATGGATATGCATATAAATTTGTGCCATATCATTACAGAAATACAATTGAAATAAATTAGAAATCCAAATATAACAGTCGTGTGTTCTATACTTGTCTAATTGGGAGTTGAGATAATGAGGTTCGCAATATGTTTTTGGAAAATAATAATGTTTTACAAATCAGAGTAAATTAATAATGGAATTTATTGTCGTTTCTGACTAGGTCTGCACCAGATCAATACCATATTGTTGTCAAATAAATCAGTAATTTATTGATAGCGTTTGATGTGTGTACGTGTATGGAAGCAGATAAAATTATATCTGAATACATGAAAGAGATAATGTTTTAATGCTGGCATTGATAGTAATTTAAATTTATTTCTTGTCAGAAATTGTCACACTACAGAAAGATATAACAATAACAGTTGGGGAAATTTTGCACATTTGTTTTTATATATGGAACATACAGTTTAATATATGACTTCTTTCAACGACTGAATACCTGTATTATATGTGTTGGTTAAAATGTTCAAATGGCCGCTTTAATCAAACTTCAATAAATAAACAAGTAGTTAACTAAATGTATTACATTTTATCGGAAAGTGTAATCGATCGGACCAATTTCCGAAAATGGTAATGTTTTTTTTAATATTACAATACTACAGATTTATTATGTTATAGTCAACAGATTTTTGCTCATTTCTGGGTTGCCGGTGTCGAATTCTTGTTTTATGCAGAGTCAAATTCATATCAGCGTTTCCCAACGACCTCACACCAAAATAATATGTTTCGTTGTAAGTTGTTTCAATACGACCGATTAAATAAATCTGAGATCGCCGAAAAAATTTGATCTATTTTACATTTTACACAAGTAAATTAAAAAATCGAATCAGTATTTGATAACCAAACAATACTATCTGTCAAAACTGTAGTGAACAAATAACAAGCAATATTTCTCACAATAGTCGCTCTGGATGAACAAATTGACCTTTATCTGGACTTAAACTATAAATATTCTTAGAAAACAGGCAATAATGAAATATATTTGTCAGGGGATTGGATAAAACAATGTAAATGAGAAATAATACAAAAACAAGTGTAATGGACGATGTCAAATAATCTTTATTACTCGATTAATATTCATAAGGATATAGTATTTATGTATGTCTCTGATAGTTTCAATAAAATAGAATTAAGTCAAGTAAAGCTTGGTAATGGAGATATATTGGTACACTAGTCTGTCTGGGATTAGAATAATGTGAGAAATAGAGAAACATCGTTTTTATTATAAATATTATGCATTTTTAGGTTTTCTATTCAACAATTATTCAGAAAATCATTTTCACATTATCAGTTTGATAAACAGATCTGCATGAATGGGAAAACTCATAAGAATGGGATACTTTTTATTCAACGAAGTTATTAAATTTTGCGAATATACTTACACTTTTATAAGGAATTGCAAATATTTTTGCAAATATGAGATACTTTCAAAGATGATAACCTCGAGACACTCATTTAATGCTTTTAAAATCAACAGACCTACTTTACTGAAATAAATAATATGTAAAATATGTTAATGATGGTTTTGAAAAGATGATATATATGAGCATTTATTAACATCAGTAAGACTTCAGTATCGAGGCATTGACAAGCAATTGAAGTAAAATGGCTCAAAGAAATTAGCAGTGTCATCTACGGGATTCGAACCTTGGTATCTTGGTATATTGGCGTGTGTCTTACAACTTAGGCAATACAGTGATGTATTATTACGAATAGAAATTGGACGTAGTGTCATTATTATCAGTAACATTTATGCAATAGCTAAATACTGAAATAAATCATAACAGCATATCTGAGTATCTCGGTGAAATTTTATTCTGATTACTGGATTTTAGCTATTAGCAATATCACACCGTTCTAGATACCAAATGGTTATGTTTTCATAAAACGCAAAAATGGCAATTATTGATGATGATAAACACTCATGGTATTGGCTTGGTATTAAACTATTAACTAGTTAATTGACATGAAAAAGTGAAGCGTGGATAATAATGCGATGATTTATCATGGCTTTGAATATGTTATTTAGGTTTACAAATGTCAGTGAGTCATGCAAAACGGCATTTACAAAACATAAATACATTTATATTATTGCTGTACGAGAAAAACTATAGTGGTTTGAATAAGTGTGTTTATGTTTGTTGGATTTAACGCCGTAGAAACACATTGTATAGGTCATATATCGGCGGTCAGTCAACCTACTCACATGCATTAATTAGTACACAAAAGTCAATGAACACACACGGAATGGAGTTTGACATCACACCTTTCATTGAAGTCGTTGGCAAGTGAATGTTCGTTGGTTCAAATTGATTAATATTTGAATACGATTTATCATTCAACTTTGTCTATTATGTTCAAAAACAAATTGCTTAATATAATTATAGCAATTAGAAACACTTTCATTTGTTTCACGGTCTATTTAACATTGAGAAACTATCTGCTCGTCCATAAGGCTGAGATCGTTTATTTTCAATTTTGGGGCGTGGTCTGGTTTTGACACAAGTTGTTCTACATTCAATTGAGTTTTCGGAATGGGAATTCAAGTTTGCCATATCCTGCCAAGGCTATGCCAAAAAAACCTGCAATACTTTGTCGTATTACACCGTGTCATTGTTATACCAAATAAACATCTCATATAAGTTACTGAAGCAAAGTTTATTTAATAAGCATTCCACTCTTGAAAGTTTCCCCGCAACTAGTCTCATGATTTGTTATTTTCAATCAAACTGCTCTTACAGATAACATCAAATATCGAATAATTGGAATAGATGAGGCTGAAAATCAAAATCAAAATTGAAAGTTAAATACCAATACATCTGCACGCTTTGTTTTGGCATGATTGTAGTTATCGCAAGATGAATTTAATTAAATAAACAGTTTGAATATAAACTGACAATGAAATAATAAATTCAATTCTAACATAATTAAATTGTTTCAATTTTTTAGTTAACAGATGTTTCCAAAAACAATGCAGGTGTTTCATATTATATCCTAAAACTTGGCACAAAATGGCGTATGGTAGCTGGCTGATGACCAAGATTTGATGTAAATTCAATAAAACACAGCTTTTAATAGAATGAATATGTGTAATGAAGACTTAATCGTTAATTAAACACAGCAATCTATAATTAATACTTTAAGGTAGTTCACTAGTACTCAAATTGTTGGTGGATAAAGTAAATGTTTACAAAACTGAACATCAGGCGTTTTTTTTTCAAGTTTACTCTTGGTCAAGATCAAAACACTTAACCATTTATGTAACGATACATTGTAGCACATCTTTGAATCAAGAGGACAAGGGTTTGATTTTCAAAGCAGGATCTTTATACCATCCTTGAGTTTGGCCAGAAGTATATGTCAGCCAATTCCTTCCTATCTTCGTATTAATTGTAACATCACTGAACAGTAAAAATTAAGTTTCTTACTTAAGACAAACAACTAATTTAGTTTAAGATGGGATTCAAATTATCGTAGTGCTGGCAATATAACATCGCAACCATTCTGATAACCCGCTCCTATTTTTGTTTGTTTTGCTTTTTACTATTCTAAGAAAATTGTGTAATATTGGATTTATAAGAACGTCATGTTTGTTTTCCGGCAATTATTTCATCCCAAAGGACAACCGAAACATTTATAATTCTAAAAACTTGTACCCAGTACACTCAATTTGTTCAGAATTTGACGCAAACCATTGTCTGGAGAATATCATTAAACTGATCGGTGGTTGTTTTATTTTGATAAAAGAGAAAGTTATAATATAATTATAAGACATATAACTCAGTTACTAATAGCCAGATATCATTTTGAAATTCATTTTCCCAACAAATAATTCTCGTAAAACAACACAAAATTTTAAATCACAACGTTTAGATATTTGAGTTCAAACGATTTTTATATAATTTTAAAATTTTAACAGATGTATTTTTTTATTTGAAATATATAAAACCAACATACTGGAAGGCAAGTCGTATTTATAGGACCATCAACATTGATTCCATAATAGCGCACTTGTCAAAATGTAGGATTCTTTTCTTCTTCTACATTTAAACATCTGGGATTTAAGAAAAAAATAACTATTTGTATGATTTTGAACTGACCAAGGTTGTCTCCAAGCGAAACCTCAATGCAATTACAAATTTAAATTTTACAAAAAAGTTTTGCTTCGAAAATAATCGTATTAAATTACTTCAATTATGATACAAACACCATCTTACCACTAGCCAAAAATGCCTTTAAAATGACAGTATCGTGCCTTTTTCTGGAATAAGTCTAGTCTCTTAATTTCTTTGGCTAGTTATAGTCTGTTCACACATGTAAATAATTATTTCCGCCAATTTAGGACAAAATATCACATTAACGCTAATGCTTAGAACAAAAATGGTTAGGTCTCTTCTGGGGAGACGTTTAAAATACTATAATCGACTTGTCAGGTTTCATCAACATAGCATTTTGTCCTTGGTAATTCTACTGTTCCTTGATGACTAAAAAAATGTAAGAACACTGAATGGTAATCGAGATAATCAGAAAACAATTTATGCCGCACTGAGCTATTTAGTTGGAAAGAGCCTTCACATATAAGTTGTATCGTAGGTCTAATAATTTGGCGCAACTGGAAAGTGATCAATGTTAATGACTAGGAGTGGGCGTGACCAAGTGGTTACAATGTTTGACTGGTACTCATTTGATTGGCAGCTCCGCGTTGATTAAAATAACCTTCAAAACATACCTTGTTGTTTCCTCCAGCAAGAAATCTAGCCAACTAGTTTGACTAAACTAGAAAAACTAGAATCGAGTGTGATACATTTTATGTGTCAATTATTTTCACAATTAAGGTAAAAATATAAAGGCAATAAGAGGGGAAAAATTATAATAAAACCTTGTCAAAACTAGCAAACTGCATACGAATGAAAAAGCAATTTAATGTTTTCTTACGTTACGGGCTCCTGAACATTAGTTTATCTAATTATATTACTTTTAATGTTCAAGTCAATATGCGCATAAAGCCGCCCGGCTAGCTCAGTTTGGGGTCAGTCAACCCACTCACTGTTCCTGGAAAGGCTAAATCTCTGGATTTAGCTTTTAACCAACTACTAAGCGCATACTTTCGTCATTGGCTGGCAACTGCCCTACATAATTTAAAATCATTTGTATTAGGGAGAATGGCTGCAGAAATAATTTCATGACCAAGCTCCACGAAAGTATGCCTTGCCCGGAAATCGAAACCACAACCCCTCTATCAGTAGACTTGCGTGCCACTAACTGAGCTAGCCGGGCGGCTTTTAGATAAGTAACCAAGAAAGATGATTGGACAAGCGGCCGCCGTACATAAGCTAATTGAAGGTTTTGATAAAACAGCATAACCCTCAATTTAAGATAAAAAATAATAAAAACTGCATTTAAAAACAAAGTCTGTTTGATAGTACATGTAATATCCGACACCTAGACAAATGGCTGCAAAATTCACATTAAGTGTCAACTGTCCCAGTGGGCAATTATCTAACACATTATCCTGTTTTTAAATAGGATTGAAAAGTAATCATCACATCAGTAACACATGATACCACATTGCAACACTGTCTGTAGACATTATATAAAACATAGACATCTTGCATACGGGGGTTTTAATTATAGTTGAAAGGAGTATTGACACATGGCAAAGATTGCAGGCATTGCTAGTTTATATTCTAATCCACTCGTACTAAACAGTAATTATGTTTTCATAACATCAAATACTTTAAAATTGTATCACAATATCGAGCACTGTCATATTTCCCCAAAAACGGATGAAAACATAATAATCGTACAAAAGCATACCATGTTTACACAATTATTAAATATATATTGCTAGTTTCCAAGATGGTATATAAAGCCGCGGCCGTGGCGTAGTGGTTAGCGTGTTTGACTTCGAATCCGGAGATCGCGGGTTCGACTCCGGTCGCGGTAGGTCATACCCTATACATTAGTAGTCGGCCTCATGGTAAGGTAAGTTAGTACTGGTGACAGAAAAGTGTTCAGAAAACCTATAGTAGGAATTGAGGATTGGGGATTCAATGTTAAGCAATGTATTTTATCATAACTGTTCCCAATGTAACATATTTAAGACATATTGTTAATCTAAATGAACGCCAAGTTTACTCAAGGCCACACTGTCGTCATACTTAATCATTACCTTATGTCTATAAGAAATTTCCTTTAGCACAAATAGACGATAATCATGTTCCACTACTACAATTTCAGAACATGAGCTATCATTAGGACAAGTGAAGACAAGAAGACTCCGGAATAAGTGATTAAATGTTTCCGTATCAAGGAAATATACCCTGTAATGGCTTGCCACCATTCAGTGTCATTCATTATGACTACGACATAGGGTGACACTTAACAATTTTTCATTTCTTGGTAGACATATACAGAATATAAAAAAATAATGAAAAAAATGTTGATATATATTTTCTGCCAGTAATTTTACTATAAATCTTATCAAAAATTATCATTGTAAAAAATATTGACTTGCGCTATTTAATTTTTCAAATCCTGAGTATGTAATTTGATGAGTGGCTTTTTTGCATGTGAAAGTTAACACCTATTTTGTTAAAAATAACAGGCATATTATATAACAGGGATTTGTAAAGATAAGTAAATGTAACAGATTTTCATCAAATTTCAGTGTCGTCGCTATTATTTCGGCCAATCTGGAAAAGTATAACAAGTTTAAAAAGTACTCACATGAAATTTTGTACCAGAACCATTCAAATTTACATAAATGTTAGGAAAAAGTGTTTCTAGATGGTTTTGAGGTAAATAACGTTCACAGACTGTTTCTCAAAATATTGCATTTTCCCGCCAATCTGCCATTTTTACCCCCATTTTACATACCTTAAGTCAAATTTCGGTCATAATTGCAACTTTTTTTTTTAAAAAACTTCAGAAACATTCACAAGTTGCATGGAAGACATGTACAAAAACATAAATCAAGTTTTTAAACTCTGGAATAATTTGTACAGCCTGCTTCAGCCAGTTATAGACAGTGACGACCGAGAAAATTAAAAAAAGCACTTCGTAACAAATCTCTGTTATATTAAATCTCAGGAAATACTAAAGAGCACACTTTTTGAAGACTGCTGGCAGGTCTTATTGAATTTAATTTCGCAGTTTTCTTAATAATTTATTTCGATTAAGTATTAATTAAAGCGTCGGTAGTTCATTTTGTCTTCAAGAAATTATTATATTTAAAATAATTACCAAGGTACAGTTAGTGGTTCAATGCCATATATCTGTCGCAGCACTCATTATAAAAAACTCTAAACTCTAATCTCGGGTTGACAAATTTCAAAATTACCCCCACCGATTACATTTTACGCATACGTAGTCAATTGTTAATAGTATTTAGAAGATACAAATTGAATTGGATATTATAGCGCAACGAAAAATGTTACCCGCATCAGAGTGT
The DNA here is from genome assembly GCA_025267735.1 of Mactra quadrangularis. Classification (NCBI taxonomy): domain Eukaryota; kingdom Metazoa; phylum Mollusca; class Bivalvia; order Venerida; family Mactridae; genus Mactra; species Mactra quadrangularis. The sequence goes on from CM046294.1 coordinate 42,281,101, forward strand.
TGTTGTCTAGACAAATAATTATAAGACTATTGATTTAATTATTAAATATTTTAAGACATAGAGCTATGATTATAATAGTAAGCCGTGCTATACGTAACTCTTGTAGCGCCACTATGCGCTATATATTATGATCCAATTTACGTTCTTAATTTCGATTCTGGTAATAATCTATATGCTTGTTGGCAAACCTTAGACCAGAACTTGGAAGATGAAAATCACATCCATTAAATTACTCATAATTTTTGAAAGTTATTTTAGAACTGGGATTTCTATTTTTTCGAAATTTGGAAAAAATAAATAACAGAATTAAATTGTAATCAATACAAAACACTGGCAGACGTTCGTTTTGAATATACAAATTTCGACAAGATAGAGAGATTCCGTCATTTGCCTAGACTAAAACTATATTATTTACTAAACATGTATATTACTTACAAGTAAATCCATGTACGTAGAATGGAATCAAACGTAAATTTAACAAAACACATTCTGTAAAAAATGAATCATGCCCCCCCCATTGAATTTAGTTTGCTATAGTTTAAACATATTGCGTAAAAGAGCATGAATCATCTACCTATACTTTTTGTAATGCTGATTATGGAACTTAATCAGATGACTCCATGTTTTTGCACTGATCAACGCAAACCGATTTGACCTACAAACTTTGTCTACAGTGTCTGTCAGTCCATAGTGAGTGTGGCCTCGAAACAAGTAAGCCATTTTCTCTGAACTTGACACTCATGGTGACGGATGTCTACAGTATATATCATAAATTATTCATTATGCTGTCAGCCAGACATACTGTTTTCTTTATCTAAATCAAATATGATATTGTCTAGTCAGATATCAGTCACAAAATCTTGAAAAATACATAGTTCTGAAACAAATCTTTGACATTTGTATAAATTTATGAATATTTATAAAACAAGCATCATATTTTATAGTTGCATTGTAATTTTTGCTAACATTGTAATTTTCTAAACACTGCTTATGCTCTTTCTAAAATATGTCTATGTATTAAGAGTTCCCGAAAAGTTCATAAATAAGACGACATCTGTAAACGGGCAGCGTAAAAAACAAGCAATTTTAAATTTACTACTATTGTTTTTAAAGAGATTTCGGCAAACAAAGTATACAACTATTTGAATTGAACATGAACCACCGAATATTGATTTACAATATACAACTGCGCTTATGAAATTTATCACATGCCGTCTCCATTGACTCAAACTACGCTTAGCGTTTGCATGTTTATGAATTGTAAAACTCAAACAGTTAAAATAACCATACGTGTTTGAAGTACATGCATTCGCCAATTCCTGAAATTTATGTTGCTATCAAAATTACATAAAAAGTAAACCACAATCAAATTTGATGAACCAAATGACTGGAATGAGAAATATCTTATTTGTTTGTTACAAACATCTTCTCTACGTGAAGGTTTCATTGTCATGCATTTGACGTTTTTCTTTGATTGCAATTTATTCATCGTCATATTTGTTATATTTCTCGTCATTTCATTTTCCACATCTGTCTGCCAATAATTAATTGCATTTGTTTGTGCATTATGGTATTATGCATGGTGTTGGCTGCCAAAATATAAATGTCGAACACGGGAGTTTAATAATACTGGAAAATGTGCATTAACTTGTTTGTTTGTTTGGGTTTTAACGCCGTAGCAACACACTGTATTGGTCATATAACGGCGGTCAGACAACCTACTCACTCTTCCGGGAAAGGCTATATCTCTTGACTTAACTGTTAACTACTAAGTGCATACTTTCGTCAGTGACTGACAGCTGCCCTACATAATAAAAACATCATTGGTAGGAGGGAGAATGGCCGTAGAAAATATTTCATGACCAATCTCCACGATAGTATGCCCCGCCGGGAATTGAATCAACGAACCCTCGATCAGTAGACTTGCGTGCTACCAACAAAGCTAGCTAGGCTGCTATTTAGTATATGAAGTCCATAAAAATCATTTGCCAAACCAGAAACCTCGCAATCTTACATATTTTATGTTTAACCCTTTTCCTTTCAATTTTCAATGATCAAAATATATTGGCAAAACACTAGTGATTTCTCATTCTTCCTCAGAAATCTAGAATGACATTTTTCAAAATATTAAACATATTTATGTAAAGATATTTAAACAAAACATGCCTTGCGATATGTCTATATGTTGCTTTACATATAACGTCAACATATTTAAATGGAAAAAATAGATATGTGTAAAGATTTTCTGTCTGCTTTTCGTAAAATTCTATGAGGATTCCTACATAAAAAAGGGTCCGTAGCAATCGAATTAGATGCATTCCGGTAGATGACCACCGGAAATGAAATTCAAACATTTGGAAAAAACACCAAGCATATCCAAAATGTTTAATAAAGTATTGCAGATTCAGGAAGAAGAAAGCAATACTTGATCACGTTTTTGTTGATTATCATGATAGATTTGCATATAAATCTGTGTCAACTCATTACATTAACGCAAATGAACTAAATTTGAAATCCAATTATAACATTCGAGTGTTTTATACTTGTCTAATTGGGAGTTGAAATAATGAGGTTTGCAAAATATGTTTGAAAAAGAATGTTTTACAAATCAGAGTAAATTAATAATGGAATTCATTGTCGTTTCTGACTAGGTCTGCACTAGATCAATACCACATTGCTATCAAATAAATCAGTAATTTATTGATAGCGTTTGATGTTTGTACGTTTATGGAAGCAGTTAAAATTATATCTGAATACATGAAAGAGTAATGTTTTAATGCTGGCATTGATAGTAATTAAAATTTATTTCTTGTCAGAAATTGTCAGGCTACAGAGAGAGATAACAATAACAGTTGGGGGAAATATAGCACATTTGTTTTTATATATGGCACATGCAGTTTTATATATGCCCATATCTAGTTCAGCTGTTGGTTATTTATGTTCAAAGGACCGCTTTAATCAAACTTCAAATAATAAATTAGTAATTGAATAGAATTATTACATTTTATCGGAAAGTTTAATCGGATCAATTTTCGAAAATGAACATGTTTTTTTTTTTAATTTTTACAATGCTACAGATTCATTATGTTTTAATCAACAGATATTGCTCATTTCTTGGGTACCGATGTCGAATTCTTATTTTATGCAGAGTCAAACTCCAAAACGACTTCACACAAAAATAAAAATCTTGGTTGTAGTTTGTTTCAATTCGACCGATTAAAAAATCTGCAACGCCGAAAATATGTAATCTGTTTTACATTCTACACAAGTAGGTTGAAAAAATCGATTCAGTATTTGATAGCCAAACAAGGCTATCTATCAAAACTGTAGTGAACAAATAACAAGCAATATTTCTCACAATAGTCGCTCTGGATGAACAAATTGACCTTTATCTGGACATAAGCTATAAATATTCTTAGAAAACAGGCAATAATGAGTATAAATTTGTCAGGGGATTGGATAAAACAATGTAAATGAGAAATAATACAAAAACAAGTGTAATGGACGATGTCAAATAATCTTTATTACTCGATTAATATTCATAAGAATATAGTATTTATGTATGTCTCAGATAATATCAATAAAATAGAATCAAGTCAAATAAAGCTTGGTAAAGGAGATATACTGGTATACTAGTCTGTCTGTGATTAGAATAATGTGAGAAATAGAGAAACATCGTTTTATGTGATATATATGGTGCATTTGTGATGTTTTCTGTTCTACAATTATTCAGGAAAGCATTTTCACATTATCAGTTTGATAAACAGAACTGCATGAATGGGACAATTCATGAGAATGGATACTGTTTATTCAGCGAAGTTATTACTTTTTGCGAATAAACTTACACTGTTATAAGGAATTGCAAATTTTTTTGCAAATATGTGATATTTTCAAAGATGCTAACCTCGAGATACTCTTTCAATACCTTTAAAATCAACGGACCAAATTAAATATAAAATATGTTTTAAGTAAAATAATCCTAACAAGTAACACAACAAAATAAAGTATTTGGTTGAAATAAATAAAATGTAAAATATGTTAAGGATGTTTTTGAAAAGATGATATATATTAGCATTAATAAACATCAGTAAGACTTCAATATCGAGGCATTTATAAGCAATTGAAGTCAAATTGCTCAAAGAAATTAGCAGTGTCGTCTACGGATTCGAAACTGGGCATCATGGTACATTGGCGTGAGTCTAACAACTTGGACAATACTGTAATACATTATTACGAATAGAAATTGGACGTAGTGTCATTATTATCAGTTTCATTTAGCTCAATACTTAAATAAACCATGATGGCATATCTAACTACGTCGGTGAGTTTTTATTGTGATCACTGGAGTTTAGCTATTAGCAATATCCCGCCGTACTAGATACCAAATGGTAATGTTTTCATAAAACGTAAAAAGGCAATTACTGCTAAAGATATACACTCTTGGTATTGGCTTATTAAACTATTGACTAGGTAATTGACATGAATAAAAGAAGCGTGGATGATGTTGAGATGAATATGTTATTTAGGTTTACAAACGCCAGTGAGTCATGCAAAACGGCAATTATAAAACATAAACACATTTATACTATTGTTGTACGAGAAAAACTATAGTGGTTTGAGTTTGTTTGTTTGTTTGTTCGATTTAACGCCGTTACAACACATTGTATAGGTCATATAACATCGGTCAGTCAACCTACTCAAATGCATTGATGAGTACAAAAAAGTCAATGAACACACGCGGTAAAGAGTTTGACATCACACCTTTCATTAAAAGTCGTTGGCAAGTGAATGTTTGTTAGTTCAAATTTATAAATTTTTGAATATGATTTATCATTCAACATTGTCTATTATGTTCAAAAACAAATTGCTTAATAGTTTTGAAGCAATTAGAAACACTTTCATTTGTTTCACGGTCTATTTAAAAATGAAAAACTATCTGTTCGTCCAAATGCTGAGGTCATTTATTTTTGGGCATGGTCTGTTTGTTTTGACATGTGTTGTTTTACATTTAATGTAGTTGACGGAATGGGAATTTATTTTGGCATATCCTGCCAAGGCTCTGCTCAAACTACAAATCTTCGTCATATTACACCGTGTCATTGTATACCAAATAAACATCACATATAATTTATTAATGCAACGTTTATTTAATAAGCATTCTAGTCTAAAAAAATTCCCGCACATACTTGTAGCCTCAGTTATTTTCAATCAAACTGCTCTTAAAGATAACATCAAATATCGAATAGTTTGAATAGATGAGGCTGAACAGCAAATTCAAAATTGAAAGTTAAATGCCAATACATCTGCAGGCTTTGTTTTGGCATGATTGTAGTTATCGCAAGATGAATTTAATTAAATAAACAGTTCGAATATAAACTGACAATGAAATAATGAAATTCAATTCTAACATAATTAAATTGTTTCAATTTTTTAGTTAACAGATGTTTCCAAAAACAATGAACGTGTTTCCTATTATACCTAAAAACTTGGCACAAAATGGCGGATGGTAGCTGGCTGATGACCAAGATTTGATGTTATTTCAATAAAACACAGCTTTTAATAAAATGAATATGTGTAATGAAGACTTAATCGTAAATTAAACAACGCACTCTATAATTAATACTTTAAGGTAGTTCACTAGTACTCAAGTTGTCTATGGAAAAATTACATGTTTACATAAACCAATTTCAGAGTTGTTCACTTTTTTCGACGCTAGGGTTTTTTGTCACGCATCGTTAAATCAAGAGGCCAAGTGTTCGATTCCCAGACAGGATCTTTATAAGATCCTTGAGTTTGTCTAGAATTTTTTTTCGGCCATTTCCTTCCTGTCTTCGTATTAATTGTAACATAACTGAACAGTAAAAATAAAGTTTCTTACTTGAGACAAACATCTAATTGAGTTTAAGATGTGTTTCAAACTAACGCAGAGCTGGCTATATAACATCTTAACCACTCTGATACATCTGTTTCATTTTCTGTGTTTTGCTTTTTACGTTTCTAAGACAATTGTCTAATATTGGATTTATAAGAACGTCATGTTTGTTTTTCTGGCAATTATTTTATCCCAAAGGACAATCGAAACATTTATAATTCTAAAAACTTGTACCCAGTACACTCAATTTGTTCAGAATTTTGACGCAAACCATTGTCTGGAAAATATCATTAAACTGATCGGTGGTTGTTTTATTTTGATAAAAGAGAAAGTTATAATATGATTATAAGACATATAACTCAGTTACCAATAGCCAGATATCATTTTTAAAGACTGTTCCCACAAATAATTCTAACATAATAACACACAATGTTTGTAATTTTAAATCACATCGTTAAATGGAACATATTTGTATTCAAACGATTTTTATAATTTTAAAAGATGTAATTGTTTATTTTAAATACACAAAACCAACATATCTGGAAGGCAAGAACATATATTTATTTGTCTTTTTATCTATTCCAAAAAAATTAATTCCTTTAACTCGTTTTGGAGAAGGAAGACACCGTTTCGATTTAATTTTTGATGCAAGTTCATCGAGCAGATCACCATTAATGAATTTATTCCTTATTGTCGAATTATTTTCTGGTAAATAAATGCTTGTATGCCTTTCTTGATCAATTTCAGACACGTTTTTTGCTTGATTTCAAACATACCATGTCAATACTATTTTGTTTATGGTATTTTTTCTACCAATGTATTGTAACGATATATGTTTTATCGAACTCGATGTTGCATTTGACAAATTTACGGACATTAATATTGGAATACATTACTGCGAAATCGTAGTTAAACTTTTTATTGGAACAAGTAGAAAATGTCAATGTACGAAGTTTGATCAGGGCTTTTATATATCAATTTGATTAAATGGGTTTTATGCTTTGCAATGTACATATACTCAACAATTTTATCTGTCGGTTCATATAAATCTTAACGGCAATCTAATTTACTTTTATAATTTGAGGGACGTTCGTCGAGCCGATCACCGTTAATAAATTTACTCCTGATAGACAAAATTCTTTCTGGTAAATGTTTGTGTGATCAGTTCAAGATGGACACATGCGTTGATATACAAGTATTTCAAGTATTACGCTATTAAAAGAAAGCTTTTCTCGAGTATTATGCTATGAATATGTCATCAGCAATTTTTTACATCTAAATGTGGTAATAAAAATGAACAAACTGATACAGGTTGATGAAAATCAAACCGGCTTCGTGTTCTAAGAAAATTACTGTTAAACAAATACTCAACAAGTTCATCTATCTGTGTTAAACAATACTAACTCAATTTGATATAACAAGGAGCCAAATAAATAAGATGAATGTTTTGTTATCTTTAAGCGGATGCGTAAACGGTTACGCATCCCTGCCGTGGCGTGGTGATGAGCATGTCTGACTTCGAATCCGGAGATCGCGGGTTCGAGCCCCGTCGCGGTAGGTCATACCCTATACATGAGTTATCGGCCTCGTGGTAGGGTAAGTTAGAACTGGTGATAGAAAAGTGTCCAGAAAACCTATAGCAGGAAGAGCTGGCCGTGTTATATATGACCTAAATATGTGTTGAATACGACGTTAAAAGTATTGTTTGTGTTATAACAATGAGACTAAAAGATGCGATGACTAAATTGCTATCTTTATGCGTATTGCGAGCGTTGAAATGATAATCATTGGAATAGCAGTTTTGCATCAATTAGATAAAATCACATTAAAAAACTACCAAATTGTTTTCTTGATTTCTATTTTTAGTACCATCAAAATTGATAGTCCTTAGAAGCGCACTTGTCAAAAAGTATGAACTTTTTCTTCTAAGTTTCAACATTTGGGATTTTAAAAAGAATAACTATTTGTATGATTTTAGATGACCAAGATTGTCTCCAAGCGAAACCTCACTGTAATTACAAATTCAAATTTTACAAAAAAGTATGTTTTGCTTCGAGCATAATCGTATTAAACTACTTCAATTATGACACAAACACCATATTACCACTAGCCAAAAATGCCTTTTAAATGACAATATCGTGCCTTTTTCTAGAATAAGTCTAGTCTCGTAATTTCTTTGGCTAGTTATAGTCTGTTCACAAATGTAAATAATTATTTCCGCCAATTTACGACAAAATATCACATTAACGCTAATGCTTGGAACAAAAATGGTTAGGTCTCTTCTGGGGAGACGTTTAAAATACTGTAATCGACTTGTCAGGTTTCATCAACATAACATTATGTCCTTGGTAATTCCACTGGTCCTTGATGACTCTAAAAATTGTAAGAACACTGAATGGTAATCGATATAATTAGAAAACAATTCATGTCGAGCTAAGCTATTTAGTTGGAAAGAGCCTTCACTTATAAATTGTATCGTAGGTCTAATGATTTGGCGCAACTGGAAAGTGATCAATGTTAATGACTATGAGTGGGCGTGACCAAGTGGTTATAATGTTTGACTAGTACTAATTTGTTTGGCAGCTCTGCGTTGATTAAAAAAAACCCTTCAAACCCTACCTCGTTGTTTCCACGAGCAAGACATCTATCCATCTATAGTTTAACTAAACTAAAAAACTAGAATCGAGTCTGATATATTTAATATGTCAGTTATATTTCACAATTGAGGTAAAAAAATATATGCGTATAGGCATTAAGGCGGAAAACTGGTATAATTAAACCCTGTCAAAACTAGCAAACTACATACGAATGAAAAGGCAATTAAATATTTCTTATGTTACGCGCACCTGGACATTAGTCCATGTAATAGCATTACTTTAAAAGTTCAAGTAAATATGCGCATAAAGCCGCCCGGCTAGTTCAATTGGTAGCACACAAGTCTTCTGATCGAAGAGTCGTGGGTTGGATTCCCGGGCTGGGCACACTTTCGTGAATCTTGGTCATGAAATAGTTTCTACTGGCATTCTCCCTCCTACCAATGATTGTTAATTATGTAGGACAGATGTCAGTCACTGACGGAAGTATGCGCTAAGTAGTTGGTTAACAGCTAAATCCAGAGATTTAGCCTTTGCAAGAGCAGTGAGTTGGTTATATGACCTTTATAATGTGTTGCTACGGCGTTAAACCAAATAAAATAAAATAAAACAATATGCGCATGTTTACTAAACATACAGCATGTGTCCAGGAATATATTGATCTACCGTCGTACATATGTTACAAGTTTAAAGTTTCGTCCATACGTACGCTAGGGTTTTGATTACGTGTTTTCAATAACTTTAAACTTACAAGCATTTGTGGTCGTAGCGTTGATTAGAGTCATTTAATTCAATGCAAAATGATTCTTGGTTAGATTTCTAGCAGCGGCAGGTTATACCCGCTCATGGAAATATAGTATTTGATATCGATTTTCTTCCGTAGATAGATGAGTTACTTGCTATTTGTGAGAGGATAAATGAACATTGTTGTAGAAAAGTAACCAAGAAAGATGAATGGACAAGCGTCCGCCGTACATAAATTAATCCAAAGTTTTGATAAACAGCATAACCTTCAACTAAATGATAATAATACAAAACAGTATTCAAAAACGTCTGCTTCATAGTACATGTGGTGTTTCTATGTTATATCCGACACCTAGACCAATGGCTGCAAAATTCATATCAAGTGTCAACTGTCCCAGTGGGCAATTATCTGACACATCATCCTGTCTTACAATATTATTTAAAAGTAATCATCACACCATTAACACATGATACCACACCGCAACACTGTCTGTAGACATTATATAAAATATAGACATCTTGCTTACGGGAGTTGTAATTATGGTTGAAAGGAATCTTGACACATTGCAAGGACTGCAGGCAATGCTAGTTTATATTCAAATCCACTCGTATTGAGCAATAATTATGTTTTCATAACAACAAATACTTTGAAATTGTACCACACTTTCCTTGGACTTTCCTATTTCCCCCAAAACGAATGAGAAAAAAATCATCGTAAAAAAGCATACAATGTTTACATAATTATAAAATATATATTGCTAGTTTCCAAGATATTATGTAAAGCCGCGGCCGTGGCGTAGTGGTTAGTATGTCTTACTTCGAATCCGGAGATCGCTGGTTCGAGCCTGGTCGGGGTAGGTCATACCCTATACATGAGTTTTCGGCTTCGTGGTAGGGTAAGTTAGTACTGGTGACAGAAAAGTGTTCAGGAAACCTATAGTAGGAAGAGCTGGCCGTCGTTTATATGAGCTAAATATGTGTTAAATACGACGTTACGAAATGGTCGGTGTTTATTTATTCCCATCGTCAATGTTTGTAAATTATTATATTGTTACTTGCTTTTGGGTGGTCTGATGTACAGTGAACACGTTGTTGTCGTTGTTAATTTACAGTTGGAAACTGAAACACGTTTTAATGTTCTGTTCAATGTTATCCAATCATTAATTGTTTTGAATCGTTTGATGTTTGCAAACTAATGGTAGCTGATGAAACCATATCTAACATTAGGATTTTTATGAGCTTGATAGACTGGCAATGTGTCTGTAGTATTGTCATGTTTATGATTATAACAGCATCACAAATAGATTAGTAGTGTCTTTTAGATTGCAATTTATAGTTTAACATTCACATCATGCAGGAGTTGTAACTGAACTCAAATACATCTGATTACACAATTGTAAATTTACTTACATATTCTTGATGCATTGAGTTGCTAGTTAATTTGCCAGTAAAGTTGCTGGTACTGAAAAAAACATCGAACGACACACATGTTCATTGCACGACAAAGATGATACAGTGACAAAACAAAACGTTAATATTGTTAAAATTGATTTTCGGTGATGTTAATTAACCCAAAATATTCATGTACTTGCGACAAATTTCAGAATTTATATATTTAAATCATAATGCGAAACTTATTAAATATGGACTTTGTTCAAGATTTTATATTCTTGGCTATCGATGTAGCAAAATTGAGGATTCGATGTTAAGCAATGTCTTTTGTTCCCAATGTAACATATTTAAGACATAGTGTTGATCTAAATGAACGCCAAGGTTACACAAGGCCTTACTGTCGTCATACTTAATCATTACCTAGTGTCTATAAGAAATTACCTTTAGCACAAATAGACGATAATTATGTTCCACTACTACAATTTCAGAACATGAGCTATCATTAGGACAAGTAAAGACAAGATGAATCCGGAATAAGTGATAAAATGTTTCCGTATCAAGGAAATATACCCTGTAATGGCTTGCCACCATTCATTGTCATTCATTATGACTACGACAACGGGTGACACTTAGCAATTTTGCATTTCTTGGTAGACATAAACAGCGTCCTCTAACAACTATTGGCAAAAAAATGAAAAAATGTTGATAACAAAATTGTTAATGCATTCTTCCAGTAATTTTACTATAAATCTTATCAAAAAGTTTATAGTAAAATATAAACTTGTCTAAGTTGTCAAACTTGTCAAAACTCGTCAAACTTGTCAAAACTATGTAATTTAATAAGTGGCGTGTTTTTGTTTGCTTGTGACCGTTAACAATTATTTTATCGAAATAATTAAGGAGCAAACTTTTTAAAGACTGGTAGCTCTCATTGAATTTAATTTCGCAGTTTTCTTAAGAATTTATTTCGATTCAGCTTTAATTAAACCGGGTCGATAGCGCAGTTGGTAGCGTGCCGGGATTTGGAATCTCGTGCCCGAGGGGGTGCGGGTTCAAATCTCACCCGGGGAGTTTATACCCTTCCATGAAAATTTGACAATAATGTCGATTTTCTCCATTGATAAGATACTATGGAGAAGTTTCCGGCCTTGTGGAAGGGTAGGAAATTACTGGTTATAGACAATGGTCCAGGAAAGCTAGGTTAGGTGCGCTGGATGCCGTACAATGACCAAAATTGTGTTGACACGGCGTTAACTCCAATAAATAAACACATTTTTAGTCTAACAATAATAAAAGTTGAAGGAAATGTCTTTGTATTATTATACAATGAATTTGTGATCATTACTCATAAATACAACCCAAATGTGAATTCCTATATTTTCTACAATATGACCTAAAGGGTAAAATAGCATTGAATAACATGTGGCTTATTATTAAACATTTATTATGGCAACACTTCGGCAAATATTTATGGGGTTAACACATTTTATAATTACCCTACCGATCATTTTCAACGCATACGAAGTCAATTATTCAGCAGTATTCAGAAGATAAAAATTGAATTGGATATTATAGGGCTACGAAAAATGTTATCCGCATCATAGTGTTGTTGTCTATACAAAATATTCTAAGACTATTGATTTAGTCATTAAATATTTAAAGACATAGAGCTATGATATACATGTGTATATCGTAAGCTGTGTTATACGCAGCTCTTGTAGCGCAACTATACGCTATATATTATATATATAGACAAGGGTCCAGGAAAGCTAGGTAAGATAAGCTGGAAAATGACCTAAATTGTGTTTACACGGCGTTAAATATCAGTAAAAAGCGGAACTTGATCAGATGACTCAATGTTTTTTGCATTTATAAACGCAAACCAATTTGACCTAAAAACTTTGTCTATAGTGTTTGTCATTCCATATTGAGTGTGGCCTTGAAACAAGTAAGCCATTTTCTCTGAACTTGACACTCATGATGACGGATGTCTACTGTATTTATCATAAATTATTCATTATGCCGTAAGTAAGATATATTGTTATCTTTATCTGAAGCAAATGTTATTATATATAGTCAGATATCTGTCACAAAATCTTAATACATCTATAGTTCTAAAACAAATCTTTGACATTGGTATACATTTATTAATATTTATAAAACAAGCATCCTACTTTAAAGTTGTATAGTAATTTTCATTTTCTAAACAATGATTTTGCTTTTTCTTAATAATTTTTATATATTTAGTATTATTTTAGTTTCCGAAAAGTTCATAAATATGACGAAATCTGTAAACGGACAGTGTAAAAACGAGCAATTTTAAATTTACTACAAATGTTTTTAAAGAGATTTTGGAAATATATCAACTATTTGAATTAAACATGAACCACCGAATTTTGATTTACAATATACAACTGCAATTATCAAATTTATCATATGCCGTCTTCAGTGACTCACACTACACTTAGCGATTGCATGTTTATAAAATATAAAAAACTCACAGAGTTAAAATAACCATACGTGTTTGAAGTGCATGCATTCGTCAATTCTTGAAATTTATGTTGCTATCAAAATAACATAAAAAGTAAACCCCAATCAAATCTGATGAACCAAATGACTGGACTGAGTAATATCTTATTTGTTTGTTACAAACATCTTCTCTACGTGAAGGCTTCATTGTCATGCATTTGACGTTTTTCTTTGATTGTAATTTATTCATCGTCATATTTGTTATATTTCTGGTCATTTCATTTTCCACATCTGTCTGCTAATAATTAATTGCATTTGTTTGTGCATTAATGTATTATGCATAGTGTTGGTTGCCAAAATATAAAAGTCTAACACGGGACCTTGATAATACTGTAAATGTGCATTAAATTGTTTGTGTTTGTTTGATTGGGTTAAACGCCGTAGCAACACACTGTACAAGTCATAATATTATAACGGCGGTCAGTCAACCTACTCAATCCTCATTGAAAGGCTAAATCTCGGGATCTAGCTGTTAACTAACTACTAGGTGCATAATTTCGTGAGTGAATGGCAGCTGCCCTACATAATTAAAAATCATTAGTAGATGGAATAATGGCCGTAGAAAAAAATTCATGACCAAGCTTCTCGAAAGTATCCCCCGCCCGGTATTCGACCCCTCGATCAGTAGACTTGCGTAACTGAGCGTCTTTTTTGTATATGGAGTCCATAAAAATTCATTTGTCAATCAAGAAACCTCGCGATCTTACTCATTTTATGTTTAACCTTTTTTCTTTTAATTTTCATTCTTCGTCAAAAATCTAGAATTACTTTTACAAAAAAAATACCGTAAAGATATCTGGACAAAACTTGTCTTGTGACATGCATATATGTAGATTTACAAGTGTCAACAAATTCGAATGGACAAGATAGATCTGTGAAAAGATTTTCTGTCAGCTTTTCGTAAAATTCTATGAGGATTTCTACATAAATGTGTCCGTAGCGATCGATTTTGATGCATTCTGACCACCGGAAATGAAATTCAAACATTTTGAATAAATCCAAAGCATATTCAAAATATCTAATAAAGTATTGCAGATTCAGGAAGAAGAAAGCAATATTTAATCACGTTTTTGTTGATTATCATGATGGATATGCATATAAATTTGTGTCAACTCATTACAGAAATACAATTGAAATAAATTGGAAATCCGAATACAATATTCGTGTGTTTTATACTTGTTTAATTGGGAGTTGAGATAATGAGTTTCGCAATATTTTTTGGAAAATAATAATGTTTTACAAATCAGAGTAAATTAATAATGGAATTCATTATCCTTTCTGACTGGGTCTGCACCAGATCAATACCATATTGTTATCAAATAAATCAGTAATTTATTGATAGCGTTTCATGTGTGTACGTTTATGGAAGCAGATAAAATTATATCTGAATACATGAAAGAGATGATGTTTTAATGCTAGAATTGATAGTAATTAAAATGTATTTCTTGTCACAAGTTGTCAGACTACAGATAGAGATACCAATAACAGTTGGGGAAATACTGCACATTTGTTATTATATATGGCACATGCAGTTTTTATATAAGCCCATATTTAATCCAGCTTCCTTCAACGAATGAATACCTGTATAATCAGTGATAGTTATTATGTTCAAATGACTGCTTTAATCAAACTTCAATTAATAAACAAGTAATTAACTAAATGTATTACATTTTATCGGAAAGTGTAATCGGACCAATTTCCAAAAATGGAAGTGTGTGGTTTTTTTTTAATTTTACAATACTACAGATTTATAATGTTATAGTCTACAGATTTTGCTCATTTATTGGTTACCGATGTCGAATTCTTGTTTTTTGCAAAGTCAAATTCATATCAGCGAATCCCAACCACCTCACACCAAAATAATTAATATTTGTTGCAGTTTGTTTCAATACGACCGATTAAATAAATCTGCGATCGCTGAAAACATGTGATCTGTATTACATTTTACACAAGTAGGTTGAAAAAATCGAATCAGTATTTAATAGCCAAACAAGACTATTTATCAAAACTGTAGTGAACAAATAACAAGCAATATTTCTCACAATAGTCGCTCTGGATGAACAAATTGACCTTTATCTGGACATAAGCTATAAATATTCTTAGAATACAGGCAATAATGAGGATATATTTGTCAGGGGATTGGATAAAACAATGTAAATGAGAAATAATACAAAAACAAGTGTAATGGACGATGTCAAATAATCTTTATTACTCGATTAATATTCATAAGGATATAGTATTTATGTATGTCTCTGATAATATCAATAAAATAGAATCAAGTCAAATAAAGCTTGGTAAAGAAGATATACTGGTATACTAGTCTGTCTGTGATTAGAATAATGTGAGAAATAGAGAAACATCGTTTTGTATGATATGTATGATGCATTTTTGATGTTTACTATTCAACAATTATTCCGGAAAGCATTTTCACATTATCAGATTGATAAACAGATGTGCATGAATAGCAAAACTCATAAGAATGGGGTACTTTTTATTCAACGAAATTATTAAATTTTTCGAATATACTTACACTATTATAAGAAATTGTTAATAATTTTTGCAAATTTGTGATATTTTCAAAGATGCTAACCTGGAGACACTCATTCAATGCCTATAAAATCAACAGACCAACTTAAATATGAAATATGTTTAAGTAAAATAATCCTAACACAACGAAAGAAAGTAATTGGTTGAAATGAATAAAATATGAAATATGTTAATGATGTTTTTAAAAAGATGATATATATGAGCATTAATACACAACAGTTAGACTTCAGTATCGAGGCATTGACAAGCAATTGAAGTCAAATGGCTCAAAGAAATTAGCAGTGTCGTCTACGGATCCGAACCTGGGCATCATGGTACATTGGTGTGAGTCTTACAACTTTGACAATACTGTAATACATTATTACGAATAGAAATTGGACGTAGTGTCATTATTATCAGTTTCATTTAGCTCAATACTTAAATAAACCATGATGGCATATCTGACTACATCGGTGAGTTTTTATTGTGATTACTGGATTTTAGCTATTAGCAATATCCCGCCGTACTAGATACCAAATGGTAATGTTTTCATAAAACGTAAAAAGGCAATTACTGATAAAGATATACACTCTTGGTATTGGCTTATTAAACTATTGACTAGGTAATTGACATGAATAAAAGAAGCGTGGATGATATTGCAATGATTTATCATGGCTTTAGATATGTTATTTAGGTTTACAAACGCCAGTGAGTCATGCAAAACGGCAATTATAAAACATAAACACATTTATACTATTGTTGTACGAGAAAAACTATAGTGGTTTGAGTTTGTTTGTTTGTTTGTTCGATTTAACGCCGTAGCAACACATTGTATAGGTCATATAACATCGGTCAGTCAACCTACTCAAATGCATTAATGAGTACAAAAAAGTCAATGAACACACGCGGTAAAGAGTTAGACATCACACCTTTCATTAAAAGTCGTTGGCAAGTGAATGTTCGTTAGTTCAAATTTATCAATATTTGAATACGATTTATCATTCAACTTTGTCTATTATGTTCAAAAACAAATTGCTTAATAGTTGTGAAGCAATTAGAAACACTTTCATTTGTTTCACGGTCTATTTAAAAATGAAAAACTATCTATTCGTCATTTAGGTATGACATGAGGGCATTTATTTTGGGGCATGGTCTGGTTTGACACGTGTTGTTCTACATTTAATGTAGTTGACGGAATGGGAATTTATTTTGGCATATCCTGCCAAGGCTCTGCCAAAACTACAAATCTTTGTCATATTACACCGTGTCATTGTTATACCAAATAAACATCTCATATAAGTTATTAATGCAACGTTTATTTAATAAGCATTCTAGTCTAAAAAAATTCCCGCACATACATGTAGCCTCAGTTATTTTCAATCAAACTGCTCTTAAAGATAACATCAAATATCGAATAGTTGGAATAGATGAGGCTGAACAGCAAATTCAAAATTGAAAATTAAATGCCAATACATCTGCAGGCTTTGTTTTGGCATGATTGTATTTATCGCAAGATGAATTTAATTAAATAAACAGTTTGAATATAAACTGACAATGAAATAATGAAATTCAATTCTAACATAATTAAATTGTTTTAATTTTTAGTTAACAGATGTTTCCAAAAACAATGCACGTGTTTGCTATTATACTCTAAAACTTGGCACAAAATGACGGATGGTAGTTGGATTATGGCCAAGATTTGATGTTAATTCAATAAAACACAGCTTTTAATAGAATGAATATGTGTAATGAAGACTTAATCTTAAATTAAACAACGCAATCTATAATTAATATTTTAAGGTAGTTCACTAGTATTCAAGTTGTTTGTGGAAAAGTACATGTTTTCTAAACTGAACATCAGAGTCGTTAATTTTTTTCAACGCTTGCGGTTTTTTTTGGTCAAATTTGCACTTGGCCAAGGTTAAAACACTTAGTCGTGTATGTAACGATGCATTGCAGCGAATCTTTGAATCAAGGGGCCAAGTGTTCGATTCCCAGGCAGGGTCTTTATACCATATCCGAGTTTGGCTTGAAGTTCATGTATGTTGTGGCAATTTCCTTCCTATCTCTGTATTAATTGTAACATTACTGAATAGTAGATTGGTCATAGACTGGGCTCAAAGCGTATCGACGATATCGATATATATCGAGAAATGAATATCGACGATACACCGTTATATATCGATGCATTCACTGCAGTGCTATACAGACCATTTATGTTGTTATAAACTCATAATAGAGGTATATTTGTCATAAATGTAATACCTTGGTATTCTGCATTAAACGGGTAAGTAGTTGGTAAAAATGACTTGTATTGATAATAATACAATAAAAAAATATCAAGTAAAAATGATCTATCACAAATTGATTGTGTATTATCCGTTTCTATGACATGTATGACAGCGCACCTGTTTAAGCTCACTACAGATAGCTCGTCTTGAAAATTTTAACACTTTTATACATTTATCTACATAGGCTTTTATATCGATATTTAAAATTCATATCGATTATTGATCAAAAATAGATATCGACGATACACCGATATCGATAGAGTCGATTACAGCTCCACTGAACAGTTAGAATGATTCTTGATTAAGAAATTATTGAGTGAGTTAAATATGTGATTCAAAATAACGCAGATCTGGCAATATAACATCGTAAACACTCTGATACATCCGTTTCATTTTTTTGTATGTTTTGCTTTTTACGTTTCTAAGAAAATTGTCTAATATTGGATTTATAGGAACGTCATGTTTGTTGTTCCGGCAATTATTTTATCCCAAAGGACAATCGAAACATTTATAACTCTAAAAACTTGTACCCAGTACACTCAATTTGTTCAGAATTTTGACGCATACCATTGTCTGGAAAATATCATTAAACTGATATGTGGTTGTTTTATTTTGATAAAAGAGAAAGTTATAATATGATTATAAGACATATAATTCAGTAACCAATAGCCAGATATCATTTTGATATTCATTTCCCCCACAAATAATTCTCAGAAAACAACACAAAATGTTGGTAATTTTAAATCACGTCGTTAAGTGCAACATATTTGTTTTTATACGATTTTTATAGTTTTAAATGATGTAATTGTTGAAATATACAAAACCAACATATCTGGAAGGCAAGTACATATATTTATTTGTTTTTTTATCAATTCCAAGGAATGAATTCCTTTAACTCGTTATGGAGAAAAAAGAAACCGTTTCGATTTAAATTTTGAGGCAAGGTTATCGAGCAGATCACAAAAATAAATTCATTCACGATTGTCGAACTATTTTCTGATAAATAAATACATGTATGTCTTTCTTGATCAATTTCAGAACCATTTTTTGCTTGATTTCAAATATACCATGTCAAAACTATTTGGTTTATGGTATTTATCCTACCAATGTAAAGTAACAATATTTGTTTTATCGAACTCGATATTGCATTTGACAAATGTACGGACATTAATATTTGAATATATACATTACGGCAATATCGTAGTTAAACTTTTTATTGGAACAAGTAGACAATGTCAATGTACGAAGTTTGATCAGAGATTTTAGGAACATATATAACAATTTTGAATCAATGGGCTTTATGCTTTGCAATGTACATATACTCAACAATGTTATCTGTCAGTTCATATAAATCTTTAACGGCAATCTATGTTACTTTTATAATTTGAGGCACTTCGTTGAGCCGATCACCGTTAAATAATTTACTCCTGGTAGACGAAATTCTTTCTAGTTAATGTTTTTTGATCAGTTCCAGACGGACACATGTTGATATACAAGTATACATGTGTATTACGCTATTAAAAGAAAGTTTTTCTAGAGGATAATGTTATAAATATGTCATATGCTATTTTTAACATCTAAATGTGGTAATAAAAATGAACAAACCTAGACAATCTATATAGATGAAAATCAAACTGGCTTCGTGTATAATCAAATTATTGTTAAACAAATACTCAAACAAGTTTTTTCAATACCCAAAATAAATGTCTTGCCATCTATCTGTGTTAAACAATACTAACTCATTTTGATATAACAAGGAGCCTTATAAATAAGATGAATGTTTTATTATCTTTAAGCGGATGTATGAACGGTAACACGCCGCGGCCGTGGCGTAGTGGTTAGCATGTCTGACTTCGAATCCGGAGATCGCAAGTTCGAGACCGGTCGCGGTAGCTCATACCCTATACATGAGTTGTCGGCCTCGTTGTAGGGTAAGTTAGGACTGGTGATAGAAAAGTGTCGAGGAAACCTATAGTAGGAAGAGCTGGCCCTCGTATATATGACCAAATTAGGTGTTGAATACGACGTTAAAAATAAAAGTAAACGATTACGAAGCTATCAAAGTATTGTTTTGTTATAACAATGAGCCTAATAAAAACGATAAATGAATTGCTATCTTTAAGCGTATTGCGAGCGTTGTCAAATTTGAAACGATAATCATTGGTAAAGCAGTTTTGCATCAATTAGATTAAATCATATTCAAAAACTTCCAAATTATTTTCTTGATTTCTATTTTTAGGACCATCAAAATTAATAGTCCTAAGTAGCGCAATTGTCAAAAAATATGAATTTTTGTTTTCTAAATTTAAACAATTAGGGTTTAAAAAAATAACTATTAAAATTTTGTACGATTGTTTTAAATGACCAAGGTTGTCTCCAAGCGAAACCTCACTGCAATTACAAATTCAATTTTTACAAAAAAGTATGTTTTGCTTCGAGCATAATCATATTAAACTACTTCAATTATGACACAAACACCATATTACCACTAGCCAAAAATGCCTTTTAAATGACAGTATCGTGCGTTTCTCTGGAATAAGTCTAGTCTCTTAATTTCTTTGGCTAGTTATAGTCTGCTCACAAACGTAAATAATTATTTCCGCCAATTTACGACAAAATATCACATTAACGCTAATGCTTGGAACAAAAATTGTTAGGTCTCTTCTGGGGAGACGTTTAAAATACTGTAATCGACTTGTCAGGTTTCATCAACATAACATTTTGTCCTTGGTAATTCTACTGTTCCTTGATGACTCTAAAAATTGTAAGAACTCTGGATGGTAATCGAGATAATCAGAAAACAATTCATGTCAAACTAACGTATTTAATTGGAAAGAGCCATCTCTTATAAGTTGTATTGTGGGTCTTATGATTTGGTGCAATTGGAAAGTGATCACATAATGACTAGGAGTGGGTGTGACCAAGTGGTTACAATGTTTGTCTGGTACTCATTTGATTGGCAGCTCTGTGTTGATTCAAATAACATTCTAACCCTACCTCGTTGTTTCCTCGAGCAAGACATTTATTCAACTAAGTTTGACCAAACTAGAAAAAATATATTGGAGTGTGATATATTTTATATGTCAGTTATTTTCACAATTGAGGTTAAAACAAAAATGCGTATAGGCATTAAGAGAGAAAACAAGTAAGAACGTCCTTGTCAAAACTAGCAAACTACATACGAATGAAAAGGCAATTAAATGTTTCTTATGTTACGCGCACTGGAAATTAGTCCATGTAATAACATTACTTTAAATGTTCAAGTCAATATGCACAAATAGCCGCCCGGCTAGCACACAAGTCTACTGATCGAAGAGTCGTGGGTTCGATTCCCGTGCTGGGCACACTTTCGTGGAGCTTGGTCATGAAATAGTTTCTACGGGCATTCGCCCTTCTACCAATGATTGTTAATTATGTGGGGCAGTTGTCAGTTACTGACGAAAGTATGCGCTTAGTAGTTGGTTAACAGCTAAATCTTAAGATTTAGCTTTACAGGAGGAGTGAGTAGGTTGACTGACCACCGTTATATGACCTTTCTAATGTGTTGCTACGGCGTTAAACCAAACAAAAACAAACAAAACAATATGCGCATGTTTACTAAACATACAGCATGTGTCTAGGAATATACTGATCTACCGTCGTACATCTGTTACAAGTTTGAAGTTTCTGCCATAATTACGCTAGGGTTTTGATAACGTGTTACAAATACTTTAAACTTACAGGCATACGCGGCCGTGGCGTTGATTAGAATTATTGAATTTAATGCCAGAGATTCTTGGTTCGATTTCTAGCAGCGGCAGATTATACCCGCTCATGGAAATATAGTATTTGATATCGATTTTCTTCCGTAGATAGATGAGTTACTAGCTATTTGTGAGAGGATAAATGTGCATTGGTGTAGAAAAGTAACCAAGAAAGATGGATGGACAAGCGGGCGCCGTACATTAGTTAATCGAAGGTTTTGATAAACAGCATAACCTTCAACTAAATAATAATAATACAAAAAACAGCATATAAAACGTCTGTTTGATAGTACATTTCTCTGTTATATCCGACACCTAGACCAATGGCTGCAAAATTCATATCTAGTGTCAACTGTCCCAGTGGGCAATTATCTAACACCTCATCATGTCTTACAATATTATTGTAATCATCACATCATTAACACATGATACCACACCACAATTATGTTTGTAGACATTATATAAAATATAGACATCTTGCACACTGGGATTATAATTATGGTTAAAATGAATATTGACACATTGCAAGTACTGCATGCATTGCTAGTTTATTTTCTTATCCACTCATATTGAGCAATAATTATGTTTTCATAACAACAAATACTTTGAATTTGTACCACAATATCAAGGACTTTCCTATTTACCCCAAAAACGAATGAGAAAAAAATTAATCGTAAAAACGCATACAATGTTTACACAATTATAAACTATATATTGCTAGTTTCCAAGATGGTTTGTAAAGCCGCGGCCGTGGCGTAGTGGTTAATATGTCTGACTTTAAATCCGGAGATCGCTAGTTCGAGCCTGGTCGGGGTAGGTCCTATCCTATACACGAGTTGTCGGCTTCGTGGTATGGTCAGTTAGTACTGGTGACAGAAAAGTGTTCAGGAAACCTATAGTAGGAAGAGCTGGCCGTCGTATATATGACCTAAATATGTGTTAAATACGACGTTAAAAAAACGGTCTGTGTTTATTTATCCTCTGATGGTGTAACATTGTTAATGTTTGTAAATTATTATATTGTTATTTGCTTTTGGGTGGTCTGATGTATAATAAACACGTTCTTGTCGTTGTTAATTTACAGTTGGAAACTGAAACAAGTTTTGATGTTCTGTTCAATTTTATCCAATCAGTAATGGTTTCGAGTCGTTTGATGTTGAAGTAATGGTAGCTGATTAAACCATATCTAACATTAGGATTTTTATGAGCTAGATAAACTGGCAATGTGTTTGTAGTATTGTCATGTTTATGATTAAAACAGCATCACAATTAGATTAGTAGTGTCCTTTTGTTTGCATTTTATAGTTTAACATTCAAATCATGCAGAAGTTGTTACTTAACTAACTCAAATACTTCTAGTTACACAATGGTAAATTTACTTACATATTCTTGATGCTATGAGTTGCTAGTAACTTTGCCAGTAAAGTTGTTGATACTAAATAAACATCCAACGGCACACATGTTCATTGCATGAAAAAGATGATACGGTGACGACACAAAACGTTAATTATTGTTAAAATTGATTTTCGGTGATGTTAATTAACCCAAAATATTCATGTACTTGCGACAAATGTCAGAATTTATATATTTAAATCATAATGCGAAACTTATTAAAAATTGACTTTGTTCAATATTGTATCTTCTTGGCTATCGATATAGCAAAATTGTGAATTCGATGTTAAGCATTGTGTTTTGTTCCAAATGTAACATATTTAAGACATATTGCTGATCTAAATGAACGCCAAGTTTACTCAAGGCCACACTGTCGTCATACTTAATCATTACCTTGTGTCTATAAGAAATTACCTTTAGCACAAATAGACGATAATTATGTTCCACTACTACAATTTCAGAACATGAGCTATCATTAGGACAAGTAAAGACAAGAAGAATCCGGAATAAGTGATAAAATGTTTCCGCATCAAGGAAATATACCCTATAATGGCTTGTCACCATTCTGTAATTCATTATGACTACGACAAAGTTTGACACTTAACAATTTTGCAGAGCTCGTAAGACATAAACAGCACCGTTTAACAGCTACTGGCAAAATTAAAAAAATGTTGATAATGCATACTGCCAGTACTTTCACTATAAATCTAATTAAAGAGTATCATTGTAAAATATATTGACTTATGCGGCTGCGTTTCATTCTTTTAACGACAACTTAACAAATATATTTTACACAAAATAATCTTATACGGGATTTTACAAACAATTTCAATATAAATCTTCAAATCACTTACTTAATTCATCATTTAAATTTAACAGAAACTCAACCGTTGACGCTGTATTATGTATAGTACCCAAATCCTAAATTTGCACTGAATTCTTTTCTGTGTATAATTTGACAAGTATCCAGACATTATACAGTGAATACATAGGCTGAGTAAAGCCAAGTCACACATAAATCAAATATAATGAAACTGGCTTCAAAAAATCATCATTAACGTTCACGACACTGACAGTCCTGGCCAATTTCTAAAAAATCAATGTCATCCCAAAAGGATTATTCGACTCGGCAAGCCTCGTCGAATAAACCTTTCTCCAACTTGCCGGATAAACTAGGTACAGATTGACACTTACCTAATATTCTCTATATATTATTATATGTCTTTTAAAGTAATTTTAGTCTAACAACAATAAAAGTAGGAGGAAATGTCTTTTTTATTATATAATGAATTTGTGATCATAACTCATAAATACAACCCAAATTTGAAATTCCTATATTTTCTACAATATGATCTAAAAGGTCAAAAAGCATTGAATAACATGTGGTTTATAATGAAAGATTGATTATGGCAACACTTCGGCAAATATTTCTCTTATGGGGTTAACAAATTTTATAATTACCCCACCGATTATTTCTAACGCATACGAGGTCAATTTTTTAGCAGTATTTAGAAGATAAAAATTGAATTTGATATTATAGCGCAACGAAAAATGTTATCCGCATCATAGTGTTGTTGTCTAGACAAATAATTATAAGACTATTTATTCAATCATTAAATATTTAAAGACACAGAGCTATGATAAGTATCGTAAGCTGTGGTATACGCAACTATTGTAGCGCCTCTATACGCTATATAATATGATCCAATTTACGTTCTAAATTTCGATTCTGGTAATAATCTACATGCTTCTTGGCAAAATATTAAACAGAACCTATAACATAAAAATCACATTTATTAAACTACTCATAATTTCTGACAGTTGTTTTAGAATTGGAAATTTCTCTTTTTCGAAGATTGGAAAAATAAAAAAAAAAACACAATGATATTGTATTCGATACAAAACACTGGCAGACTTTCGTTTTTGAATATACAAAGTTTGTTAAGAAGGAGAGAAAGCAATTCCGCCATTTGCCTAACCTAAAACTATATTATGTACTTTAAATGCTGTGTCACTTAATATAAATCCATGTACGTAGAATGGTATTAAAAATATCTGAAAAAAAAATGTAAAAAATGAATCATGTTCCCTAAGTTAGTTTACTATAGTATAAACATTTTGGGTAAAATATCATGAATCATGTGTTTATACTTTTTTGTAATGTTGATTATGGAACTTGGTCAGATGTTTCCTTGTTTTTTGCATTGATCAACGCAAACCGATGTAACCTAAAATCTTTGTCTACAGTGTCTGACACTTCATAATGAGTGTGGCCTTGAAACAAGTAAGCCAATTTCTCTGAACTTGACATTCATGGTGTCTACCGTATATATCATAAATTATTCAATATGCTGACAGTCAGACATATTGTAATCTTTATCTAAAGCAAATATGTTATTATCCAGTCAGATATCAGTCACAAATTCTTGTAAAATCCGAAATTCTGAAACAAATCTAGTCATATATCAGTCACATAGTCTTTGACATTCGTATAAATGTATTAATATTTATAAAACAATCATACTATTTTTATAGTTGCATTGTAACTTTTATTTTCTAAACACTGCTTTTGCTTTTTTCTAAATAATTTCTGTACATTAAGAGTTTCCAAAAAGATCATAAATAAGACGAAAACTGTAAACGGGAAGTGTAAACACAATAAATTATAAATTTACTACAAATGTTTTAAAGAAATTTCGGAAAACCAAATATGTCAACTATTTGAATTAAACGAATTTTGATTTACAATATACAACTGCACTTATCAAATGTATAACATGACGTCTTCCATGACTTACATTACGCTTAGCGTTTGCATGTTTATGAATTGTAAAACTCAAACAGTTAAAATAACCATACGTGTTTGAAGTGCATGCATTCGCCAATTCCTGAAATTTATGTTGCTATCAAAATAACAAAAAAAGTAAACCACAATCAAATATGATGAACCAAATGACTGGAATGAGAAATATCTTATTTGTTTGTTACAAACATCTTCTCTACGTGAAGGCTTCATTGTCATGCATTCGACGTTTTTATTTGATTGCAATTTGTTCATCGTCAAATTTGTTATATTTCTCGTCATTTCATTTGCCACATCTGTCTGCTAATAATTAATTGCATTTGTTTGTGAAATATTGTATTATGCATGGTGTTGGTTGCCAACATATAAAAGTTTAGCACGGGACAATACTGGAAATGTGCATTAAATTGTTTGTGTGTGTTTTTTCTTATTGGGTTTAACGCAACACACTGCATATGTCATATAACGGCGTCAATCTACTCACTCTTCATGGAGAGGCTAAATCTCTGGATCTAGCTGTTAACCAACTACTAAGCGCATAATTTCGTCAGTGACTGGCAGCTGCCCTACATAATTAAAAAGCATTAGTAGGAGGGAAAATGGCGGTAGAAATAATTTTATGACCAAGATCCAAAGTATACCCCGCCCGGTATTCGACCCCTCGATCAGTAGACTTGCGTGCTACCAACTGAGCGGCTATTTTGTATATGGAGTTCATAAAAATTCATTTGTCAATCCAGAAACCTCGCGATCTTACTTATTTTATGTTTAACCTTTTTTTATTTTAATTTTCATTGATCAACATAAAGGCATAACACTAGTGAATTTTCAGTCGGGCATCTTCGTCAAAAATCTAGAACTACTTTCACACAAAAAATACCGTAAAGATATCTGGACAAAACTTGTCTTGTGACATGCATATATGTAGTTTTACAATTGTCAACAAATTCGAATGGAAACGATTTTCTGTCAGCTTTTCGTAAAATTATATGAGAATTCCTACATACAAAAGTGCACGTAGCAATCGAATTAGATGCATTCTGACCACCGGAAATGAAATTCAAACATTTTGAATAAATCCAATGCATATTCAAAATATTTAATAAAGTATTGCAGATTCATGAAGAAGAAAGCAATATTTAATCTCGTTTTTGTTGATTATCATGATAGATATGCATATAAATTGGTGTCAACTCATTACAGAAATACAATTGAAATAAGTTGGCAATCCAATTATAACATTCGAGTGTTTTATACTGTCTAATTAGGAGTTGAGATAATGAGGTTTGCTATATTTTTTGGAAAAATAATAATGATTTACAAATCATAGTAAATTAATAATGGAATTCATTGTCGTTTTTGACTAGGTCTGCACCAGATCAATATCATATTGCTATCAAATAAATCAGCAATTTATTGATAGCGTTTGATGTTTGCACGTGTATGGAAGCAGATATAATTATATCTGAATACATGAAAGAGACAATGTTTTAATGCTAGAATAGATAGTAATTAAAATGTATTTCTTGTCACAAGTTGTCAGACTGCAGATAGTGATAACAATAACAGTTGGGGAAATATTGCACATTTGTTGTTATATATGGCACATGAAGTTTTATATATGCCCATATTTAATTCAGCTTCTTTCAACGACTGAATACCTATTACCTTTTATCGGAAAGTTTAATTGGACCAATGTCCGAATATGGAAATGTTTCTTTTTATGTTTTATTATACAATACTACAGATTTAATACGTTTTAGTCAACAGATTTTGCTCATTTCTTGGTTGCCGATGTCGAATTCTTGCTTTATGCAGAGTCAAATTCATATCAGCGATTCCCAACGACCTAACACCAAATATAATTAATATTTGTTGTAGTTTGTTTCAATACGACCAATTTAATAAATCTGCTATCGCCGAAAACATGTGATCAGTTTTACATTTTACACAATTAGGTTGAAATAATCGAATCAGTATTTGATGGCCAAACAAGGCTGTAGTGAACAAATAACAAGCAATATTTCTCACAATAGTCGCTCTGCATGGACAAATTGACCTTTATCTGGACATAAGCTATAACTATTCTTAGAAAACAGACAATAATGAGGATATATTTGTCAGGGGATTGGATAAAACAACGTAAATGAGAAATAATACAAAAAAAAAGTGTAATGGACGATGTCAAATAATCTTTATTACTAGATTAATATTCATAAGGATATTATATTTATGTATGTCTCTGATAATATCAATAAAATAGAATCAAGTCAAATAAAGCTTGGTAAAGAAGATATACTGGTATGCTAGTCTGTATGTGATTAGAATAATGTGAGAGATAGAGAAACATCGTTTTGTATGATATATATTATGCATTTTTTGATGTCTTCTTTTCTATAATTATTCAGGAAAGCATTTTCACATTATCAGGTTGATACACTGATACACAGATCAGCATGAATGGGGAAGCTTATCCACCTCAGATGCAATAGTACTTTTGATAAGGGGGTATTTTTTATTTCAACGTAGTTATTCAATTTTAAAGTTCGTTAAAACGATAAGGAAGTGCAAACCTTTTTGCAACTATGCAATATTTTTTTCAAAGATGCAACATAACCTCGAGATTCTAAATCACAAATCTTAAAAATCAACAGACCAACTTAAATCTGAAACTCATTTTGCATAAAGACATACTAACAATTAACATAACTATATAAAGTATCTGGTTGGACATAATATAATGTAAAAACCGTTAGTGATGTTTTTGAAAAAATGATATATATGAGCATTGATAAACATCACTAAGATTTCAGTCTCGAGGCAGTGGTCAGCAATTGAAGTTAAATAGCCCAAAGAAATGAGCATGTGTCATTTATGGGCTCCGAACCTTGGCATCTTGTTACAATGGCGTGTGTCTTACAACTTGGGCAATACTGTAATGCATTATCACGAATAGAAATTGGACGTAGTGTCATTATTATTGTCAGTATCATTTATTTATTAGCTCAATACTTAAATAAACCATGAAAGCATATCTGATTACATCGGTGAATTTGTTCTTGATTACTGGATTTTAGCTATTATCAATATCACGCCGTTTTAGATACCAAATGGTTATGTTTTTATAAAACGCAAGAAGCAATTATTGATAAAGATAAACACTCTTGGTATTGGTTTATTAAACTATTGACCAGTTAATTGACATGAATACGTGAAGCGTGGATGATAATGCGATGATTTGTCATGACTTTGAATATGTTATTTAGGTTTACAAACGTTAGTGAGTCATGCAAAACAGCAATTATAAAACATATACTATTGTTGTACGGGAAAAACTATAGTGGTTTGAGTTTGTTTGTTGGATTTAACGCCGTAGCAACACATAGCACAGGTCATATAACGGCGGCCAGTCAACCTACTCACTCCTCCTGGAAAGGCCAAATCTCTGGATTTAGCTGTTAGCCAACCACAAAGCGCATACGTTCGTCAGTGAGTGACAACTGCCCTACATAATTTAGAATCATTGGTAGGAGAGATAATGGCCGTAGAAATAATTTCATGACCAATTTGCACGAAAGTATGCCTTGCTTGAGAATCGAACCCTCGACTCCTTGATCAGAAGACTTGCGTGCTATCAACTGAGCTAGCCGGGCAGCTTGGTTTGAGTAAGACGATTATGTAAAGGAGGTTGGTTTCAATTGAATTAAGACAATTATATATTTGTACAAACAATTTGTAAACAGTGCAATTTTAAGCATGTCAACTTCGAATTCGGGGATTAAATTTGATTCCCAGCACGTCATTTAGTCGAGAAAATACTAAACGATCACCTGTCATTCAAATTCTTATAAATTCTTATGAAACACATTAAACATATTATCATGATTTCTGACAAAGGTTTAATGGTTCATGATCACGAATCAGCAGATTTTAAAGAATCATGCAATACATAATATTGTGGCATTAGTTCAATAAACCACATCTTAAAATAAAATAAAAACAAGAATATGAATAGCGTTATGAATCCAACATTTAACTAATTTCCTTGTAATAGATGGTCTAGACAATCCCATTATGACGCTTATAACATTATTCATAGTGTTGTTTTCTCCGTTTTAGTTATCCTATACTGTACACTTTATTAAACGAATGACTGTTATATAATGGTTTTTTTGTATCACAATTATTAAATTCATAGTGCAAGGTAATGTTGGAATTTCTTATTCATTATAGCATAAATGTGTATTCGCTTACTAATGCAAAAACTGTGTGCGAATTAATATAAAATGATATATTGACGCGGAAGATAAATTCCATCGTTATTCTTCAATAGTAATCGATTGCATAGATTGTAATTTTAAACTTCTTTTTTGTAAAATGTTTAATAACAATGATGTCAGCAAGTTAAATAACTAAATAATATATTCTATTTGGTTAAAGAAAACATAAGAAAACAATAAGAATATATTCTACAACGCAATGTTTAATTACATAATTAAATACATAAATAAGTTGCAAAGTTAGCTGTTATTCTACATTGTTCTTAGTTAAGTTTTTTTGTAAGTTGGCTATCAAAACGTGTAGTTTTGCCTACAAAGGATGATTGCAAATGCAAATTGCATTGCAAATATGCAAATTGTAAGATCACTTAGATTATACGGACCTATAATACTGAAATATGATGCAATTTAAAATGAAAGTATATAAACTATAAGCGTTTTATTTAGATTTATTTATCTAACCATTGGTTAAGGAAAGGAAAGTTAGTAATTTTATTCCTACATTTTCTACTTCTGTTTTAAAATAACGTCGCCAACAATTGCCTATAGAACATTTCTACAATAGTGAACATAAATATAAATCAGGATTTAGAGGATTAATATAGTGATATCTTATACCATTGCAAGTCTGGAATCTATACATCATTCAAACGTCTTAATCCTTACCATCTGTTTTAGTTACTGTATACTGTTTCTAAGTAAAGAATAGTTTAACCTTGTTTATTTGATATATGTTATGTACAAGGTTTTTCACGAAACTCGATTTATTTATTTTTTGTTGGGTTTAACGCCGTAGCAACATATTGTATAGGTTATATCACGGCGGTCGACATACTCTCTGTTCATGGAAAGGCTAAATCTCTGGATTTAGCTGTTAACCAAATATTAGGCGCATACTTCCGTCACTGACTGACTACTGCCCTACATGATTTAGAACCAGTGTTTGGAGGGAGAATGTCCGTAGTGAATTATTTCTTGACCGAGCTCCACAAAATTATGCCCCACCCGGGAATCGAACCATTGACTACTCGTGCGTTGATTTGTGCGCTACCGATTTAGCTAGCCGAGCGGGCACGATTAAATTATGAACAGTAAGGAATCCAGGTATAAAATTTAAATCAGTATAAATGGCTTTAACAATTAAAAGCGTCTTATGCAATACTTAATGTTATTATAATTAATTTCTCAAGGTATATGTTGGTACACTAACTAGAACGCTTCAAAAGGAACGCTTGAGTAATGGCGTTCTTATAATTTTCTGTAAGTACCAGTTGACCTGTAGTAAGAATAAGAGCTTAATGCATATAAACAAAGAAATGTTAAATTTATTCACGGTCATGGGCATGTGTGCTATTATTATTCATTTCATGTTTTGTTAAAGACCCCCACCATGGGATTTTAGGTGGTTTAATTATATAGATAAAATCCGAATGAACTGCTGAAAATATAAATTCTGCATCATTAAGTAAAATATTACAAATATAGTACAATAGTGAATACTTACCAAAAGTTTAGAGACATTTTCACTCGATAGACTCAATAGCTTTTATCTACAATTTGGTCACTGTTTAATTTTAAATGCTTATTGGTTATTTTGTTGTTTTGTTTTGGTTATCATACATTATAGGACATGGCATAATAACAGAATAAATGTTTTTGCCAACTGCGTGTGTAGTTGATACAACTTCATATTAACCTTTGTTTATTGCCATGCTTTTTAGAATAGAACATAGATCATTTGCTTGTTACAAGTGTGATTTATGTTACACCGTACAACGAGATATTGTTCCAGAGGCGCCACATTTCCTTTACAAAGCAACATTTATTATTGTCTGAATTAACATTTGTTCTGACACGTGACCAAGCGTGACATTTTCATTATATACTTGATCCTTATCTCCATACATCAAATCATTGTCTGATCCTTAAGGTATATATAAACATAAAAAAACAAATGAAAACTACATTTATTCATGACTTTTATATAAGTCAAGCCATTATACTCTAATCCCATTATGTTTGGGCGAACAGTGGACCCAATGGAGGTCGCGGTTGGTCATACCCTATGCATAAGTTGTCGGTATCTTGATAGGGTTAGTACTGGTGATAGAAAAGTGTTCAGGAAACTTATAGTAGGAAGAGCTGGCCGTCGTATATATGACCTAAATATGTGTTGAGTACGACGCTAAACCCAATTAAAAATGATCCAATGACCAAATTTATCTGAATTGATTTTATCGTGCATCACACAAAATGAATGTTGTTGATTTTTGGTGTGGATGACAATGATTTTAACACATTAAACCCACATTTACTGACAAGTTTGCATCATTGATTATGAATACATTTTATCCCGCAACGAATAAGAAATATAATTAGATTGTTTCTAACATAACTTTCATTTAAGGTGAGTTTTCTTTCACTGAATACCATTCACGATTGCTTAGCGTAAGTTTTGTTGCTAATATATAAAGTTATTGTATAGATTAGCAGTTTGCTTGCGGTAATCGTGTTCACAGTAACAGTGTCTACAATGATGTGGCATGATGTTACACCCCTTAATATTTGATATTTAAAAACAACCCCAAAACTTGCTCATGGTTTTATGGTTTTGATTAAAGTATACATTCTGTATATATTTGTTCTATGCCATTTTATACAAATGGTCAGTTTTCAATTCAAAACTATGTTGTTAGTTGAATCAATTCCTTTTAATATCAAACTAAGAAAACATCTTGTCGATAAAGCTAGACATGAGTATAGTTTATCAGTGTAAATATATTGATGGGGATAACCCCCTTCTTTCTTAATACAATCACAGTCTATATGACTAGCTTTTAATATTATTAAATCTACACGTTGTTTTCTTCATGCCTTGTCTGTTATTTATTATACCAAATGATGTTGAGTGACAGTCTTTATGACATCTTAACCCAATACAATTGATCTATCAAAAAATATTAAAGCTGAAACCATTCAGTAATGGGAATTGGTATATTATTGACGCAAAACAAATAACTGAAGCAAACATTGTGAATGATGAATAAAATGATATATTCATTGATTTAGTATTGGGTTGATTTGAGACTTCATAAGTTAGGTTCATGATTCCATGACTTGTTTGAACTACAGTTCAGTTACTATGATTATCCTTAGGATGTTATATTTTGCAATTGATTATTGCTGCTTTAATTTAGATTGCTTGGAGTGCTTGATTTATTGCGATCATCAAATAAAATGTTGCTAGTAAATTTTAACCTGCAATTAAAACGAATACTGCAAAATTTTACTGCATGTCGTTTAATTTTTTGATGTGTGGTGAAGCTAATTCAATGTTGGTAAATCTTGCACTGATACACACTAAAAATATTTTTCTTTTCAATGAAAATAAGGGTAGAAAAAAGTGTAATCGACAATTGTCACTTCGGCTTCCAAGGTTGGCGCAGCAATAATTGATGATGGGAGGTTTTTCCATTATCTAGCCGTCCTAGGGAAGAAGGAGTTGATAAGTCTGATTCGGTCGTAGAAGAAACTGTGGTGGCCTCGAGTGTGTGCGTCGTTGTGTTGTAAGTACTTGTCAGAGGGGATGTCAACAAATTGTTCTTTATACTGTACAACATCATCAGTCTTGCATGTCTACGATTAATTTCTAACCATTTCCAGTCTTGAAATACGTAACATAATTATCACAAATGTTTCGCCCCTGTTAGGTATAACTTTTATGTATCTCTATGACAGGATATCCGTGTATATTTAACTATATGTCAATGTGATGCAAAAAGGGTAATGATATAACAGCGCATTTCAATGTTTTCTGTCATTAAATTGTCTGACATACTTCCACATTATCAACCTATCCTAGTGTTATTTCCGTATAGTCAGTGTTAATACAGATGTACAAAAAAGCAAATAGCAGACGATAACGCTCATAAATACAAACATAGAAAGATAATATTTTATCTCCAAGCATTAGCTTGCAAACATCAAACAAAAACAAAACAAAAACAGATAGGGCGTTAACGGACAATACAACAGAAAATAGTTTAATAACAAACACTTGATCAATAATTGGTCTAGTTTTACCACAGACTAGGAAGTAACTATTATAGAGCATAGAAATAAGAAAGGTAAGGATTTTAATACATTGTAAATGCCTTGTGACTAACAAAGTAAGATTTAAAGAACGCTTACATTACTTTTTAAAAGATTACCAGTTACATATATTGTTAGGGGTTTTTTATGAAACATATTCGAAACAACAATTTCTAATTTGAAATATATAGTTGTCTCAATTACTTACATTGCAAGATTTTTTTGTTGAATTTCATTCATCTGCCAAAGGTGCATACATTAAGTTCATTGCGATGCCGTACATAATACGGCTATCTATTTGTTTTAATCGTAAGTGCAAAAGTACTGAACTATGTATATAAAAAACAAGGCTAACGAATGCATCACTGACAGTTCAATACAATTAAACAAAACAAAGAAAATCGTCCAACAATTGCTTGTAGTAGCCTCAAAGTTTAACCATACACGTAAGAGTTCTGTTTATATATATAATTATATAAATGATAAATGGAAAACAATAATACAACACAACCAGTGCCATAAGGTTAAATGGTTATTTAATGGTCTGGATATAGACTGTCTGATCTTATAACCAATTCACTAGATAGGGTATAATGCTTTAGCGATGCATTAATCTATTTATCTAAATATCTATATATTTCTCCCTAACAATCTAATATATACTATTATAGAACGCACATGTTTAAACAAATATAAGAGCATTGAAGCATTCTATTGAATAATTAAAAAATATATACCTTATAGGTAATTATCAATTATATATATTTATGTATTTCGATAATGTCTCCAATCTTTCATATATTTTTATAGATTGACTTTTCTAATATATTTGATATAAGACATGTTTATATATTTATGTTTAACATTGAATAGTATTTTACATGCACGCCTTCACTGGAAATGTAAATGTTAAAATGAATGTATTATAATGTATTGTATAAATGTAAAAACATGGACATATTGTCTAAATTTTGAAAAAAATATAAATCTATCTGTATTCAAGCCATGCCTGCCCATCATCCGTATCTGATCTTTGTGCACTTATTGCTCTCTACGATTCGATACTATTGTTTAAATTGGATTAACGACGTAATTCAAACATGTCTTTATTAGTTATGTAAGTCGACAAAAAACCCAACAGGCTTACCATCCCATACAAAGCTGCAAATGTCTCCGCCTGCGGGAAAAATGAAATTTTAACAAGGGATCATGAGATCAAAAATGAAAGCCTGTACTCTAATACTTTCATACCAATACGGTATTTATTCAATTTTTGAAGACATGCTCTTCAAAAAATGTAAATAATGAATAAAAATTCCGAATTTAGTAATAACACTGGTAATCATAAATAATTAATAATAAATATTGTTTCTACCTATCAAATGATAGTATCATTTTTTTTCAAACAGATAATTTTCAGCAATTTTAGGCATCACTCGTTTCCCATAGAACCTTATTTCGTATCACCCACGCCGATAACTTTAAATAGCATACACGTAATATAGTAACCGCCATGGGAATCAGACTGAGAGCATTTGCCACGATGAAGTGTTTGGAGGCATCTAACTTAATTATAAGGCGAGGCGTAGTGGGCGAAAAACAAACAATTCTGAGTTTGACTTTTACAATTCCGTGGGAAATTAAATTGATTCGACAAAAGCATGTTTAATTGCACACATGAGATGTCATAACGCGTCTAATGTTATTTATAAATACAGAAGGTGAAATTGAAAGTAGTATACACCACTATGTAGTTACGTTATTTGATATTGTTTACAATCATGTCCTAGTAGGTATTCTTACAACAAATGATTAGATTATATTTACATAGAACATGACATAATACTTAAACATATATACTGTCCTTTAAAGTTCCTTTATACATTCATAATTTACATTGTACTAAATAGAATTTCAAAAAGTTGCGAAAGCAGTTTTTTGTTGAATGATTATCAATTTTCCTTTTTCTAATCAGTACATTTGTCTAATGGATATGCAATTCCAAAAATAACTCAAACTTGATATTGGTTCATTAGGAAACACTGACCATGGTTTTGGAGGCTGTAAAAATAACTTTTGCTGCAACTCAAGCTATACAATGTACCAATAGAAACTCAATTTGATTTGCATGATAATGTATAAAATAAACAATGATATACTAATTCTTCAAGTTTGAATACATAGACTGTAGCAATTTAATCAATTTTACTGTGAAGAAAATTTTGGAGGGCAGTGTATACAAGTTACAATCATAAACAACTAGTTTAAACAATATATATTGATAATACACAAATGATGGCACAAAAAGAGAGACAAAATAAAATCTTAATTGAGTTGTGGCTTTTGAGAAATTGAATAAGATAGAACGACATTGTTGTATGGAAAAAGTCAAAGAGACAAAAATTAAATACAATGAACAAAAATTAAAATCATTGGCAAGCTGGTGACATAAAACACTAAATAAAAGATTCAACATGATGCAATAATGCTTTGTTAGTTTAACTCTCACTTTTTTAATTTCATTCCAAATTTCTGGTGTTTCCATTTCCATTTCATCAACTCTTTTTTCGGTGATCACGCAATTATTTACAAACTAGCTTTCCAAACGTAATAGACCTCGTCTCCGTTTACGAATCTAATTAGATACATAATTTCAAATTTCCTATGAAGGGCCTAATCAGGTGTCGTTTACCTTCTAAAAGCCCAGCGCTTTAACGCTAGGCACCACTGCGTCGGCTGGTACTGTGTTTTAATCTTATTCGTCTGCTTTTTATATTGCATGCATTTAAGTGATATATTAACAATAACAATTTTGTTAAAGCTTACAAAAATTGTTTGCAATAATGTTACACTAATTAATGTGTTGATGAGATCTGACTTGGTAATTGCAGTATGATTAATGTCTTGTAAGAACAAAACCTTAGCAATTTTGTGTCAAACATTAGCGTCAAAGATATATGTTTGCTAAAATTTTTGCGGAAATAATTATCCATTTGTGAACCGATTGTAACTAGCCCAGGAAATGAATAGACTAGACTTGTATTAGAAACGACGCTTAATTGTCATCTCAATTCATTTCTTGATAATGGTAACTCGGTTACAGACGGCGATTGACCGTTCCCTTTTTGACATTTGTATTTAGAAAAACAACCATAATTTTTTGGAAAGACATTTCCACATATACTTACACGAAATAAAGCGTTAAACCGTTGTTAAATATGCTAATAGTTAGTGTCATTGAAAATCATTTTTAAGTATCCTTAATATGTGCACTCGTTCAATTACATGAAGCCGCTACTAATCCTAGCTTAACTAGCTTATTCTGAAATCGTATTTTTACCCGAGCCATATTATGTCAGCACTAATTTTAATAACTAAATATCTATTTTTATACCCTAACGCATTTTATACAAGTTTACAAGTTTATTCATATAAACACCGGAAGGTCTTAGACCCAAGCGGCAAATACAAGTACATTGACATGTCAGTACAATATAAATGATCATAATAAATTATCAATACAGAACAGAACAAAATAAAATAGATCTAACTTATACATAGTATAATAGTGAGTTGCTATATAGTATATTTATCAGATTACAATATATGACCATATCATTATATATGTATAAGTTATAGGTGTTTCAAAAAGAAACAAATTACAAATCAAACAAAAATTAATCACCTCTTTCAGGACCCGTTATTGAAAGGAAAAGAACAATAAATATTGCTAATAGATAAATGAATAAATAAATAAAATCCCGATCATCTTTGTATACTGACTCTCGGGTATCCATCTAATTTTAGATATAGGCATACATATTCAATGGAAAATCACATAAATATATATGTGTATCACACACACACACACACACATATACAACATACATAGAGTAATCTTTCATTGAGAAACACTTATTTGCTGTAAAATATAAGATATTCTAAACATCTTAAACATCTTGTATACGAAGTACTTTAGATATACGTGACACAAATGTTTCAGACATTTATAAAATAAAGACGCTAATTTTCACTGAATTGTGGTCTATGCTTCGTGTAATTGAAATAAAAAGGAAGTCAATCCGGTTATTAGTTCTACAACAAGGCCTTCTTTTGTCTCTATTGTTATGTTTATGTATGTCTGGAGCATTAAATTATCTTTGTAGAAAATGATATTTATATTTATTATGTCCATTATACAGTGATATAAGAGTACATGTATATATATTAAATATACCTATATAAACTTAGCTACAATTAAAAAATGCATCAATCTGATGTCTAGCACTAATAAAGACCGATATTCAAAATCTATCGGTATGTTTGTATCATGCATTATAACTTAGAACTTCAGAACTTAGTTTCTTATAGAACTGATAGTCGAAATTGTCCGTGATTTCTCTGTCTATTACTGATATCACTGCTGTATTGTTTGATTAAAATTTACTGTCATATTTTATCTTTTACTTCTATATTTATTATATGTACCATGTTATATTTGTAAATGCACATCGTTGTGTATAGTCCGGACGCCTGTTTATACAAAATAAATTATAACTGTTTAAAAACTGTTTTCGTGTCAGATTATGTTTTAAGCACATCAACCACTTTATTTACAAGATTATGTAAAATTTTGATAATTGTTCTTGTTACCATAACAGATGACTTTATAAAGAACTAAAATATGTGGGACAGTAAAAAGTCATATGTAGCAAATATGAAGTGTACATAGAAGACATTACAGAAACAACTGCAGCAATCACATACCTCCCATGCAAACAATGTACAAAAGTCCTTATTCGGTAGGTATTATGTGTTAATTGTATGCATCAATATAGTATTTTCTTGTTATCTATTTGGTAAGCCAATCAAGTATAAATTATCACATAGGACAAATAACTTTGCTGACGGTGTTGTTATTTAAACTGAGCTTCTCCAGACTCGAAATTTTGTAAATAGGTTATGTAAACATTCAAGCGTCACTCATTGTGTTAAATATTGTTTTTAAGTTTCCATGTTGTTAGAGACTCAAACAATTTGTCAAAGATACTTTAGTTTTATTCGAAAAAAAATGTCTTAGCCATTTCTCAAGAGTATTGAGAACAAACTTGTTTCATATGTTTAGAATAAATGAATTAGAATAGGAAGACAACTCGATTATAATATCTAATCAATTTGTCTCGTTTAACTTGTCTTTATCAACATGTTCCGCTATCACTTTCGTCGATTTCTCAAGATTAAGTAAAAAGTTGGTTGCACTGAAAATGCAATATTATACGATATAATCATGTATTTTTGCATTCAGTCAAATGAATCACTGTTTATATTTTTAAAATTGCTTAATATAATTGGTATAAAATATTTTTTATGTCTAAAAATTCTAAAGTATCATATAAGATTTACAATGATAGTTTTCCTACTATACAAAGTAAATCTGCAATACCATCAACCATTCATCGAATGTCTCAGAACGAATAATTACAAAGTTATCTTAGTTATCAAAGTGATAACTTCTTGAACAAGAATATATAAACTATGCTTTACATGAAAACACAACTTATAAAAGACAAGCGCACAAACTGACCGTGCTTGTCCAGTTTGATTATCTAGATGGGGGTGAATGTAATCCTATTTGATATCCTATTAGAACAGTAAAATGCTAGTGTTAATACTAACTTAAGTACATTAATACATCAACATTACTTCACGAGGTTCTAATAGCCAGTTAGAATTGGTATTATGCCTTGAGCCCTCTACGTAAGGTAGTTAGAGTATACTAGACAAACATAAACATCCACTTTTTTGTCTAAGTAAATAAGAAAATGTATTTATCTTGGGGAGATAGACTTCCATCAGTGTTGAAATATAATTATATGGTATATCAACTAATGTACATTAGCTAAAACCCCAAAGGTATCATTGTTAGTTTTTTGTCAGAGTTCACAGTTAGACAAATACTGAATTTTAGGATGAGAAAAAACAACACAAATCGTCTATACTTCCGTTTTTTGTAATAATTACAGAATAATAACGAAGTTAGCTGAGAAAAATTCACGTTTCTTATCATGGATATTATTAATGCATAAACTTCTTATTTGTTGTTGACATTATGTAAAAACAAAATAATAAGTAAATATGTGTTTTGCTATTAGATAGATATAAACACAAAACATTTGCCATGTAGGTGAATAATGGATAGCCCTTAAGAATTTGCAAGCTTTAACCAGATTTATGTAGGCACCAGGTTAAGATTGTTGAAGAGACCAAAGTATGCCAAGGACTTATCTAAACTAATTTGACGTATTAATCAAATACGATACCATATATAACTTTATAACGGATCTTAGAAGGACTGAGATCACATAAGGAATTAAAGACTTTTTTTTCTTCATTCTTCAATGTATGGCGTGCTATCTTGCTGTCAATATCAAGCACATGGATGTTGAATAACACTTCGTATTTTCCACAATAATATTGTATATTTAAAATATCAAAATTGCTATGATAAGCGTCCGACTATACTAGCTGACTTATATGAACATTCGTCACATACATACTCCATCTTCATAGGAAACGCGATAGCATGTGTCAAACTTTAATGATAGGGTCTAACTAGCCGCGGTAGGGGTTTTACCCGGAAACTCCATATTCAAATTTCTCCTTTCTACCACTGCCTCCTGGCCATTGATAGAACCAATGGTTTAAAGAGTACAATACTCAATAATGTTAAAAAGTTTAAATCTATTAATAAAGTGTAGATTGTTAAAAATGACTGGGAATATATTTTGTTAAAATGATAATATGGATAGTTCAAACAATATATTGATTAAAAATATTGAATTCAGACTACATGAAATACTAAAATCTAAAATAGTACACATCTGCTGGATACCAAGTCATATTGGTATACATGGAAATGAAAAAGTATACATTTAAGCTAAAGAATCTTTAAACCTTCAGCCAGTATATATCAAATTACCAAGCAGTGACTTTAAATATTCAATAAATTCATTAATTAAGTCAAAATGGCAAACAATGTGGAACAATGCTATTAACAATAAGTTACACGATATAAAGCCTAATCTTGATACATCATCGTCAATTATATTTCTAATCGCCGAAATCAAATAGTGATTACGCGATGTAGAATTGGTCATACCCGATTAACACATTCATACCTTCTCAAAAGAGAGGAAGCACCTATATGTATACCATGTGCAAGCATTTCAATGTCAAACAAGTTCTCCTTGACTGTCAGGATCTTAAATACATTCGGGACAAACATTTTAAAGTTAATTCACTTAAAAAACTTTTTGAGTCTGTACCATCATATGCGATACTTAACTTTTTGATAGAAATAATTGTATATGATAAGATTTAGAGTTTTACATCTTTACTATCGTTTGAATTAATAGTATCATTGATTGCTTTCGGCGCGATATGACCTTTTTGTGTTGGTGCGCCGTAAAACTCAAACAAACTAACAAACGATAAAATGGATTCGTCTGAAACTGATTGAGTGAGACAAATATTTAAGGGTATCAGAAAAAAGACTGTTCCAATATACATTAGGAAATACATGCATGTATTGTTTCCGTCTGATAACGGTCATGAAACCCTAGGAAGGAGTATATCTATATATTAATTAAATAAAATCAAACATGTATTGAAGTGTTTGTCTTTCCAGACACATCGCCTTACCATGTACATTATAAATAAAAGTTACTTGTTGAGTTTTGTATGGACAACTGGTCATTTGCAAACTTAACTTGCTGTTTTGTTAGAAAATGCAGGAAAAAAAGAGGAAACGATAATATGTTACACTGTCAAATAGGTACCTAACGCAATTATTTGTAATTCAAAATATTTTACAAGCGTATTTAGTAGTTAGTTATAGTGTCATGCGGTGAACGCTCAGCACGAACTCGCTTCAACAGTGTTAAACAAGATGCAATTCAGAACGCTATGATTATACATTGTAAGTACCTGCATCACTATATGGCGTGAAATTATACCATTTTATGAGGAAGCTTCATTAAAATCAAATAAAACTTATCAAGTTATAGATGCATTTAACGATTTACCTATATTATGTAAATAATTTTATGATTATTAAATTACTACCTTGAGTGAACATAAGCAATTAATAGAACATTTCCTCTTAAAACACCGGTATGTAAACGTTTATGCATAAAATTCGAGGTTCATTGTAATGCACGTGTAAAGATGATAATGGTACATTCAGGTTTCTAATAAAAATTTAGTGCAACTGTTTTTTTAACATGAAGTATTCTTACTGATACCTTTTTGTACTCCTTCTACATTCTTTAATTGAACCTATATACAATTCATATTTGTGTCCTATGCATTGCAGTGAAACAAAGGCAATACAATGATAGTATTGATAATGATGATTATAAGGATTTAATGTCAATTATAATGGAAACATAAGAATGTTAAACATAATGTTTGTTAGTTTGTGTGTTTGTTGGGTTTTACGCCGTAGCAACTCATTGTATAGGTCATATAACGACGGTCAGTCAAACTACTCACTCTTCCTGGAAAGGCTAAATCTTTGAATTTAGCTGTTAACCAACTACTAAGCACATACTTTCGTCAGTGAATGACAACTGCCCTACATGATTATAAATTTTGTAAGAGGGAGAATGGCCGAAGAAATAATTTCATGAAAAAGCTCCACGAAAGTATGCCCCGCCGAAAATCGAACCCACCACCCTTCGATCAGTAGACTTGCGTGTTACCAACTGAGCTAGCCGGGCGGCTATAAACATAATGATCAAAATAATGGAAATTCCTTTATCTTTCATATTCAATTTCAGTATTGACATTCATGGATTCTATTAAACATTGTAATGTGCCTTAGAATACTGATATACAGTCGAATAAGACTAGAACCTAAATCGTCGTTTATAATGAGTATTCTTTAAATAAGTAAAATAATTGATACCTGTAATTAAAATTACTCAGCATGGCGATTTTTAACACCAAATACAAATATAGAGTTTATTTTATCAGGATGTACACTTATAATAAACATACCTTATACATAGCTGTTGACCGACACCTAAAAGATACATTATCAAATATTAAGGAGTTTTGTTAATTAACTTTTCCTGCGTGGAGTTCATATCTTCTAAAAAAAAACATCAGACATCCAAAATGTAAAACGTGTGTGATATTGATATAAACAACTAGATGGAAATCCCCAAGCTTAAGTTATCTCAACTAGACAACGATGAGTGTCACTTATTGACATGATGATATTCTTTTATTGACAAGATAAGGATTATACAAAGTCGTGTTACCCTTGAATACAACCTTACTGAGATAAAAACATGTCCGTCAAAGAAATAAAATTGTGTTAACCAGACATAATAAAACATAGGAAATATTGACCTACATAGCGAATAAGAGATTGTAGACAACTGGTATTAAAGTAGTTGTTTTCTTTATATCACCATTTAGTATGGCTGCTTTAATAAATTATCTTAACCCCCATGGGAACTAAAAGTATGTCGACACATCTTACGACAAAAAAGCTAAGCTTATTTTATTATCTGGTTAAAACAAATCCACAATTAATCTTAAATTTATGATGTTAAATGTATAAAAGTCTCATGCGTTTTGCATATCTAGAGGGTTTTTATCAATACTTCTGCTTCTTCCTTACGATAACTGTTAGTAACATTTTTAATTGTAAAAAATTAAATTAACACCATTTGTCTTGCTACTGACCAATACAAAATCAGAATATAT
Organism: Mactra quadrangularis; assembly: GCA_025267735.1. Classification (NCBI taxonomy): domain Eukaryota; kingdom Metazoa; phylum Mollusca; class Bivalvia; order Venerida; family Mactridae; genus Mactra; species Mactra quadrangularis. The sequence goes on from CM046294.1 coordinate 42,325,136, forward strand.
TTAAAACATCCAACGACAAACAATCTCAGCCGAATGTTTTTAACTGGCACAGAACATCAGACATTAATGTTAAACTGCATAGTGTAAAATCCGGGAAGATTATAGAAGTTGTAAACGCTTTGCATATAACGAACGTTTTTGACCTTATTTCAGCTTCATACTACATCATGCAAGTTTTCATTTAAGTGTTCACAATTGTTTGTAAAAAATAGTACTTGTTTAAAAACCAGACATGATTAAACCTTTAATTGGATTGCTTGCATAATTCAATAACCAATATGCTCTGCAGTTGTTTTTGTGTGTTTTTTGCGTTTGCTCGATTTTTGAAAAACTTCTTGTGTCTGGCTATTTGAATTGAATTACGTGTTTTAATATTACATTACAACATTCTCTTCTATCAATATTAAACAACCCCTAATCATCTAATGATATTTCCCAGACAATGGTTTGCGTCAAAATTTAGAGATGATTAGGTTAACTTGGTGCAGCATTCTTGTATTACATTTTGTTTTCAAGGGAATGTAACGTCGAAATACAAATACGCTATCTAGGTTAACCAATGATATAGAAGGATGTTTGTGTAATACCGGAAGTGAATTATGAATTGCAACATATTGATGAAGTTGTCAGTGTCTAATAAAGTATTCATATAACAATCAAAATCTACTTCATGCATTAAACCAATAACAAAACCAATAGTTAACAAAAATATATCGCGAATATCATTTTGGTATATTTTAACAGGAATAAGCATTTACTGTATTTGATATTATATTGTTAAGAAACTAACACAACATACGCATTATTCTATTGCTACAGAAAACGTCTGTTGATTATTGCAATGGGTTTGTTCTTGCCTTTTGGAAATTAAAATTAAAAAAAAATATAGAACAGTTTTACTATAAAAAAATTTCTGTTGTAAAAAATTCTGCGAATTCTAATTTTGAGGAGTAAAATGTGTAAATATATTTCAACCATTCCGCTATTAAAACCGTCGGTTGTGGTGGTTTTAATAGCGAAAATCTACAGTTAATAATATATATCATCAGAACCAATTTGCACTGATCAAACTTTTTAACTGAGATATTTTTAGCTTCAATGACTCGACACTATTTGTATTGACAGATATTATATTGAAGGGATTGAATTTCCAATTAATGACTATGCGGGATAGCACTTCAATTCTGCAAATGGCCAGTGAATTCGAGTACTGTCAAAACAACTGGTTTCAGACAATCAGAAAAAATAATCCTATGACTAAAAAAACGTTTTAATGTATAAACGTGTACAAAATTACAAAGGTCTTGAAAATGTGAGGTCAGTAATATGTTTTCACGTTGTTTTAATTGATGTGGCGTGATATAGATTAAGTTAATTAATAGCGGAACAGTTGTAATATAAAAATATCTTCCATCTTAAAGTAAGGCCATGCCATATCGGAATTTTCTTAAATTAAATTAAATTGTCCTCAATTAAAATAAAAAATAAAACAATTGTTGGTAACATTTTCTGAAATAATTCCCATATTCTGAGATTCGATACGACAATTTAATTATGGGAAAATTGTGTTTGGCAACGACGTTATCCATCGTAAGCAATTTATCACAACCGCATCATTAATACAATATATATATTTTACGTGAAAAAACACTAGTCATTTTATATTAATATTCATACAATTGTTTAATATCATGAGGATGTTATTCCATTGAAAAATATGTAATGCATTGTTTCTTTTTGTAGAAAAAGTTTAGTTGACGCTTAACGGAAATCCAATTTGGCATGGCCTAATCAATTAGATCTTAAAAAATCGTAAAAATGGCATGGCTTTTCAATAAAAATCATAGTCTTTATAGTATAGGTAGGATAACTTACAAAAATAAAAATGATCAAAAGGTTTCATTATTTTTGTTACAACTTAATATATACGCTCGTGACAATAGGAAAAATTGCAGCATGTATTATATATGGTCCCTGGTGTGGTTTTGTCATTACCTAAAAACTTCCGCTCCCATCAATTAGAAATAACTTCTGATCATTTGATAATATTTCCCAGACAAATAATTGCTTCTATCGTGAATATTTTCAGTTTTTAAGGTGCAACTAGTCAGATTAAACTATATTTAATATATCTCGAGGAATTTAACGCATTAATAAAACTATCCCAGAAGGACGTGTATATGACAATGTTTCAAAAGCCGAAGGACATTTTACCGAAAATGTGAAGATATATATACATGCCTTGCAATACAATGAAGCGGATGTATGAGATAAAAATATTATCGTTATTGGTCTCTACATCGAGTGCATCGGAGCTTGTGGCTTTACTTGCTATAATAGTTCTTTATACTCCCTAGTGTCGACGGTTATGCAGTTAAATGTTGCGCAGGTAAAGGAGTAAATGTTTTCTTTTCGAAGATCAAGAAATGTTATTGAAAATTTATAAGTATGAACTTTATAAGTAAACCGGGAAGAATGATTAGAACGTCAATAGTGTTACATACTAAAGAATGGCTATCTTATCTAATTTTGTCTTTACACTTTACATATAACCCGGGTCGATAGCGCAGTTGGTAGCGCGCCAGAATATCGTTTCCCGAAGGGGGTACGTGTTCGAATGCCACACAGGATCGAATCCCACTTCCATAAAAATTTGACAATATAGTCAATTTTCCTCCATTAATTAGATAATATGGAGAAGTTTCCGGTCTTGTGGAAGGGTATGTGAGTACTGTTATAGACGTTATAGACAAGGGTCTAGAAAAGCTAGGTTATATACGCTAGCCGTAAAATGACCTAAATTGTATTGACACGGCGTTAAACCAAGTAAACAATCTTTACATATAGCCTTAAACCAAATATATCAGCCTGGTTGTGAATCGTGTAAATTGGTGTATAAAAGACATCTAATGAAAGTCGTGTCAGAATATTAAAACATTGGTGTTCATCTTGATATATTCAAATTATGTTGTTTTAATACATTTCCAGGAAATAGCTTACACCTAATCCCCAAGTTTAATGTATTGTTGATTAATGAGGGTGCACAACTTAACATTCATTGTTAAAAGCGGAACAAATATCTATTGAAATTGCATATATACATTAAGAGCATAATTTAAATAATCGAACCTATAAACGATACCTTAATTCAACTTCATGGCGCACCAATATCTCACACTAATAAATAAATGATATTTGGAGCATTTAATTTCCTGTTTGTATATAAGGGGTTGCACTTTAATTAACAACTGTCACCAAGTATGATTGTATGGTATTTAGTTAAATTTTCATTAAATGTCAACATATACTTGTACATTAAATGTTCCAGCACGAGGGATTTCTCTCCAGTGCAATGGAAAACACTGCGACGAAAAGCATGGCGTACCTATGAAGGAATAAAATATAATACAAGGAATAAACATTTTTAGTCTCAAGCAAACGTTTCAATGACAAACTCTGGAATTTAATAAGCGTATTACTCAACGTAAATTTAAACCTGCAATCAAAACGAATATTGCAACATTTTACTGTATGCCGTTTAATTTTTTGAGGTGTGGTGAAGCTAATTCAATGTTGGTAAATCTTGCGCTGATACACACCGAACATATTCGTATTTTCAATGCAAATAAGGGTAGAAAATATTTTAAATCGACATTTGTCACTCCGGCTTCCAAGGTTGGCGCTGCAATAATTGATGATGGGAGGTTTTTCCATTATCTAGCAGTCCTAGGGAAGAAGGAGTTGATATGTCTGATTCGCTCCTGGAAGAACCTCTGGTTGCCTCGAGTGTGTGCGTCGTTGTGTTGTAAGTACTTTTCAGATGGGATGTCAACAAATTGTTCTCTATACTGTACAACATCATCGGCCTTGCATGTCTACGATTAATTTCTAACGATTCCCAGTCTTAAAATACGCAACATAATTATCACAAATGTTTCGGCCCTGTAAGGTATAACTTTTTATGTATCTCTATGACATGATATCCCTGTATATTTCATTATCTGTCAATGTAATGCAAAATGGTAATGATATAACATCACATTTCAATGTTTTCTGTTAATAAATTGTCTGACATACTTCCGCATTATCAACCTATCCCAGTGTTGTTTCTGTATAGTCAGTGTCAACACAGATGTACAAAAAAGCAAATAGCAGACGATAACGCTCATAAATACCAACATAGAAAGCTAATGTTTTATCTCCTACCATTAACTTGCAAACATCAAACAAACAAAACATAAACAGATAGGGCGTTAACGGACAATACAACTGAAAATGGTTTAATAACAAACACTTGATAAATAATTGGTCTAGTTTTAACACAGACTAGGAAGTAACTATATTAGAGCATATAAATAATAAAGGTTAGGATTTTAATACATTGTAAATGCCTTATGACGAACAAAGTAAAATTTTAAGAACGCTTACATTACCTTTTTAAACGATTACCAGTTACATATATTGTTAGGGTTTTTTATGAATAACATGCATATTCGAAACAATAATTTCTATCTTGAAATGTATAGATGTCTCATATGCGTACATTGCAAGATTATATTGTTGAATGTCATTCATCTGCCAAAGGTGCATACATTAAAATCATTGCGATGCCGTACATAATACGGCTATCTATTTGTTTTAATCGTAAGTGCACAAGTACTGAACTATGTATATAAATAACACGGCTAACGAATGCATCACTGACAGTTCAATATAATTTAACAAAACAAAGAAAATCATCCAACAATTGCTCGGAGTAGCCTCAAAGTTTGATAACCATACACGTAAACGTTTTGTGTTTTTATATGTAATAATATAAAAGATAAATGGAAAACAATAATACAACACAACCAGTGCCATAAGGTTAAATGGTTATTTAATGGTCTGGATATAGACAGTCTGATCTTATAATCAATTCAGTAGACAAGGTATAATGCTTTAGCGATGCATGTATCTATGTATCTAAATATCTATATATTTCTCCCTAACACTCTACTATATACTATTATAGAACGCACATGTTTAAACAAATATAAGAGCATTGAAGCATTCTATTGAATAATAAAAAATATACCTTATAAGTAATTATCAATTATATATATTTATGTATTTAGATAATGTCTCATAACTTTCATATATTTTTATAGATTGACTTTTTTTATGTATTTGATATAAGACTTGTTTATATATTTATGTTTAACATTGAATAGTAATTTACATGCACGCCTTCACTGGAAATGTATATGTTAAAATGAATGTATTATAATGTATTGTATTGTATAAAACTTGGACATATTGTCTAAATTTTGAAATAAATATAAATCTATCTGTATTCAAGCCATAACTTTACAGCATCCGTATCTGATCTTTGTGCACTTATTGCTCTCTACGATTCGATACTATTGTTTAAATTGGATTCACGACGTAATTCAAACATGTTTTCATGAGTTATGTAAGTCGACAAAAAAAACCCAACAGGCTTACCATCCTATACGAAGCTGAAAATGTCTCCGCCTGCGGGAAAAATGGAATTTTAACAAGGGATCATGAGATCAAAAATGAAAGCCTGTACTCTAATAATTTCATACCAATACGGTATTTATTCATTTTTTTAAGACATGCTCTTCAGAAAATGTAAATAATGAATAAAAATTCCGAATTTAGTAATAACACTGGTAATCATAAATAATTAATAATAAATATTGTTTCTACTTATCAAATGATAGTATCATTTTTTTTTCAAACAAATAATTTTCAGCAATTTTAGGCATCACTCGTTTCCCATAGAACATTATGTCGTATCACCCACGCCGATAACTTTAAATACCATACACGTAATATGGTAAACGCCATGGGAATCAGACTGAGAGCATTTGCCACGACGAAGTGCTTAAAGGCATCTAACTTAATTATAAGGCGAGGCGTAGTGGGCGATAAACAAATAATTTACCTAAGGCATTTACAATGAATTCTGAGTTTGACTTTTACAAAGCTGTTGGAAATTAAATTGATTCGACAAAAGCATGTTTAATTGCACACATGAGATGTCATAACGTGTCTAATGTAATTGATATTCTTACTCTTATGTACGGAAGATACGAAAGGTGAAATGGAAAAAGTATACACCAGGATGTACTTACGTCCTTTGATATTGTTTGGTTTTATAAGAGATCTGACTTGGTAATTGCAACATGTTTAATGTCTTGTCAGAACAAAACCTAAGCAATTTCGTGTCAAACATTAGCGTCAAAAATATATGTTTGCGAAAATTTGCGGAAATAATTATCCATTTGTGAACAGGCTGTAACTAGCCCAGGAAATGAATAGACTAGACTTTTATCAGAAACGACGCTTAATTGTCATCTTAATACATTTCTTGATAATAGTAACTCGGTTACAGACGGCGATTGACCGTTTCCTTTGTGACATTTGTACTTAGAAAAACAACAATAAATTTGCCGAAAAACATAACTAACCACATGCACTATTTGTTTACCTTATATCGGCAAAAAAGCTTTAAACCGTTGTTAATAACGCTAATAGTTATAATCATTGAAAATCGTTTTTAAGTATCCATAATATGTGCACTAGTTCAATTACATAAAGCCGCTACATATCCTAGCTTAACTAGCTTATTCTGAAATCGTATTTTTAGCCGAGCCATATTATGTCAGCACTAATTTTAATAACTAAATATATATTTTGATACCCTAACGCATTTTTTATTCGAAGTACTTAAGATATATAAGTGACACAAATGTTTCAGACATTTATAAAATAAAGACGGTAATTTTCACTGAAGTGTGGTCTAAGCTTCGTGTAATTGAAATAAAAAGGAATTCAATCCGGTTATTAGTTCTACAACAAGATCTTCTTTTGTCTCTATTGTTATGTTTATGTATGTCTGGAGCAATAAATTATCTTTGTAAAAAAGAGTATTTAGATTTACCATGTTCATTTTACAGCGATATAAGAGTCGAATATATTAAATATACCTATGTAAACTTAGCTACAATTAAAAAAGCACCAATCTGATGTATAGCACCAATAAAGATGATATTCAAAATCTATCGGTATGTTTGTATCATGCATTATAACGTAGAACTTCAGAACTTTGTTTCTTATAGAACTGATAGTCGGAATTGACCGTTATTATTATCTATTACTGATATCATTGCTGTATTGTTTGATTATAATGTACTTTCATATTATATATATTACTTTAATATTTAGCATATGTACCATGTTATCTTTGTAAATGCACATTGTTGTGTATAGTCCCGGAGGCCTGTTTATACAAAATAAATTATAACTGTTTAAAAAATGTTTTCGTGTCAGATTATGTTTTAAGCGCATCAACCACTTTATTTACAAGATTATATGAAAATGTAATAATTGTACTTGTTACCATGACAGATGACTTTATAACGAACTAAAATATGTGGAGCAGTAAAACTTCATCTGTTGCAAATGTGAAGTTTACATAGAAAACATTACAGAAACAACCGCACCAATCACATACCTCCCATGCAAACACTGTACAACAGTCCGTATTCGGTAGGTATTAACTGTTAGTTGTATGCATCAATACAATATGTTCTTGCTATCCATTTGGTAAGCAAATCAAATATTAATTGTCACATAGGACAAGTTAGTTTACTGATGATGTTGTTATTTTAACTGAGCTTCTCCTGACTCGAAATTTTGTAAATAGGTTATGTAAACATTCAAGTGTCACTCATTGTGTTAAATATTGTTTTTAAGTTTCCATGTTGTTAGAGACTCCAACAATTTGTCAAAGATACTTTAGTTTTATTAGAAAAAAATGGTCTCAGCCATTTCTCAAGGGTATTGAGAACAAACTTGCTTCATCTGTTTAGAATAAATGAATTAGAATAGGAAGACAACTCGATTATAATATCCATTCAATATGTCTCGTTTAACTTGTCTTTATCAACATGTTCCGCTATCACTTTCGTCGATTTCTCCAGATTTAATGGAAAAGTTGATTGCGCTGAATATGCAATATTATTCGATACAGTCATGTATTTGTGCGGCATTTAGTAAAATTATACAATGTATATATTCCTGAAATTGCTTTATATAATTGGTATAAAATAATTATTATTTGTAATAAATCTAAATTATCTTATAAAATTTAAAATGAATAATGAAACTATTTACCTACTATACAAAGTAAATCTGCAAAACCATCGACCTTTATGAAGATTAAGCAACATATCGACCATTCATCGAATGTCTTAGACAGAATAAATACAAAGTTTTACATAACTACTTTAACAAGAATATATAAACAAGGCTTAACACGAAAACACAACTTATAAAAGACAAGAACACAAACTGATCATACTCGTCAAGTTTGATTATCTACATGGGGTGAATGTAATCCTATTTGATATCCTATTAGAACAGTAAAGTGCTAGTGTTAATACTAACTTAAGTACATTAATACATCAACATTACATCTTGAAGTTTTAATAGCCAAATAGAATTGGTATTATGCCTTGAGCCCTCTACGTAAGTTTGTTAAAGTATACTAGACAAACATAAACATCCACTTTCTTGTCTTAGTAAATTAGAAAAAGTATTTATCTCGGGGAGATAGACACCCATCAGTGTTGAAATATAATTATATGGTATATCAACTAACGTACATTAGCTAAAACCCCAAAGGCCTCATTGTTAGTGTTTTTGTCAGAGTTTACAGTTAGACAAATACTGAATTTCAGGATAAGAAAAAACAACACAAATCGTCTATACATCCGTTTTTTGTAATGATTACTTAATAACAAAATTAGCTGAGAAAAATTCACATTACTTATTATGGATCTTACTAATGCATAAACTTGTTGTTGACATTATGTAAAAACAAAATAATAAGTAAATACGTGTTTTGCTATTAGCTAGATATGAACACAAATTAATGTGCCATGTAGTTGAATAATGGATAGCCCTTAAGAATTTGCGAGCTTTAACCACATTTATGTAGGCACCAGGTTAGGATTGTTGAAAGAGATCAAAGTATGCCAAGGACTTATATAAAATATTTTGACGTATTAACCAAATAAAATACCATACATAACTCTATTACGGATCTAAGAAGAACTAAGATCACCTACGGATTTAAAGAAATTGAATTACTTCTTCCTTCAATGTATGGCGTGTTATCTTGCTGTCAATATCAAGCACATGGATGTTGAATAACACTTCACATTTTCCTCAATAGTATTGTATATTCAAAATATCAAAATCGCTGTGATATGCGTCTTACTTAGCTAACTGACTTCTAAAAACACTCTTAACATACCTACTCCTTCTACACAGGAAACGCGATTGCATGTGTCAAACTTTAATGGCAGGGTCTAACATTTTTTGATAGGGATATAACCCGGAAACCCTATATTCGAAATTCTCCTTTCTACCACTGCACCTTGGCCATGGATAGAACCAATGATTATAAGAATACAAAACTCAATAATGTTAAAAAGTTTCAACCTATTAATAAAGTGTAAATTATTAAAATGATTGGGAATAGATTTTGTTAAAACGATGATTCTTCTGAAATTAATTGAGTGAGACAAACAGTTAAGAGTATCAGAGAATATACTGTTTCAATGTAAAGAAGGAAATCTATTTATGTATTGGATCTGTCCTATAGAGTTCATGAAACCTTACAATGGATTTCTATACAGTCATAAAATTTAATCAAACATGTAGTGAAGTGTTTGTTTTTTACAGACACATCATCTATGCTTACCATGTACATTATGAATACATTGTAACTTGTTGAATTTGTTATGGGCTACTGTCCTGATCCTAACTGAACTTGCTGCACTGTCTGAAAAGGCAGGTAAAAGAGGAAATGATAATATTTTACACTGTCGAATAGGAATCAAATGCAATTATTTGTAATTCCAAAATGTTTTGCGAGCGTTATAAGTAGTTAGTTATGGTGTCATGCAGTGAACGCTCAGCACGACTTCCTTTCATTGTATTATAGAAGATGCAATTCAGAATGCAACATATATACATTTTACGTACCTGCATCACTATATGGCGTGAAATTATACCATTTTATGAGGAAGCTTCATTAAAATCAAATCAAACTCATCAAGTTATAGATGCATTTAACGATTTACCTGTATAATGTAAATAGTTTAATGATTATTAAATTACTACCTTGAGTGAACATAAGCAATTTATAGATCATTTCCTCTTAAAACACCGGTACGTAAACGTTTATGCATAAAATTCAAGGTTCATTGTAATGCACGTGTAAAGATGATAATGGTACATTCAGGTTTCTAATAAAACTTTAGTGCAGCTGTTTTTTTTAAACATGAAGTTGTCTTACTGATACCTTCTAAAACCTTTTTGTACTCCTTCTACATTCTTTATTTGAACTTTTATACCATTCATATTTATGTCCTATGCATTGCATTGAAACAAAGACAATGATATTATTGATAACGATGATTATAAGGATTTAATGTCAATTATAATGGAAACATCATGAGAATGATAAACATAATATTTTTGATTGTTTGTTGAGTTTAACGTCGTGGCAACACATTGTATAGGTCATATAACGGCGGTCAATCAATCTACTCACTCCTCCTGGAAAGGCTAATTTTTTTAATTGAGCTGTTAACATCTACTAAGCGCATACTTTCGTCAGTGACTGACAACTGCCCTACATAATTAAAAATCATTGGTTAAAGGGACAATGGACGTAGAAATAATTTCATGACTAAGCTCCACGAAAGTTTGCCCCTACCGGGAATCGAACCCACGACCCCTCGATCAGTAGACATGCGTGTACCAACTGAGCTAGCCGGGCGGCTATAAACATAATGATCAAAATAATGGCAATTCCTTTATCTTTCATATTCAATTTCATTTGAACTTAATGATGTTGAATTCGCATACATGGATCCTTTTAACATTATATGTGCCTTGATATACAGTCGAATAAGAATGGAACCTCAATCGTCTTTTATATTGGGTATTCTTTAAAGAAGTAAAGTAGTTGATACGTGTAATTAAAACAACACATCATGACGATTTGTTAACGTCAAATACAAATACAGAGTTTAGTTTATCAGAATGTACACTTAAAATAAACATAACTTATACATAGCTGTTGACCGACACCTAAAAGATACATTATCAAACATCAATGAGTTTTGTTAATTAACTTTTCCTGCGTGGAGTTCATATCTTCTAAAAAACATCAGACAACCAAAATGTAAAACGTGTTTGATATTGATATAAACAACTAGATGGAAATCCTCAAGCTTAAGTTATCTCAACTAGACAGCGATGAGTGCCATTTATTGATATAAGGATATTCTTTTATAGAGAAGATAAGGATTATACAAAGACATGTTACCCTTGAATACCACCTTATTGAGATAAAAACATGTCAGTCAAAGAAATCAAATTGTGTTAACCAGACATAATAAAACATAGGAAATATTGACCTACATAGCGAATCAGAGATTGTATCAGAAAAAGACAACTGTTTAAAATGAGTTGTTTTCTTTAAATCACCACTTGGTATGGCTGCTTTAATACATTATCTTAACCCTCATGGGAATTAAAAGTATGTCGACACATCTTACGACAAAAAGCTAAGCTTATTTTATTATCTGGTGAAAACAAATCCACAATCAATCTTAAATTTATGATGTTAACTGTATAAAAGTCTCAGACGTCTTGCATATCTAGAGGGTTTTTATCAATACTTCTGCTTCTTTCTTACGATAACTTTTAGTAACATTTTTACGTGTAAATAATTAAATTAACACTATTTGTGTTGCTACTGATCAATATAAAATCAGAATATATTTAAAACATCCAACGACAAACAATCTTAGCCGAATGTTTTTAACTGGCACCGAACATCAGACATTAATGTTAAACTGCATAGTGTAAAATCCGGGAAGATTATATAAGTTGTAAACGCTTTGCATATAACGAACGTTTTTGACCTTATTTCAGCTTCTTACTACATCATGCAAGTTTTCATTTAAGTGTTCACAATTGTTTGTAAAAAATACTACTTGTTTAAAAACCAGATATTATTAAACCTTTAATCGGATTGCTTGCATAATTCAATGAACAATATGCTTTGCAGTTGTTTTGTGTGTGTTTTTTGCGTTTGCTCGAGTTTTGAAAAACGTCTTGTATCTGGCTATTTGAATTGAATCACGTGTTTTATTATTACATTACAACATTCTCTTCTATCAATATTAAACAACCCCTAATCATTTAATGATATTTCCCAGACAATGGTTTGCGTCAAAATTTAGAGATGATTAGGTTAACTTAGTGCAGCATTCATGTATTACAAAGTATTTTTTTAAAGGAATTTAACGTCGAAATACAAAGGTTAACTATTAATTTAGAAGGCTGTTTATGTTAACAGAAAGTGAGTTATAAATTGCAACATATTGGTGAAGTTGTCATTGTCTATTAACGTATTCTTATAAAAATCAAAATCTACTTCATGTATTAAACCAACAACAAAAACAATAGTGTAACAAAAATATATCGCGAATATCATTTTGGTATATTTCAACAGAACTAAGCATTTACTGCATATAAAAATTATATTGTTAATAAACTACTTAAATCCTAAAAGATTTGGTATCAATATATAACAACCCAAACGCATTATTCTATTGCAACAAAAACCGTTTATCAATTCTTGCAATTGGCCTGTTCTTGCCTTTTGGAAATTAAAATTAAACAAATACAGAAAAGTTTGTGCTATAAAACAAATTTTGTTGTATAAACTTCTGCGAATTATAATTTTGAGGAGTAAAATGTATAAATATAGTTGAATTATTCCGCTATTAAAACTGTCGGTTGTGGTGATTCTAATTGCGAAAATCTACAGTAAATAATATATACCATACTAAGATTTCGTAATCAGAACAAATATGCACTGATCTAACTTTTTAACTGAGCCATTTTTAACTTCAATGACTCGACAATCACTATTTGTATTGACTAAATTAATGTTGAAGGAATTTAATTTCTAATAAATGACTATGCGGGATTGCACTTCAATTTAGCAAATGGCCAGTGAATTTGATAACTGCCTAAACAGCTAGTTTTAGACAATCAGAAACAATAACCCTATGTAATTAAGAAAAAAAAATAATGTATAAACGTGTACAAAATTACAAAGGTCTTAAAATGTGAGGCGAATAAAATGTATTCACGTTGTTGATATGGCGTGATACAGATAAAGTCCAATAATAGCAATAATAGCGATAATAGCGAAACAGTTATAATATAAGAATCTCTTCCTTCTATAAATAATCAATTAGAACAAAAAAATTGTAAAAATGGCATGACTTTTAAATAAAAAGCATGGTTTTATAGTATAGGTAGGATAACATACAAAAAATAATAAAATGAACAAAAGGTTTCATTAGTTTTGTCAAACCCAATATATACATGTACGTACGTGACATTGGGGAACATTTTGCAGCATGTATTTTATATGGTCCCTTGTGTGGTTTTGTCATTACCTAAAAACTTCCGCTTCCATCAATTAGAAACAACTTTTGATCACTTTGATAATATTTCCTAGACAAATTATTGCATCTGTCGTGAGTATTTTCAGTTTATAAGGCGCAGCTAGACAGCTTAAACTATGTTTAATATATCTCGAGGAATTTAACGCCTTAATAAAACTATCCCAGAAGGACGTGTATAAGACAATGTCCCAAAAGCCAAAAATTTTGCCGTTAATGTAAAGATAATGATACATGCCTTGCAATACAATGATACAAATATTTGTGATACATATATTAACGTAATTGGTCATTACATCGAATGCATCGGAGCATGTGGCTTTACTTGCTATAATAGTTCTTCATACTCGCCAGTGTCGACAGTTATGCAGTTAAATGTTGCGCGGTAAAGGACTTAAAAGGTTACTCATTGAAGATCAAGAAATGTTATTGAAAACTTGTAAGTGTGAAATTTAGTAAACCGGGCATTATAATTAGAACGCAAATAGTGTTACATCATAAGGCATGTCTCTTTGATCTAATTTCATCTTTACATATACACTTAAACGAAATATATCAGCCTTGTTGTGAATCGTGTAAATTAGTGTATAAAAGACATCTAATGAATGGCATGTCAGAAAATGAAAACATTGGTGTACATCTTGATATAAAAGTTTCAAATTAGGTTGTTTTAATTCATTTCCAGGAAATAGCTTACACCTAATCCCCAAGTTAAATGTATTGTTGATTAATGAGGGTGTACAACTTAACATTCATTGTTAAAAGCGGAAAAATATATATTGAAATTGCATATCTACATTAAGAGAATAATTTAACTAATCGAACCTATAAACGATACCTTAATTCAACTTCACGGCGCACCAATATCTCACACTAATAAATAAATGATATTTTGAGCATTAAATTTCCTGTTTATATATAGGGGATTGCACTTTAATTAACAACTGTCACCATGTATGATTATATGGTATTTAGTTAAATTTTCATTAAATGTCAACATATACTTGAACATTAAATGTTCCAGCACCAGGGATTTCTCTCCAGTGCAACGGAAAACACTGCGACAAAAAGCATAGCGTACCTACGATGATATAAAACATAATACAAGGAATAAACATTGTTAGTCTCAAGCAAACTTTTTAACTAGCTAAGGGGGAAAAAATCAAAACTGGACAATCTCTACTCGAGCCTTCCGAAAGCGTATCACTTGAATATTTGAATATCTTTACTGCATTGTATCAGCGTTGAAAGACTGATCGTCTTATTAGATAAGGCTAAGTAAATACAGGGAAAATAAAATTGTCATTTGATAGGTTTGGAAAATGGACGAAGATAGCCAATATAAGCGGTGGAACACGGTGTTAAATTTTATTGTACTTTTGTACTGATAGTAGAAGTACAGTTCTTTGTTCTTAAATCGTGAATTTCTCTAAGATCGTTGTACCGTTTATTATGTACAACCACATGTGCTTATGATTATAAGATGTTTAGATTTATTACAGAGCACGTGTTCAATTTAGATTGATAGAACACCCAGGTACTTCTTAAACATTAAATATTGCTATTTTCTAACTATCATTGAATCATTTCATTTGATTAAAGTTACATTTCCTTGCCAAAATATTCATTTCAGTATTTTTCTCATTTATAGAACCATGTACATTATTTTCTACCAGTGTAACATTTTATAAAGACACTATGAATTTTAGCTTTCACTCCTTTACTGTCAGCACGTGTTCTATCGATGCGCAAATGCTTTTAAAATGTTTTACTAATGAAGTCAACGTCCTTATCTACTTTAATATGTATTTTGAAATAAGAATGTAAAGAAAAAAAGTAAACCATTATTTTATCAATGACATAATGACAAAGTATCAAAAATTTAAATGTCAATTTGATAATTTTACTTAACTTATTTCTGTTGTATACTTTGACTACTGACATACACATATCACATTTCTCAATCATGTTTATTTTATACACAGTCCCCTCCAAATTTCTCGTACAAATGCAAAGTTGTGAAAACCGATTATGCATACTGAAATATTTTTACTATAATTAAAGACTAAGGGTGCATAACAGTTCAACCCATAAGTTGATAACAGATTCTGTTGTTCGCCAAGCTTAATGTCCGTTTCTGTTTACTTGGTTAAATAAGCACCAGCTTTTCCCAAATCAGGATTTTGTTCTGAGCACATTTGAAGTCCACTGTACGTGCATTCTATGGTTAATTATGTAAATCTACAAGCTTACCATTTTCTCTAGTAGTTAATAACAAATGTCATTTATTGACATAGTGATAGTCTTTCATTGTCAAGATAAGGATTATGCAGAGACTTGTTACCCTTCAAGACATTCCTTATAAAGATAATATGTCAGAATAAGAAATGAAATGTTTCTAATCAGATATGCCAGACATTATATCTAAGAGGGTTTGTCTAACATAGATAATATTAATGTTGTTTACAAATTAAGACATGCCAGAGCAGTATTTCTTTTTCTAGCAATGGTGGGTGATGGTTCAGTTATTTGCTTTAACACTTTATCTGAAATAGAATATTAATACAAAGGTGATATGCCAGACCAGATATGCTTGAGTTTGAAACCCACAAGGATATTCATTTTTTAACTTGACATCAAACTCCGATTTAAACTTGTTTTCAAAGGACATCTTCTTTAAAGGGATTTTGATGAACATTTTATAGACTATATAGTTCTCTGAATGTATATACAGAATATATTTGTGGTACCATACATTGAGTCGCATACTTTTATAAGTTTTAGTAACATGTATCGATGGCCGTGCATATTGAAGCACAAACTAAAGTGCAAAGCTGATTTAAAATGAATCTAATTGATCTGTTTAACACTAACATATTTGAAAATGTCTTGTCAATCAGAAAACGTCAATTGGGATTAAATAAATTGTTTTGGTAATACGGGATTGCACTAAAATTTTACTGATTGCCATTTTGTTTGGCCTCATTGCATCGACAATTAATTTTATAGTTTGTAGCAAAAAGATGTTAGATTAAGTTACCAGAAAATACAAAATGATGTTAGTGTTCCTAATTTAAAATATAATCAGCTTTTGAAATATACATACGTAAATTTCAAATTACCAAGTCGTTTTAATTATGAACATGATGCAAATGGCACAAACCTGCATGTTTCACGTTTAATTGTAGATTGTACATACAGTCGTTGATGAAACACAAAGTCCGCTCTATCATTTTTCATACTACGCAAGTTTTGACGACAATAATTGAGGTTTTAAGTTATTCAACAACGTAAGCCCTTGCAAAAAAGACAGTATATATTAGTTTTAGATATATTTGAATCTTACTAAAAAGAATGAATAACACACATGCAGCTCATAGAAGTTTATAAAAGCCTTCAATTAGGATCGTTTTTTTTCTCAATTATTATTTTCTTTACAATTTACACATGCTTTGTTTGATATGTTTCAATTTCTCTATTTTAATTACGCTACAATGTAAAAATTGATGGCCTAAAAAGTTTAATGATTTATATAAATGAACGATTTATTCTGTCAAATTAAGAATTTGATACTTAATTTGAAATCGCATGATTTTGCAATAACAGTAACAAAGGAGTACATGTATTTATAGCAAAAATTCAGTGTGATTGACAATTGTTTTTAAATCCTTATGCATGATTAACTCGCTGGTATCATGCTTTTTTTTATAGTTCCTTACCATATAACAAACGCGCTAACGACAAGCACTTTAACGATGACAAATTTAATTAATTTCATAATATATATCTATTAAAATATATCTAAAATGAAGTCATATTGTTGGCTATAACTAAGATGCATGCGTTGAGGAGATGAGTGTTGGAAGTAATGACCTACATATAGGGAAATAAATAGAAAACATCATCTTCCAAGACAATAATAAGTTTATTGTGACGCAAGTTTACGAGAAAAAAATGACAAATTATTATGTATGTGATAATTGTAAATACTTTGGGGGAAGGTTTAGCCTATTGAACTCTTTTCACAAATTAAGTATGCAATTTATAAATTTTATGAAAGCTACAACAATTCCAAAGTGATAATTATAATTAATATGTTTTATAATAGTTTTGTAAGAGACACTGACGCCACTTTGTCGACATAAATCATAATTTCATACTAATGATATCATATTAGAACTGAAGCAGACAAGCTACTGCCGGTTGGAGGTATTAATAGAATTAATAATGTTACAAGCGAAGGAACACACATTAATAACCTATTGTCATATTAACGATATTTGTTAGTCTGCTGTACATCCTCTTATAGTTTCAGTTTTGCACCAATCCGCAATTTGTACTTCAACTGCTAAACGATCACAATTAAATGACTCGTGCGTCGATAATGATTTTGTAATACCATACTACGCCCATTATCATGTAGCTACTGACAATGCTTACCGCGAGGTGTATATTATTAATGAAAATAAATAATATAACAATATTAAAGTTTTGAATACTGTTGCTAAACTAACTATGATATTGAACTTTGATCAGTTGGCCCTCTTTTAAACTATTTATTTACAAAATATTAACCAATGCGTTCAGAGGAATCTGTAAATAAATGAAGCTTATGCTGACTTTAATGGTATATTTTTTCCTTCACACAATCAGAATGTATATTGTACTAAATTGACTTTCAAAAATTTGTTAAAACAGCTTATTGTTAAATGACTTTCAATTTTGCTTTTTCTAATCAGTACATTTGTCTTATGGATATGAAATAACAAAACTATCTCAAATTTAATATTTGTTTATTGAGATACATTGCTTCGGAGGCTGATAGATAACTTTAACTGCAACTCAAAAATCAAATGTACCATTAAAATTCCATTTTCATTGCATGAATATTGAATGAAATAAACATTAACATAATAATTCTTCAAATTTGAACTGTACGGTGCAGAAACTTTTAAAGGGACAGTGTACATTAACCAACGTCAATAATGCTTACCAATATTTTGGAACAGTCTTGGAAACAGAGCACAATCTGGAAAAAATATGTTTTTAATTATCCTATGTTTTAATAAAATAAAAACATAATAGTATTACCCTATCAGTTATTAAATAATTCAAGAGTATTAAAGACGTATTCAAACTAAAATTAGATAATCAGTTTGGTTCATGTTTTACCAATTGAAATATTTATATTAACACATGGTTCAAATATTCTTTTCTAGACATTTTTAAATAACTAAAATATTTTCGTGGAAATGTTTAGAATATTATACTTATATTTTAGTAGACTTTTCCTTTTGAATACACATTTAGCCACGATTTTCAAAGGCGTTTCTGTGCTTATCTGGGAATTCGCATTAAAGAAAGACATGACAGGTTTCTTTCCGATATATTAGTAGGGAGTTAAGGGTCTATATTTCCAGACTCAATGAATAACTCAAGTTACGTGGTTAAACAAATACAATATTACCAAACGATATTATCTCTAGATATGAGTAGTATGTATTTCAAATTTAGTACATATATTAGCAAATATACATCCCTCAGATCATCCTCGGTTTTATCACATCTTTTTAATACTAGTTGTTACTCAAATATACATGTATATATACCTGGGCGTACATGTGTTTGTCTTGGTAAACCTCTGATTCTGAAATTTGCTAAAATTGATATCATCAATTAGAGGTGAAACGATTAATCGCGGTTCACAAAGAATCGCGATTTTTAACGCTCGATTCGGTTCGGTTCGATTCGATTCGGAAGAGGCAGTTTCGATTCGATTCTTTTTTTGTATACTGTCTTTTTCAGTAGTTTTGTGAGTTGAATGAAACGCCCATTTTCGGTTAAAATAAGCATTTTTTATAGTAAACTAAAATAGTGTACCCTTATTGACCGACGATTGTTAATCCAGATAAGAGTTGTAAAAAGTGAGACTGCCCGCTGCAATTATATATGTTAATAACGCGTACATGTCAATTAGACCTTATTGTCGGTCACACGCTGGGAGATTAACTCGCTGACAGAAAATCGATAATGGAGTCGTCGAGTTAGTTAACACGCTTGATATCATTCATATATGACTAAGACTGGTACCTACAGAGAATATAGTGATAAAGGGGCCACCAAGATTTAACCAGTCGATTTAGTTTTACACGATCGGCAATATTGGGGGATTTTTCTTAAGAAAAACAAATTAAACTTTTCACTTCGTCGTTTCCTGAAGCACCATTTGTTAAATCAAGATGAAAACATGAAAACAATAAGTTTTTTAATCACAAAAGATGTTTCATATGAAATTGCTATCTAGCGTGGGTCGCGAAAATGAATGACATAACGCCGAAATGGTTGAAGCGATTTCGTTCCCTATGATACAAAATCAAATCAAGCATGATAAAGTAATTTAGAGATAAACTGCAAACTTAATTGTTTGTTTTGACGTTATTTACGTTTATTTTTGGGAAAATCCTCTTTGTTTTTCTTAACTATTGAAATCGGGCAAAACGTGGTTGGTTAGATTTTATTTACTATAAATTGGAAATGAATTCTATGAAATGTCCGAAGATAATTGTATATTTTCACTAATACGTTCATTTAAGCCCAAAAATAATTTTATTTTGAAATAAACGTTAGTGTAAGAAAGTTATAAATATAGATCTAGAGTTGATAAAAATTAATTTAACGTTTATGATGTGATGAGAATTATTTTAAATCATGCCAGAGTCAAAAGAAAATATTTTGAAACAAACTAAATTAAGCTGGTCATAGTGATCTACATTTGCTGAATGCTTGCAATTTTTTATTGTCTAAGCGTAACCTTAACTAGTTATTAATTATGGCATTGGTGCACTGATGAATAATTTTATTTTGATAATGACTTGAGTCATATACTGTTTGTACGTACATGTAGGTAAGGAGAAATAAACAATTTGTCCATGGGCATTACTTTTCATTTAAAAGTTGGAAATAATACGATTTGTCATTTATATATGCTAACATGCAGTAAAATATTTTTAACTATTCAAGCTCTAATACCTGTAAAATGGGTATTATTAAAGAATTAGAATTAGAATTTTTCGTCTTCCGGGAGGGAGGTCCCTCAGATAAAAATGCACTGTTCTTAAATATATTGTTCTATTGTCTTTGGGTTGTATCTCTTTCTTAATTCTTTTTATAATTTGTTTTTTGTTATATCCTATATAATGCCAGTAGAAAATCGAATTGAATCGAAAAATTGAATCGTTTGATGAAAAATCGAAATCGAATCGAATCGAAAATTTTTGAATCGTTTCACCTCTATCATCAATTAATGTTTTCATTTACTCACTTACACTCCCTGGGGTATCACTACAGCATTAGAAATGCAACATTGCAAGTTTTAAATTTTGATTGAAAGTTCTTAAGAAATAAATGCTTGCTGAAAGCATGTTTATCTGAAACGTTCTACATTGAGACATGAAAAGTAATAAGTTCAATTAAGATAAACATATATTAGTAAATTTATCAAAAGACGCATATTGCTAAACGATAAGATTTCATTTATGTATGAATTAGCAAAGTCATGAAAACCGCAATAGACAGTAAATGTATTGAAATGTAACGTAAGATAACGTTTCTACCAACCACAGTTCTATTGCAAAGAAAATGATAAATAATTGAATTTGATTTGTACATCAAGTTTGCATTAGGAAAATTAATTTTACAAAGTACTTATTAATAACCGAGATATATAATTTGATATAATTATGGAAGCATAAGCATCACGGCTTTTGATAGTAGAAACCGCCAGCATATAATGTAAGAAGAGTTTTCATGAAATGAAATATATTGTTTACAAACAAAATACAAGGTAAAGTAATACCTGCGTACACAACATATTTATCAACAAAGGCTTTAATTGATTTGTATGTCAAGCCCATGTAATATAAGTTGAAAACAGAAAACACTTATCAGCAAATACACTGACTCCGGCGACAATGCGGATGATAACATCATAACACTATACGCTTTAAGAAAAAAATGTCAAAGAAAAATATTCGTGCCAACGAACTTAAATGAGCAAGTCATTCTTCTGTCGAATAATATTATATTTTTTGATGTGTAAACAATTTTGTAAAGGCTTTCAAAGCACGTGTATGTAATACAATACTATTTCAAAGAATATTGTCCCAGACTTAACAAAAACATGTGATGTATTAAATTACATAATAACATAATATTTGCATTAGGAAAGTACGTAATATCAGACATACATTCTGTGGAAAATATATATCGCAGATTAATCGAATTTGAAGAGAGTTTAACCATGTTAACTCAGTGTTGATATACAAATCTTCCCAAATGGTGTCAGTGTAGATTAACTGCTTAGACCGATGCTTAAAAGCAAATACTTAGGTAACAATGCAAATAATATGACAGTGTAATAGTTGTCAGCATATCCGATGCCATTAATGAAATGATTGACACTGATGACTTAAAAAAGAGAGCCTTATATCACATAACTTGAATATGAATTCAGCTCCAAATGTAATTGATTGTACCAGTCCTGATTTTTGTACACCGACTTGTTTAAAGGTTAAATATTCATTAACCGATGTAGTAAATCGTATGGCAGCGAAATTTTCTTGACCATTATCGTAATAATGTACCATCAACACGCCCTTAACTTTGTGTCAGCAATTTTTTCAATTGTGTGTTTTACGTGATAAACTTGTGACTATGTATGGTATAGTAATGGTAATATGTATGGTAAGGTATACAATAACACAGATGTCGAGTTCGTTTGTTATGATCTTATCACCATTACCTGCATTAAACTAGTTGACGTTTGCATCAGAACATAGTCTTATTTGGTAGAATACGTGCTATAATGTCGTCATTATACCAATAGAGCTGTACAACAGTAACATTTATACTTAATTACGTTTACAGACATTAGATCTCACTTACCTTATGTAGGTAGATTTATTTTGGAAACATATTTTTAATAATCTATAACAATTGTTTCTATTTATATAAATTTAGAAACCATGGTAAATGACTACGCACTTGTTTGTTTTTGTTGGGTAGCAACACATTGTATGGATCATATAACGGCTGTCAGTCAACCTATTCACTCCTCCTGGAAAGGCTACATCTCTGGATGTAGCTGTTAACCAACTACTATGCGCATACTTTCGTCAGTGACTGACAACTGCCCTACATCTACATCTACACCTACCTACATTTAAAATCATTGGTAGGAGGGAGAATGGCCGTAGAAATGATTTCATGACCAAGCTTTACGAAAGTATGCCCCGCCCCGGAAGTCAACCCACGACCCCTTTATCAGTAGACTTGCGTGCTACCTACTGAGCTAGCCGGGCGTCTTATGACTACGAAAGATACTTCTTTTCATTTAATGTATATTGTTGGCTATTTTATATGAAGTGAAAGAGCATGTTAAAGGATGTTATTTAAATTTTTTGACGATTTCAATTAAAGTGAGATTTTTATCTCTTTAATATAAAAAAAATACGTGATTTTTTTTGTACTATGAACATTTGACTTTTAAATAATAGTTTTACGACACGTCAGACAATTACTTTGTTAATCACTTCCAATGCCAACTAATATCCAGTAATCTTAAAAAGCTATATGTTAAACATAGCAAGTCAGACTTTCAAATTTATTCTTATGAGTATAAAATTGTTATAAACATGTTTCTGTCGAAATTAATAATCATTGTCCATTGACATAAAGACCTTGGCGGAAAGTAGACTTGAAATTATATTCAAAGATCCAGACTTATTAATAGGAAAACTTAAATCTAATGAAGACAATTTGCTGATTCATTTGGCTAAAGCGCACGACCTAAGCCATCAACTCTGTCATTATTTTACCTTCATCAAACAGAATTATGAGTCAACCAACGACGGCCCTTTCTTAGGTTTGTTTTGAAGTCATGGACATAAATATACGTTTGTTATTATTATAAAAGCTAACACAGTCACTTTTATCAAATTGGACATATTTCCCTGAATTGTTACAATGGACTACAATGCAAACGTGAATTTTTTTTTTCATATGAAACGTGGTTTTCGTTAGAAGTATCTAGAGATTTATAGGATATTTCAATGCCCTACTATCATGACATTGTTCGTGCATTGTTTCAATATGTGATATTAGTATGTCATTTTTTATTAAACATTTTAAGGTTAAACGTTAACTATTCGAGAAAAACAATGCCAAAATCTGCAGTTCGCAATGCAGTTGACGTAGTAAATTTATTAAAGTCGTAAAAATCTTTACAACGTTTATTTTTCCCAATTATGTCATGCTTTAATGTTATCATCATTGTCGTAATGCTCTTTCATGGAATGCTTATATCGTACTGCAACAGGCTCATTATATACAATTTTCATGTTAGTCGATATTTCAACTAAGAACATATTCATTAATTTCATTACTGATTTTACCTCCTGTTTCCTACTTCTATCTATTTTACCCATCCAACTCTATTGTATCAATTATGATTCAATTCCAATAGCGTTGTGCAAGGAAAAAAATATAATAAGGACTGCCTGCAATATTTCTGACGTCATTTTATTGTGCATAGATATCCTTTAATATTTTACATATTTTATGTTTAAAGAATATACGAGATACAATGTATGTATAAATGGTACTCATTGGATAGCAATATGATATGGTGAGAAAATGTTATAAGCTCTTGATCTTATCAAAAGTCCAATATATAGTCCCTTTAAAAAAAGTGCGAGAGAGAGACTGAGACTCTTTCGTTAGAAAAATAACAAATGGCCAGTAAGACATGTTCAGATCCATTAAGAAACATTTAAATGATACAGCTAAAATGAAAAATGTTAACGACAAATTAAAAGACTTGCAAATATCTCTCAACAATTTGGTATCAAAACCTCTGCTCATTAAAAAAAACCTTAATTAAATCAGATGATACTCAACAATCCTACTTTATACACACTCAGGATGAAGTGATAATATATTCATCTCTTGAAAAAGAAATTAGCAATGCTCCAAATGTGCCTCAGAACTTGGTTTCTTTCTATCTCTGATTGTGCGTCCTATATAAAACTTACTCTCTTGCACACTTATACTAACTACATTTCAAAATTCATATTTCTGTCTGGAGTGATTATTGTTCAGATAAATCAAGTTGTTCCAACTATTTCAAATAATATACAACAAGCTGTGTCAGATGACTTCCCGTGAATTTAGTTTTACGTAACAGATGAGTTATTGAATTACATCAGTGCATCATATTAACATAGGCAAATCAAATTACATGAAGAGAAGATAAATATTGCTGATAAATCAAAATTATTTTATCGATGGAAAAACACTAGTGTTAACATGAAGATATTATCTGAAATATACTATGTATTCATGTACCTTAAATCATCTAACTGTATTTTTGATAAGCACATTTTTGAGTTGTTCGAGTAAAAGATGATCGTTTACCTTTTGTTGCGTGTATCAATGTAATTTTGACTTAAGTTATCTTAGGGGACGTACTGATTACAATACATTTTACGCTCGTCAATCAATGTAATTATAAGTATTTTAGTAGGCACAGGACTGATGGTGACGCAGCATCCTATAATTTTGAAAGTAAATGGGTTTAATAATTGACCAAGAATGGGAAATTGAATTATGTTTTTTCAGCAAATCCTTTTGCCTTACGGAATATCAATCTGCAATGTTTCCCATGTCACTAATAATATGATATAAAA
This sequence comes from Mactra quadrangularis, assembly GCA_025267735.1. Taxonomy (NCBI): domain Eukaryota; kingdom Metazoa; phylum Mollusca; class Bivalvia; order Venerida; family Mactridae; genus Mactra; species Mactra quadrangularis. The sequence continues at coordinate 42,350,451 of CM046294.1, forward strand.
ATGTTTCATACTATTAGTGTGTTCTTTTAGTTTAGGAAGTCGGATTGTGACCCTATAAAATAAATGATTGGACTCCTGGGTTGGACGTTTTAAATAATTAGATGTCTATATAAACTGGCGCGTATATTGAGATATTATGGAGTATTACATGAGAGGATATAATATATGGTGCCATTATATACACGATTGTGTTAATCTTTTTTATCGCTGAACTTCTATTAACAATTCCAGATGGTCATTTAACTTATATTACTTGTATTTTATTGAATGAATCATACGTTTTTATAAATATTTTTCAATTAGTAAGAAATATAAGCCAAACCAGTTCAGACAATTATAGATTTGAATACATCTTAATAACCCTTAAATCCTGTAATAAGTGGTATGGCTACATTCTGTTTTTTATAATAAATTAAGATAATAAATGGGATGTGTTTCCTTCCCAGAATGATTTCTGTTTCTTTAATTGTTTAAACAATAACTACGGTAATTTTGACATCTGTTCATTAAATTATTCTATCTAGTAAGTGTGGCCTACATTTACATGGCCTTCTTACAATTATTGAATACAATCATGTATTTTATAAAATGTGTGTTATCATTTGTTTCTGGGATAATGACAGCAATGTGTTTCAGTTCAAAATTCACTAATGTTTCTCTGGTATAAATTTCAACTATCAAAGAGGTATAACTGCCACTCCGCGTATTATATATTATATTGTGGTAGGACTAATCTATAATTTTAAACGCCACTTTCGTTAATTTCTAATTGACATATCTTTTTGTCGAAGAATGTAATCAATTTGTCTTGATTATCGAAATAGATGAATTTAATATTGTTGCAATGATACAATAACATTTTGTCTCGAGATGTTGTTCTCTGATATTTATTTAAACTATCAAAGTGGCACATGATATAGCATTCCTTTTATTGAAAATTGTTTTTCTTCGTCAGCATTTATTTTAGAAAGTGTTTTGCTTAGTTACTGAATTTTTTTATTATATTGTATATAATACAATTTCCATTGTTGGCAAACATTATGAATACGTTGTGGCTATCGCAATTAAATATACTTTCACATTGTAGCAACAATTTTATCAATTCAAATGCAAATCTGATTAATATATACCCATTAAACAACTCAGCTGAACACATTCAGCATCAACATAATTTCATTAAAAAATTAAATCCACATAGTTTAGCCTATCTAAAACCATGGTATACTCTGATCAAGTCGCAAAGTACTTGCGGTAAGCATGATCATTGTTCTTAAAATTTATAAAAATCAGAGAACCCATTTTTAAGGCACTGGATGTTTTATGTTAATAGTAATTGAGTTTCCAATCTGTGCAATTCAAACGTCTGATGAATTACTCAATAACAATTACGGACTCTTTACGCTACACTATATTATAATTATTCCGTCCAAGAGAGACGATCGGAGTGTTGATAATGAGTTGTTAATTGTAAATAATGGCATTTGAATGATATATATAACATTTGTTAACGGTGATGTTAGTTTAACAAGCGACATAACGACTGAGATATAGGTTATGTAACTCCTTTACGACTATATATACATCAAAAGTAACACTGATTTATCTAATCTGGTCTATCGGAATTATATAAGAACATGTTTTCTCAGAAATACGTTGATTTATTAAAGACAGATCCATTGATGCAATGAACATCAGATTTAGTCAAATCTAAATCACTATGGATATTGGAAGATGAGAAACTTGCAATTGCATTTCAAAATTCTCCTAATATGATTTATAATATCTACTGCAAGTAAACCATCTGGGAAAATATAGAATTTAAATTCGAGAGATAAAATCGTAGTTCAATATTAAACTTATATACAATATTATTATTTAAGTGAATTGATCTTCACCAATTCTATGTCAACTCGCCAAAATGAGTTGAAAACGTCTTCCTATATAAAGGAAAACAAACCTATCAGCGGTTTATAACCTACTTAGGTTTGGAATCAAACCCAGTACCTTCAGTTTCGAAACCTCGCGATCGTTCACTGGGTCGCGTTTTGGACGCGGCTACACTGTATCAATTATATTTGTGTTGATAATGTGAACAACATGATTGTTTTTTTTTATTCTACGTTTAATCATCATTTTAGCTCATTCTTAAAACATAATATTGTCTGCTTTATTTCAATTACGGCATTATTATTAACATAACATATTATTTGTTTTATCCTAACAGGTCTTGAATTACATTAGTTTTTCTGTAACTATGTTAGTGGCTTTCGTAAAAAAGAACTTCGCGAAAACACATTTTATATTAATTAATTCGATTGTATTGTTGGTTATACCTTTTTATATTAAAACTTTCATAATTGTGTATAAATCAAGAAAAATGACATCAAACAGTATTAAGCTTCTTCTAGTTTATATAATTATAGTTGTTGCGAAAATTAAACGATATGAAATAAAGTGAAAATAACATTAGATAATTATGATTTACACAGAAAAAAATACACGTTATTTTCCCAAACCATACAGCGGATAAAATACTTTATTTGGATGATTAGATAAATATAAGAATGGAAGAACAATCCTAATCTGATTTAACAGTCTTACAACAATATTACATATGTAATTAAGTAATTAAATGTATGTTTAGTTTATAAAATCAATCATATACATGATTTGCTTTCTGTTATACATTTTCGTCAATAATTGAAATAATTTTTTTATCTTATTTGCGTAAACTTCGAAGTAGAAATTACACATCTAAATATATTTCTTCTCAATGTAAACGAACAACTTGTTAGATATACGTTTTGTACTAGTTATAAAAAAGAATAAATGTCAAATTGAATCCAAGACATACTGAAACTAACTTTAGACTATAAAGTAGAGCATACATTTTCAAATATCAAACACTTGTGATTAAAGTCACTTAGTATTTTCATTTGGTTATATACGGTGTATGACTAAAATTTTTATTTTTGACAACCAGGACAGTATATTAGACAGAGGAGACGCTATTCTGACTATGATGAGCTATACAAAAGATTATTATTTCTTATATTTCTTTACTCGACTATTTGGTTATGTGTATGGTGTTTCAACGGCATTGATAAACGTTTATTAATGCCGTTTGACATTTATTCTTTTTTATCATCCAAATAAAGTATTATATCCGCTGTCTGGTTTGAGCAAATAAAGTGTATTTTTTCTGTGTAAATCATAATTATCTTGTGCTTATTTTCCATTTTATTTCATATCGTATATTTTCACAACAACTATAATTATATGCGCTGGAAGAAGCTTAATACTGTTTGGTGTCATCTTTTTCTTGATTTATACACAATTATGAAAGTTTTAATGCAAAAAGGGTATAACAAACAATACAATCGAGTTTGATTAATATAAAGTGTGTTTTCGCGAAGTTCTTTTTTACGAAAGCCACTGACATAGTTACAGAAAAAGCTAATGTAATTCAAGACCTGTTAGGATGAAACAAGTAATACATGTATGTTATGTTTATAATAATGCCGTAATTGAAATAAAGCAGACAATTTAATATTTTGTGAATTAACTAAAATAATTATTAAACGTAGAGCAAAAACAATCGTATTGTTCACATTATCAACACAACAATAATTGATACATTGTAGCCGCGTCCAAAACGCGACCCAGTGATATAGCTCGAGGTTTCGAAACTGGAGGCCCTGCGTTTGATTTGAAGTCTAAGTAGATTATAAACCGCCGATAGCTTTGTTTTCCTCCATAGTGGAAGACACTTTCAACTCATTTTGGCGAGTTGACCTGGAATTGGCGAAGATCAATTCACTTGAAAAATAATATTGTATATAAGTTTAATATTAAACTACGATATTATCTCTCGAATTTAAATTCTATATTTTCCCAGGAGGTTTAATTGCAGTAGGTATTATAAATCATATCAGGAGAATTTTGAAATGCAATTGCAAGTTTCTCATCATCCAATATCCATAGTAATTTAGATTTGACTAAATCTGATGTTCATTGCATCAATGGATCTGTCTTAAAGAAATCAACGTATTTCTGAGAAAACATGTTCTTATATAATTCTGATAGACCAGATGAGATAAATCAGTGTTACTTTTGATGTATATATAGTCGTAAAGGAGTTACATAACCTATATCTCAGACGTTATGTCGCTTGTTAAACTAACATCACCGTTAACAAATGTAACATATATATCATTCAAATGCCATTATTTACAATTAACAAACTATTATCAACACTCCGATCGTATCTGTTGGACAGAATAATTGTAATATATATAGTGTAGCGTTTAGAGTTCATAATTGTTATTGAGTAATTCATCAGACGTTTGAATCGCACACATTGGAAAGTCAATTACTATTTACATGCAACATTTAGTGCCCTAAAATGAGTTTTCTAATTTTATTAAATTGTAAGAAAAATGATCATGCATACTTCATAATGATCAGAAGATACCATGATTTTAGATAGGCTAAACTATATGTAATTATTGAAATTACGATGATGTTGAATGCGTGGAGTTGTTTAATGGGTATATGTGAATCAGTTTATCAAAAATATGTAGGAGAATTGTATTTGAATTGATGAAAATGTTGCTACAATGTAAAATTATAATTATTATCGATTGCCACAACGTATTCATAATGTTTGACAACAATATAAAAATGTACAATATACTAAAAATGTTGTTGTTATTTTAACGTCGTATTCAACACATATACTCGTATATGTCATATATATGACGGCCAGCTCTTCCTACTGTAGGTTTTCTGGACACTTTTCTATTACCAGTACTAACTTACCCTAGGGTATGACATGCCGCGACCGGGTTTCAAACCCCCGATTTCCGGATTCGAAGTCAGACATGATTACTTCTACGCCACTGCCGCGGCTACTAAAACATTCAATAGCTAAGCAAAACCATTTCTAAAATTAAAGCTACCGAAGATAAAACATTGTTCAATGAGAGGAATGATATTTCATGTGCCTCTTTGATAGTTTAAATAAATATCAGAGAACAACAAATCGAGACAAGTGTTATTTTATCATTGCTACAATATTAAATATATCTATTTCGATAATCAAGACATATTGATTACATTCTTCCACAAATAGATATGTCAATTAGAAATTAACAAAAGTAGCGTTTAAAATTATAGATTAGTCCTACCACTGTATAATATAATATAATATAAGCGGAATGGCCGTTATGCCTTCTTTGGTGGTTGAAATTAATACCAAAGAAACAGTATTGAATTTTGAAATAAAACACATTGCTGTCATTATCCCAGAAACATATAAAACACACAGTTTGTAAAATACATATTGTATTCAATGATTGTAAGTAGGCCTTGTAAATGTAGGTCACGCTTGTTAGATAAAAAATGTTAAATGAACAGATATAAAAAAATACTGATGTTATAGTTTAAACAATTAAAGAAACAGAAATTATTCTGGAAGGAAACACACCCAATTTGCACACTTAATTTACAGTGAAAAACATACTGTAACCATACCACCTATTACAGGATGCAAGGGTTATAAAGACGTATTCAAAATTATAATTGTCATAACTGGTTGGGTCATTTTTCTTACTAATTAATATATGTTTATAAGAACGTATGCTACAACTAATATAAGTTGAATGACCATATGGAATTGTTAATAGAAATTCTGCGATAAAAAAGATTAACACAATCGTGTAAATGAAACATGTATATACTGACACCATATATTATATCCTCTCATGTTATACTCCATAATATCTCAATATACGCGCCAGTTTATATAGACATCTAATTATGTTTATTAAAATGTCCAACCCAGGAATCCAATCATTTACTTTAAACGGTCTCAGCCTGACGCGCTACTTCCTAAACTAAAAGGACAAACGAATAGTATAAAACATGTTTGTATCATACCATTAGTGGCATGGGAAACATTGCAGATTGTTTTTTCTGTAAGGCAAAAGTGTTTGCTGAAAAAACATCATTTTATTTCCCATTCTTGTTTAATTGTAAATCCCATTTTCTTTCCAAATTATTGGATGCTACGTCACAATCAGTCCTGTGCCTACTAAATTACTTATAATTACATAGATAGACGGGCGTAGCGTATACTGTAATCAGTTCGGCCCACAAGATAAGTTTAATAAGTTTAAGCCAAAATGACATTGCTTCACGCAACGAAAGTTAAACAATCATCTTTTACTCGAACAACTCAAACATATGCTTATCGTAAACACAGTTAGATAATTTAAGGTACATGAATACATTGTATATTTCAGATAATATCTTCATGTTAACACTAGTGTTTTTCCATCGATAAAATAATTTTGATTTATCAGCAATATTTGTCTTCTCTTCATGTAATTTGATTTGCCTATGTAAATATGATGCACTGATGTAATTCAATAACTCATCTGTTACGTAAAACTTTACGTAAAGTCATCTGACACAGCTTGTTGTATATTATTTAGAATAGTTGGAACAACTTGATTTATCTGAACAATAATCACTCCAGACAGAAATATGAATTTTGAAATGTAGTTAGTATAAGTGTGTAAGAGATGTAGTTTTATATAGGACGAACACTCAGAGATGGAAAGAAACCAAGTTCCGAAGTACATTTAGAGCAATGTTTTTTTTTTGTTCAAGAGATGGACATATAATCACTTCATCCCGAGTGTATGTATTGTAAGACTGTTGAATATCATCTGGTTTAATTAAGTTTTTTTAACGAGCGGCGGTTTCGACACCAAATTTTGAGAGAGCTGAGCAAGTATTTTAATTTGTCGTTAACATTTATCATTTTAGTTATATCATATACATGTTTCTTAATGGATCTGAACTTGTCTTACTGGCCATTTGTTATTTTTCTCACGAAAGAGTCTCAGTCTTTTGCACGCACATTTTTTTAAAGGGAATGTATTTTGGACTTTTGATAACATCAAGATTTTATAACATTTTCTCACCATATCATATTGCTATCCAATGAGTACTATTTATACATACATTGTATCTCGTATATTTTTTAAACATAAAATATGTAAAATATAAAAGGATATCTAAGCACAATAATAGAATCTTGGTCTGATTCCCCATCGACCATTTTGCTGCCGTTCTACCAACAATCCATTATCTCTCATTCACTATTTTTTACAGTTAAAAATTCACTGGTTTAGTTGTTGTTGTTGTTTTTAAACCGCTATTAGCACTTTATTGATCACTAATTCTTATTTTTATTTTAGTCTTCAATTTATGTTTTTTATAGTTTACCATCTCTTAATCACTTTCATTTTCATTTAAACGTGTTTTTTCCTAATTATGCATATGATTGTGAAGCGCTTTTGAACATATATTCAATATGGAAAGAGTGCTATACAAATGCGGTATACAGTAAAATTCGGATATAACATACTCGGTTATAACATACACTCGTTTACAACATACCAATTTTTCTGGCCCGTTTTTCATCATTAAATATAACATACTTAGTATTCTATATGGATATAACATACCTCGGTTATAACATACCTTATTTCTAGGGCCAAGCGAGTATGTTATATCCGAGTTTTACTGTATATGTATATATAACAAAATGACGTCAGAAATATTGCAGGCAGTCCTTACTATATTTTTCCTTGCACAACGCTATTGGAATTGAATCATAATTGATACAAAAGAGTTGGATGGGTAAAATAGATAGAAGTAGGAAACTGAAGGTAAAATCAGTAATGAAATTAATGAATATGTTCTTAGTTGAAATATCGACTAACATAGATTTACTACGTAAACATGATTGTTAACTGCCGTTTTTGGAATTGTTGTTCTCGAAAATTTGACGTTTAACCTTAAAATGTTTAATAAAAAAATGACATATTAATATCAAATATTGAAACGATGCACGAACAATGTCATGATAGTAGGACATTGAAATATCTTATTAATCTCCAGATACGTCTAACGACAACCAGGTTTCATATTCACGTTTGCATTGTAGTCCATTTTAACAATTCAGGGAAATATGTCATATTTGATGAAAGTGACTGTGTTAGCTTTCAAAATAATAACAAACGTATAGTTATGTTCATTACTTCTAAACAACCTAAGAAAGTGCCGTCGTTGGTTGGCTCATAATTCTTTTTGATGAAGGTAAAATAATGATAGAGTTGATGGCTTAGGTCATGCGCTTTAGCCAAATGAATAAGCAAATTGTCTTCGTTAGATTTAAGTTTTGCTTTAAATGAGTCTGGATCTTTGAATATAAATCTAAGTCTCAGTTCCGCAAAGGTCGTTATGTCAAGGGATAGTGATTATTAATATCGACATAAATATTTTTATAACAATTTTATACTCATAAGAATAAATTTAAAAGTCTGTCTGGTTAAGTTTAAAATATAGTTTTGAAGATTATCGAATATTAATTGGTATTTGAAGTGATTAAAAAAGTAATTGTCTGATGTGTCGTAAAATGATCATGTAAAAGTCAAATTTTCTTAGTACAAAACAAATTACGTATTTTTTATATTAAAGCGATAAAAATCTCACTTAAATTGAAATGTTCAAAACAATGAAATAGCATCCGTTAACATGCTCTTTCACTTCATATAAAATAGTCAACAAGATTAACTAAATGAAAATAAGTATCTTTTAGTCCTTTATTATGGTTTCCAAATCTATATAAATAGATACAATTGTTATAAATTATATGCTGTTAATCTTCACTGACACCATTTGGGTATCAACACTGAGCTTATATGGTTAAAATACCTTCAAATTAGATTAATCTGCGATATATATTTTCCACAGAAACTTTTGTCTGATATCACGTACTTCCCTAATGCAAATATTATGTTATTATGTAATTTAATACATCACAAGTTTTTGTTAAGTCTGGGACAATATTCTAAGAAATTTGACTGACATATTATTGTAATACACACACATGCTTTGAAGGCTTTTACGAAATTGCTTACACATCAAGACATATAATATAATTCGACAGAAGTATGTCTTGCTCATTTAAGTTCGTTGGTACGAATGTTTTCATTTCACATTTTTTCTCAGAGCGTAAAGTGTTGTGATATTATTCCCCTTATTGTCGCTGGAGTCAATTTGAAATATTTCCGATTTGAATTTCTATTACATGGGGTTTACTAACAAATAAAGTAAAGCCATTGTTGATAAATATTTTGTGTACACAGGTATTACTTTACCTTGTATTTTGTTTGTAAACAATACATTTTAATTCACGAAAACTCTACTTACATTATTTGCTGGCGGTTTCTACTATAAAAGGCCATGGTGGTTAAGATTCAATAAATATATCAAATTACATATCTCAGTTAAAACTTTGTACTTCGTAAAGTTAATTTTCCTAATGCAAACTAGATGTACAGATCAATTTCAATTATTTATCATTTTCTTTGAAATAAAACAGTGGTTGGAATAAACGTTATCTTACGTTACATTTCAATACATTTACTGTCTATTGCGGTGTTCATGACTTTGCTAATTCATACAGAAATAAAATCTTATCGTTCAGCAATATGCGTCTTTTGATAAAATTAATAAAATATGTTTATCTTAATTGAACTAATTACTTTCGATGCCTTAATGTAGAACGTTTCAGATAAACATACTTTCAAGAAGCATTTAATTCTTAAGAACTTTCAATTAAACTTAAAGAAAAATGCAATCATGTATTTCTAATGCTGTATTGATACCCCAGGGAGTGTAAGTGAGTAAATGAAAACATTATTTGATGATATCAATTTTGGCAAATTTCAGAATCAGAGGTTTACCAAGACAAACTTATGTACTTCCAGGTATATATACATGTATACATTTGAGTAACAACTAGTATTAAAAAGATGTGATAAAACCGAGAATGATCTGAGAGACGTATATTTGCTAATCTATCGACTAAATTTGAAATACATATTACTCATAGCTAGAAATAATATCGTTTGGTTAGATTAAGTGTATTTGTTTAACCACGTCACTTGAATTATTCATTGATTCGGGGAATATAGATCCTAAAATCCCTACTACTATATCGGAAAGAAACCTGTCATGTCTTTCTTTACTGCGAATTCCCAGATAAGCTCAGAAACGCCTTTGAAAATTGAGTCCAAACGTGTATTCAAAAGGAAAGGTCTACTGACAGATAAATATATTTTTTTCAACATTTCCCAAAAATATTTTAGCTATCTAGTAATGTCTAGAAAAGTATAATTGAACCATGTGTTTATATAAATATTTCAATTAGTAAAAACATGAACCAACCTGATTATAGTTTGAATACGTCTTAATTACTCTTTAATCCTTTAATAACCGATAGAGAAATGCTATCAAGTTTTAATTTAATTAACAATATAGTAATTAACGGAATATTTTTTTCAGATTGTGCTCTCTTTCCAAGACTGCTAAAAATATTGGAAAGCATTATCGACGTTTGTTAATATAAATATACCATTAAAGTCAGCATATGCTACGTTCATGTACAGATTCCTAAGAAAACACATCGGTTATTTTTTGTGTTGAAACAATATGATTAAAACCCGATCTTTTCAGCTCCCTATATTTGATCTGGCCTTTTTCAAACGAGGGTCACATTCTGGTGACCTTTTCTTATCATAATATTAATGACGAAATTGTTATGATGCGTAACATGTTAACATCGTCTACGTCACGCAATTTGAAATGAGCCGTCCAATCGCAGATTGTGAATAATACCGCTGTTAAATTAGCTTACAAACTTTGGTCTAAAAAAGAAATTACGAAATCAAAATGGTATTAATATTGTTCCGTCTAGATGAAAGCTACGCATTGAATAGTCCACGTGACCCTCTATTGCGATAGTAGAGATCCTGTGCGACAACGCTCTACAGAATATCTGATTACGGAGATTTGTGTTGAAATACAAATGTAGTTTAAAAGAGTACTAACTGATCAAATTTCAAGATCATAGTTAGTTTATCAACAGTATTCAAAACTTAAACAATCTTACATTAATTATTTTCATTAATAATATACACCTCGCGGTAAACATTATCAGTAACTACATAATAATAGCCGTATCATGGCATTACAAAATCATTATCTACGCACGAGTCATTTAATTGTGATCGTTTTGCAGTTGAAGTACAAAATGCGGATTGGTGCATACTGAAACTATAAAGGAAGTACAGCAGACTAACAAGTATCGTTAAAATGACAATGGGTGATTAATGTTTGTTCCTTCGCTTGTAACATTATTAATTATATTAATATCTCCAACCGGCAGTACATTGTCTGCTTTTTTCTAATATGATATCATTAGTATAAAAGTATGATTTATTTCGACAAAGTTGCGTCAGTGTCTCTTACAAAACTATTTCAATAACAGATTTATTATAATTATCACTTTGAAATTGTTGGAGCTTTCAGAAAAAGTATAGATTGCATTCTTAATTGCGAAAAGAGTTCATAGACTAAACCTTCCTTCATAGTCTTTACAATAATCACAGACATATCAATTTGTCAATTTTTCTCGTAAAATTGCGTCACAATAAACTAACATATTATTGTCTTGGAAGATGCTGTTTTTCATTTGTTTCCTTTTACGTACGTCATTGCTTCGCACACTCATCTCCTAAACGCATCTTAGTTATTGCCAACACTATGACTTCATTTTATATATATGTTCATAAATATATCATGAAATGATTTAAATTTGTCATCGTTAAAGTGCTTGTCGTTAGCGCGTTTTGTTATATGGTTAGGAAATACTAAATAAAGCGTAGTTAATCATACATAAGGATATTAAAAGGAATGATCAATCACAGTCAATTTTTGCTGTAAATACTCCTTTACAAAATCAAATTCTTAATTAGAGATAATCAATTGTTCGTTTATCAAAATCATTTAAAGTATGTGTATCATTTAAGTTGTGTTTCATCAACGTCTCAGTTTTTGTTTTAATATTAATTTGGTTCAATCTACATTTAAACTTGAAACATGCAGGTTTGTGCCATTTGCATCAGATTCATTATTAAAACGACTTGGTAATTTGAAATTTACTTATGTATATACCAGAAGCTGATTATGTTTTAAATTAAGAACACTAATTTCATTTTCATTTTGTATTTCCTGGTAAATTAATTTAACATCGAATGCTACAAACTATAAAATTAATTGTCGATGCAATCCGGCCAACCAAAATGGCAATCAGGTAAATTTTAGTGCAATCCCGTATTATCAAAACAATTTATTTAATCCCAACTGACTTTTTCTGATTGACGAGACATTTTCAAATATGTTAGAGTTAAACAGATCAATTAGTTTCATTTTCAATCAATTTTGCACTTTAGTTTGTGCTTCAATATGCACGGACATCGATACATGTTTCTAAAACTTATTAAAGTATGCGACTCAATGTATGGTACCGAAAATATAGAACTTTATACTCTTTAACATGTTCATCAACATCCCTTTAAAGAAGATGTCCTTTTGAACACAATTTCGAATCGGAGTTGGATGCCAAGTTTAAAATGAATCTCCTTGTGGGATTCAAATTCAAGCATATCTGGTCTGGCATATCACCTTTGCATAATATTCTATTTCAGATAAAGTGTTACAGCCAATAATTGAACTATCACCCATCACTGCTAGAAAAAAAAGAAATACTGCTCTGGCATGTCTTAATTTGTAAACAACATTATTATTATCTATGTTAGACAAAAACCTTCTTACATATAATGTCTGGCATATCTGATTAGAAACATTTCATTTCTTATTCTGACATATTATCTGTATAAGGAATGTCTTGAAGGGTAACATGTCTCTGCATAATCCTTATCTTGACAATGAAAGACTATCACTATGTCAATAAATGACATTTGTTATTAACTGCTAGAGAAAATGGTAAGCTTGTAGATTTACATAATTAACCATATAATGCATGTACAGTGGACTTCATATGTGCTCAGAACAAAATCCTGATTTGAGAAAAGCTGGTGCTTATTTAACCAAGTAAACAGAAACGGACATTAAGCTTGGCGAACAACAGAATCTGTATTAATCAGACTATCAACATATGTGTTAAACTGTTATGCAACATTAGTCTTTTATTATAGTAAAACATATTTCAGTATACGTAATCAGTTTTCTACATATTTGCATTTATACGAGAATTTTTGAGGGCACTGTATTCATATAAGCATGATTAAGAAATGTGATATGTGTTCGCCAGTACTCAAAGTATACAACAGAAATAAGGAAATAGATAATGTGTACACGTCATTGATTAAATATTTGTTATGTTTATTTTTCACATTCTTATTTCAAAATACGTATTCAAGTAGATAAGGTTATTGGCTACGTTAAAAAACATTTTTGAAAAGCATTTGCCTTTACACTCAATCTCCTTAAACATATATTCTGTAGAGCGTTGTCGTACAGGATCTCTAAGGTTCCCATGGAGGTCACGTCGATATGATCTTTATGTCGACCAATCAATGCGTAGCTTTCATCTAGACGAAATACTATTAATAGCATTTTGATTTTGTAATTTCTATTTTTAGACCAAGGTTTGCAAGCTAATTTGACAGTGTTATTATAACCGGTCTGCGATTGGACGGCTTATTTTAAATTGTGTGACGTAGACGATGTAAACAAGTTACTAAACATAACGATTTCGTCATGAATATCATAATGAGAAAAAGTCACATGAACGTGACCCTCGTAAGAAATCGGCCAGATCTTGAAAGAAACTTGAAAGAAAGAAACTAATCGAAATTAGCAAGTAGGCGAGCGGAAACGTTTAGATCGGGTTTTAATCAAATTGCTTTACACTTCGATAGAGCTCAAGCTGAATGTAAGAAAATGAAAGCAAAAATGACGTGTCTTTAAAATATTTCAATTGTAGATAATAAAGTACATGATTCTATAAATGAAATAAGGCTGATAATGAAAATTTTGGCAAGAAAATGTAACTTAAATCATATGTAATGATTCAATAATAGTTACATAGTAGCAATATTTAATGTTTAAGAAGTACCTGGGTGTTCTATCAATCTGAATTAAACACATTGCACTCTAATAAATCTAAACATCTTATTTATACATGTGTGGTTGCACATAATACACGGTACAACGAACAAGAACTGTAGTGATCAGTACATAATTGCAATAAAATTTAACACCGTGTTCCACCACTTATTGGCTATTTACGTTCATCTTCCAAACCTTACGAATGATAATATTATTTTCCTTGTACTTACTTAGCCTTACCTAATAATACGATCAGTCTTTTAACGCTGATAAAATACATTAAAGATATTTAAATATTCAAGTGATACGTTTTCGATAGGCTTGAGTATAGATTGTCTAGGTTTAATTTTATCTCCCTTAGTTAGTTAAAACGTTTGCTTGAGACTAACAATGTTTATTCCTTGTATTATATTACGCCATGCTTTTCATTGCAGTGTTTTCAATTGCACTAAAACATTAAATATACAAGGTTATGTTGACATTTGATGAAGGCTCAATACCATATAACCAACTTTGGTGACAGTTGTTAAAATTAAAGTGCAATCCCCTATATACAAACAGGAAATTAAATGCTCCAAATATCATTTATTTATTAGTGTGAGATATTGGTGCGCCATAAAGTTGAATTAAGGTATCGTTTATAGGTTCGATTAGTTAAAGTATGCTCTTAATGTAGATATTCAATGTCAATTTCAAATTTCGCTTAATGAATGTTGAGTTTTGTACCCTCATTAATCATCAATACATTTAACTTTGGTTTATATATAAATTTCACACTTAAACATTTTCAATAACACTTCTTGATCTTCAAAGAACAGCCTTTTTAATTCATTACCCGCGCAACATTTAACCGCATAACCGTCGACACTAGGGAGTATAAAGAAATTTTATAGCTAGTAAAGTCACATGCTCCGACACATTCGATGAAATGACCAATAACGATACTATTGTTTTATCTCATACATCCGCTTCATTTATTACGTATATATATATCTTTACATTTTCGTTAAAATGTATTTTGGCTTTTGAAACATTGTCATATACACGTCCTCCTGGAATAGTTTTATTAAGGCGTTAAATTCCTCGGGATATATTAAATATAGTTTGTTCTGTCTAGTTGCTCCTTAAAAACTGAAAATTTTCACGATAGACGCAATAATTTGTCTGGAAAATATTATCAAAGAGATCAGAGGTTATTTTTAATTGATGGGAGCGGAAGTTTTTAGGTAATGATAAAACCATTCAAGGGACCATATAAAATACATTCTGCAAATTTTCCTTATTGTCACATGCGTTTATATTAAGTTATGACAAAACTATTGAAACCTTTTGTTAATTTTTATTATTTTGTATTGAAAAGTTATGCCAGTTTTACGATTGTTAAGTTCTAATTACTTTTAGAAGGAAGAGATACTTATATTACAACTGTCCCGCTATTATTAGACTAAATGTGTATCACGCCACAATATTAAAAAAAACGTGAATACATTTTATTAGCCTCACATTTTCAAGACCTTTGTAATTTTGTACACGTTTATTCATTAAGATTTCTTTATCATCATAGGATTATGGTTTAAAACCAGCTGTTTCGACAGTAATTGAGTTCACTGGCCATTTGCTAAATTGAAGTGCAATCCCGCATAGTCATTAATTGGAAATTCAATCCCTTCAACATTAATATCTGTCAATACAAATAGTGTCGAGTCATTGAAGCTAAAAATGCCTCACTAAAAAAGTTTGATCAGTGCAAAATTTGTTCTGATTACTAAATCTTAGAATATATTATTTACTGTAAATTTCCGCTTTCTAAATCACCACATGCGACGATTTTAATAGCTGAATGGTTCAAATATATTTACACATTTTACTCCTCAAAATTAGAATTCGCAGAAGCTTTTACAACACATTTTTTTCTGTATTATTAAATTTTAATTTCCAAAAGGCAAGAACAAACCCATTGCAGGAATCGACATGCGGTTTTTGTAGCAATAAAGTGATGCGTTTGTTTTGTTATATGTTGATACCAAATCTTTCAGGATTTTAGTTGTTTCTTAATAATATAATTCCATACTTAGTAAATGCGTAGTTCTGTTGAAATAAACCAAAATAATATTAGCGATATATTGTTTTTGTTGCTGCTTTAATACATGAAGTAGATTTTGATTGTTATATGATTACTTTAATAGACACTGACAACCTCACCAATATGTTGTAATTCATTATTCACTTTCGGTTTTGCACAGACAGCCTCCTATATCATTGGTTAACCTAGATAGCGTATTTGTATTTCGACGTTAAATTCCTTTGAAAAGATAACATACTTCGTAACACAAAAATGCTGCACCAAGTTAACCTAATCATCTCTAAATTTTGACGCAAACCATTGTCTAGGAAATATCATTAAATGATTAGGGGTTGTTAACATTGATAGAAGAGAATGTTGTAATGTAATAATAAAACACATAATTCAATTCAAATAGCCAGACACAAGAAGTTTTTCAAAAATCGAGCAAACGCAAAAAAAACCCACAAAAAACAACTGCAAAGCATAATGGTGTTTGAATTGTTTAAACAATCCGAATTCAAGTTCAAGCATTTCTGGTTTTAAAACATGTAGTATTTTTACAAACGAGTGTAAACAATTCAATGAAAACTTTAATTTTAAACTGAATAATGAATTTGCACTACATAAACGACATAAGTAAATGATTTTGGTTGATGCTTCAAATATAAATCATGCATTTATGATTCTGCAAATAAGCCTATTGTATCGGCTAACAACAAAATGATGTTAATGAAATGATGCGCAACGCGAGAAAAGGGCCCTTAAGCTGTTTGACGTCGTTTGCGGTAAACGCCAATAACGTTATCGAGGTCAATTTGAGCGTACACGTGTCACGTCAGTGATTATTGCATTGTTTATACATTGTACTTAACGATTTAACTGGCTATCTTGCATTAATTAAAGGGGATAAATCGATGTTTTGTAAACTATGACTGACTTACTATCATTGTTTGAAGAAATTGGTAACAAATAGCTTAAAAGTACGGATTATTTATAGTCGTGATTTGTGTTTTCCGTCCAACTTTCGTCAACGTGCCGAACCGTCCTGTGGTGTTGAATTTTCTTTAACTAAACGTGTTAGACGTGTACTGTATTAGTTTTGCTTTAGCATTAAATAACTAAATAGATAAGCAACACATTAACATTTTTCGAGAGATTTGCTTGCATAATATCCGTACTATAGCTTTAAACTGACGATAGCAACAGCTTCAAAACGCGTCGCCAACAAATTGTTTACACGTAACTACGGGTACACATGCACACTCGGGAATAGAGCACACGCTAAAATCTTCAATGCGGACTCGACATTATTCTTCAAAATATTGATTCTGTACAACTTATAATCTTTGTTTGATCGTGAAATTTTGTGAATAGGTTACGCAAGATAAGAATAAAAACGTCTTCCCTATCGAAATTGAAATGTCCTTGATGTTTTATAATGTTTAATCATCAGTCTAGGCATATAGAGTCGGATATGTCATGACTATGAAGAGATTAAATCAGGCCTATGCATCTATTGCATCGAATGCAAACATGTGTAATCACTAGCCTACATAACCTGGTTTTGCTGTTATATTATATTGCTAGCGTTTATGATACAAATGGTCAGCTCGAGCTGTCACAATGTAGGCTTTAGGTTTGGCCTTGCTAGATATCTACCTACATTCATTCTTATTTTCATAATTTGACTTAATAAAGCTCGACTTTACATCATTGACCGAAAAGTTTATCACATTGTCAGCAAATAATACTACTTGCTAATTTCCTTATCTAGCAATCTCCGTTAAACAGATATCATGTAGAGAATTGTCGTAAAGGATCTCAACTTTCTCAATGCAGGGTCACGTCGAGATGACCTATGTGTCACCTAGACGAATCACTATTAATCAAATTTCGATTTTGTAATTTCTAAATTTAGACCAATGTTAGCAAACTAATTCAACAGTGGTATTATTCACAGTCTGCCACTGGACGGCTCATTTAAAATTGCGTGACATAGACGATGTCAACAAGTTACGTAACATAACAATTTCGTCATTAATATTATGATGAGAAAAGGTCACCTGAACGTGATCGGAAAATTTTAGATCGGGTTTCAATCAGATTGCTTATCTAGCAGTTGGATCTAAGAAATACATTACATTTGTCCAGCTAGGTAACACTTGTGAGACAAGGTGAAACCATTGTTAATAAATTGTCTGTTTACCAAGGGTGTAACATCGTATAAATTAACAGTATTAGATACGTTGTGTTTCCATCTCTCTACCATGGTAAGGAAATACCAAATTGGTATAAGGCGTGTTTCTTTCTTACCATACAACCAACCAATAGTTCATAAGAAAACATCATTTCCGCCATACTAAACTGTAAATACTTTTTACTTACCTATGAATAAATAAACAGTTTATTGAACACGTTGATGGCAATATTAAGTGTATTTTGTGTGTACCACAGTGATCTTTTATCTTACTTCATGTTTGAATCTGATAAACACATGAACAGGCCTTACAATAAAAACCTTAAAAACCTGATTTTGTCATGAAATGCCATTAACCCTCGCAAATAATGAAGCATGCAACATAAACACAGGACATCGTCGATCGATACTTATGTCAAACTTTAATGTAGCTTGAACTAACTTGCAGCTTCCATGATTCAGAACCGGATTTCCATTGTAATGCTCAGTTTCTTCAATTGTACCACAACCATATCGAGGGTTGCCTCAAACTCCTCGCAGCGGTTATTTTCCTTTATTTAATCAGTAACCACTGCCACCACAAGTAAATTCGTCCCTTAGAGAGCCGATTATTTTTTTTCATCTTTTCTGTTACATTTCAATATTTTCTACAAATTGAGTCTTACAACGTTCTAAGTACATGAATAATAGATTTAATTTACAATTTGTAAAAATAACAAAGCATTACGTAAGCACTGCGAGGAGTATGAACATTCTATAAATAGAAGATATTACTAGCGACACGTAATAACCTGTTGGCAGTGGTTTAGTAGCAGAGCGTGACGTAAGCACTGTGAGGAGTTTGGGGTTGCCTGCAAGACTGTTGTAAGTGCATTGCATTAAAGAGCGAGCTACTTCAGTCTTGAGGGGAACACTCGATATATGCTTATGCATTCCATGGGCCAAATGAACTACCAAAGGATCACCGACTATCATTTCTAAACTTCAATACTCAGATTTCTGAAAATATTACCTTCCAAAAGCGTTGTTATGTCGGCCTTCATTGATCTTTCAAACAAAAGGTTACCAAGTTTCGCATTACTTAATTTTCACGTATTAAGTTGAATTAAATATTTTATCCATCTTTCACCTGGAGTTTGGACTTAATGTGTGTTAAACATCATATAATTGACTTAAAAGTTACTTGTAAATACTGCGCTCTTATTTGTAAACGCAAATTAGCCAGAATTTTTTGCAAACACGCCAATACTCGCAAAGACGGCTAAAAATTGAAAGACAAAATCACATTTAGCGTTAATGTGTTATTGCATGATTACACTCCACATGTACAGTAAAGCTATGCTGACATAAAAAAATATTTTCAGAGAGTATTTATATTTGAT
Organism: Mactra quadrangularis; assembly: GCA_025267735.1. Lineage (NCBI taxonomy): Eukaryota > Metazoa > Mollusca > Bivalvia > Venerida > Mactridae > Mactra > Mactra quadrangularis. The sequence continues at coordinate 42,370,150 of CM046294.1, forward strand.
CTTTGTCATAAAACACAGCGTTCGGAAAACCTCAACCTTTTATAGGGTCCTGTTTTTGACGATTGAAATATGTTCTTGTTCAATTTGGAACATGCGGGTGTTAAAAAATGTGAAAGTGAAATTTATAAACAAGATGTATGCTGCTCTCTTTATTATCTGTATATCATATATTTTTTGTGACAACTCGAACTTTTGAGTGCAGACTGGCCAATGATAATTGATAAAAAACGCTCTTCCAATAAATTCAAAGGAAATTTGACGTCGATGGACATCGACAACAATAGACCTCCACAATGTTTTTGTTGTACCCTAAAAAACAATGCCGTCAGTTTAAGTCTATAATTGTTTTACAATAATAATAGATACTAATGACATTAAAGTTATTTGTCGGGACTTCAAAATATAGTTGCTTATACACTGTCAGTAAAGACTGCCAATTGTTATTTGGACTCATTTATGAAGACATATTTACGTCAATCGTAAACTCTAAATCAATTCAAATGTAAGCTGTTTTTAATTACTAATGTAAAGAATATTGAATTTTAAAAAAAACTTTGGTGTTAAAACTAGTTCCCAATGCTTTATGCAGTGAAATGACTAAGTTATTAACCTGCTACATAACTTACGAAAAACGCAACGTTAACATGACGTCGCTTTATTTTCTTGTACCGATTATCGAATTTCTTATCACCATAGCAACGTCATGAATTGAGATATTTTAATAAATTATACATTTTTGGAAAGTACAAAGCCTACTCCTTCATTTTCTGTAAAAATCTCAATTTCGAAAAATTTGACCTTAAGGGCCCTATTCTCACGTTGCGCATCAAATTATTTCTATGTTGCTACAAAAACCATTGTAGTAAAACGTAATGACAAAATGGTCATAATAAGCGGAACGTGTAAAGCTTGAATACTCTTTCTGGATTTTACACAATGCAATTTATCCTTGATGTCAGACATTCTGGGCCAGTTTAAACAATTGGCTTAGAATGTTTGTCGATATATGTTTTGACATATTCTGATTTTGAAATTCAGCCTTTTGTATTGGTTAGTAAAAGCACAAGATGGTGTAAGCTTTACTACAAAAACCATCGTAAGAAAGTAGAAGTATCGATACAAATCCTTATAATATGTAAAAACGTCTTAAATTAAATTTTAATTGTTGTGTTTTATTCAACAGGTTAACAAAATAGGCTAATAATATTTTTGTCGTTAGATGTTTCGACATACTTTAAGTTTGTTAGGAGTAAAAGCAATGTATAAAAGCAGCCATACCAAGTGGTGATCTAAAGAAAACAACTACTTAAATACCAGTTGTCTTTTTCTGTTACAATCTCTTATTCGCTATGTAGGTCAATATTTTCTATGTTTTTATTATGTCTGGTTAACACAATTTTATTTCTTTGACTGACATGTTTTTATCTCAGTAAGGTTGTATTCAAGGGTAACATGTCTTTGTATAATCCTTAACTTGTCAATAAAAGAATATCATCATATCAATAAATGACACTCATCGTTGTCTAGTTGAGATAATTTAAGCTTGAGGATTTCCATCTAGTTGTTTTATATCAACATCAATCACGTTTTACATCTAAGATGTTTGAGAATATATGAACTGCACGCAGGAAAAGTTAATTTACAATACTCATTGATTTTTGATAATGTATCTTTTAGGTGTCGGTCAACAGCTATGTATAATTTATGTTTAGTATAAGTGTTCATCCTGATACACTAAACTCTGTATTTGTATTTGACGTTAACAAATCGTCATGATGTGTTGTTTTAATTACACGTATCAACTATTTTACTTCTTTAAAGAATACTCAATATAAAAGACGATTGAGGTTCCATTCTTATTCGACTGTATATCAAGGCACATATAATGTTAAAAGGATCCATGTATGCGAATTCAACATCATTAAGTTCAATAAAAAATTGAATACGAACGAGATAAAGCAATTGCCATTATTTTGATCATTATGTTTATCATTCTTATGATTTTTCCATTATAATTGACATTAAATCCTTATAATCATCGTTTCATTGCAATGCATAGGACACAAATATGAATGGTATAACAGTTCAATTAAATAATGTAGAAGGAGTGCAAAAAGGTTTTAGAAAGTATCAGTAAGAATGGTATATAGGTTCAATTAAAGAATGTAGAAGGAGTACAAAAAGGTATCAGTAAGAATACTTTATGTTGAAAAAACAGCTGCACTAAAAAATTATTAGAAACCTGAATGTTTCATTATCATCTTTACACGTGCATTACAATGAACCTTGAATTTTATGCATAAACGTTTACGTACCGGTGTTTTAAGAGGAAATGATCTATAAATTGCTTATGTTCACTCAAGGTAGTGATTTAATAATCATTAAATTGTTTACAAAATATAGGTAAAACGTTAAATGCATCTATAACTTGATAAGTTTGATTTGATTTTAATGAAGCTTCCTCATAAAATGGTATATTTTCACGCCGTATAGTTATGCAAGTTCTTACAATGTATATCCGTTGCGTTCTGAATTGCATCATCTATAACATTGTTATATGGAGTTCATGCTATGCGTTTACTGCATGGCACCATAACTAACTACTTATAACGCTCGCAAAACATGTTGGAATTACAAATAATTGCATTTGGTACCTATTCGACAGTGTAACATATTATATTTTCCTCTTTTACCTGCCTTTTCTGACAGTGCAGCAAGTTCAGTTAGCATCAGGTCAGTAGCCCATAACAAATTCAACATGTTACAATTTATTCATAATGTGCATGGTAAGCATAGATGATGTGTCTGTAAAAAACAAACACTTTACTACATGTTTGATTAAATTTTATGACTGTATAGAGATCCATTGTAAGGTTCCATGAACTCTATCAGACGGATCCAATACATAAATCGATTTCTTTCTTTACAACGAAACAGCTTATACTCTGATACCCTTAACTGTTTGTCTCACTCAATCAATTTCAGACGAATCCTTACTATCGTTTTAACAAAATCCATTCCCAATCAATTTTAATAATCTACACTTTATTAGCAGATTGAAACTGTTTAACACTATTGAGTTGTGTATTCTTATAATCATTGGTTCCATTCATGACCAGGATGCAGTGGTAGGACGGAGAAATTTGAATATAGATTTAAATCGGGTTAAATTCCTACCGCGGCTAGTTAGACCCTACCATTAAAGTTTGACACATGCCATCGCGTTTCCTATGTAGAGGGAGAGGGGTGTTAAGAGTGTTCATATAAGTCAGTTAGCTAAGTCGGACGCTTATCATAGCAATTTTGATATTTTTAATATACTATAATATTGTGGAAAAAATGAAGTATTATTTAACATCCATGTGCTAAATATTGACAGCAAGACAGTACGCCATACACTGAAGAATAAAGTAATCAAATTGCTTTAATCTTAGTCCTTCTTAGATCCGTTATAGAGCTATATATGGTATTGTATTTGGTTAATACGTCAAATTAGTTTAGATAAGTTCTTGGCAAACTTTGGTCTGTTTTGGTCTGAGCAACAATCTTAACCTAGTGACTACATAAGTCTGGTTAAAGCTCTCAAATTATTGAGGGCTATCCATCATTCAACTACATAGCAAGCACATGAACTTATTATTTTGTTTTTACACAGTGTCAACAACAAATAAGAAGTATATGCATTAGTAAAGTCCATAATAAGTTATGTTGATTTTCTCAGCTAATTTCGTTATTAAGTAATTATTACAATGAAACGGAAGTATAGAAGAAATGTGTTGTTTTTTCTCATCCTGAAATTCAGTACTTGTCTAACTGTAAACTCTGACAAAACAACTAAAAATGAGACCTTTGGGGTTTTAGCTAATGAACATTAGTTGATATACCATATAATTATATTTTAACACTGATGGGAATCTATCTTCCCAAGATAAATACATTTTCTTATATTCTAAGACAAAAAGTGGATGTTTATTTTTGTCTAGTATACTCTAACTATCTTACGTAGAGGGCTCAAGGCATAATACAAATTATATTTGGCTATTAGACCCTCGCGAAGTAATGTTGATGTATTAATGTACTTAAGTTAGTATTAACACTAGCACTTTACTGTTCTAATAGGATATCAAATAAGATTAAATTCACTCCCATTTAGATAATCAAACTGAACAAGCACGGTCAGTTTGTGCGCTTGTCTTTTATTAGTTGTGTTTTCATGTTAAGCCTTGTTTTTTCTTCTTGGTAAAGTAGTTATAGAACACTCTGTATTTATTCTGTCTAAGACATAAAGAACGATGGTTTTGCAGATTTACTTTGTAGAGTAGGTAAATAGTTACATCACTCATGTTAAATCTTATAAGATACTTTAGATTTATTAGAAATAAAAATATTTTATACCAATTATATTAAGCAATTTTAAAATATATACATTGTATAATTTGACTAAATGCCACAGAAGTATATAACTGTATCGTATAATATTGCATTTTCAGTGTAACAAACTTTTCCATTAAATCTGGATCAATCGTCTAAAGTGAAAGCGGAACATGTTGATAAAGACAAGTTAAACGAAACAAATTGAATGGATATTATAATCGAGTTGTTTTTTTCTATTTTATTCATTTATTCTAAACAGATGAAACAAGTTTGTTCTCAATACCCTTGAGAAATGGCTGAGACATTTTTTTTCTAATAAAACTAAAGTATCTTTGGCAATTTGTGGGAGTCGATAACAACATGGAAACTTAAAACCAATATTTAACACAATGTGTGACGCTTAAATGTTTACATAACCTATTTACAAAATTTCGAGTCTGGAGAAGCTGAGTTAAAATAACAACTTCATCAGTAAAATTTCTTGTCCTATGTGATAAGTTATATTTGATTCGCTTACCAAATAGATAACAAGAAAATAATGTATTGATGCATACAATTAACAGTTAATACCTACCAAATATGGACTGTTGTACAGTGTTTGCATTGGAGGTATGTGATTGGTGCAGTTGTTTCTGTAATGTTTTCTATGTAAACTTCACATTTGCTACAGATGATTTTTTACGATCCTATATATTTTAGTTCTTTATAAAGTCGTTTTTGTCATGGTAGCATGTTCAATTATCACATTTTTCAATTGTAGCTAAGTTTATATAGTTATTTTTAATATGCTAACTCTTATATCACTGTATAATGGACATTATAAATCTAAAAATCCTTTTCTACAAAGATAATGTATTGCTCCAGACATACATAAACATAACAATAGAGGCAAAAGAAGACCTTGTTGTAGAACAAATAACCGGATTGACTTCCTTTTTTATTTCAATTACACGAAGCTGAGACCACAATGCAGTGAAAATTAGCGTCTTTATGATACATGTATAAATGTCTGAAACATTTGTGTTACTTATATCTAAAGTACTTCGAATATAAAATGCGTTAGGGTATCAAAATATATATGTAGTTATTAAAATTAGGTCTGACATAATATGGCTCGGGTAAAAATACGATTTTAGAATAAGCTAGCTAAGCTAGGATTAGTAGCGGCTTTATGTAATTGAACGAGTGCATATATTAAGAATACTTAAAAACGATTTTCAATGACTATAACTATTAGCGTTATTAACAACGATGTAAAGCTTTATTTGCCGATATAAGGTTAACAAATAGTGAAAATTTATTGTTGTTTTTCTAAATACAAATGTCCTAAAGGGAACGGTCAATCGCCGTCTGTAACCGAATTAATATTATCAAGAAATGTATTAAGATGACAATTAAGCGTCGTTTTTGATAAAAGTCTAGTCTATTCATTTCCTGGGCTAGTTACAGCCAGTTCACAAATGGATAATTTTCGCAAACATATATCTTTGACGCTAATATTTGACACGAAATTGCTAAGGTTTTGTTCTGACAAGACATTAAACATGTTGCAATTACCAAGTCCGATCTCTTATAAAGCCAATCAATATCAAATGACGTAAGTACATCCTGGTGTATACTATTTTCCATTTCACTTTTCGTACTTGAGAGTAAGAATATAAATTACATTAGACACGTTTTGACATTGCATGTGTACAATTAAACATGCTTTTGTCCAATTAATTAAATTTCCCACAGCATTGTAAAAGTCAAACACAGAATTCATTGTAAATGCCTTAGGTAAATTATTTGTTTTACGCCCACTACGCCTCGCCTTATAATTAAGTTAGATGCCTCCAAGCACTTCATCGTTGCATATGTTCTCATTCTAATTCCCATACTGCTTACCATATCACTTTTTTAAAATGATCTTAAATTTTACTTTGTTCGTTATAAGGCATTTACAATGTGTTAAAATTCATTCCTTTCTTATTAATATACTCTAATAAAATTACTTCCTAATCTGCTGTAAAACTAGATCAATTATTGATCACGTGTTTGTTATTAAACCATTGTCTGTTGTATTGTCCGTTAACACCCTATCTGTTTTTGTTTTGTTTTGTTTGATGTCTGAAAGTTAATGGTTGGAGATAAAACATTATCTTTTTATGTTGGTATTTATGAGCGTTATCGTCTGCTATTTGCTGTTTTGTACATCTGTATTAACACTGACTATACGGAAACAACACTGGGATAGGTTGATAATGTGGAAGTATGTCAGACAATTTAATGACAGAAAACATTGAAATGCGATGTTATATCATTACCCTTTTTGCATCACATTGACAGATAATGAAATATACAAGGATATCCTGTCATAGAGATACATAAAAGTTATACCTAACAGGGCCGAAACATTTGTGATAATTATGTTGCGTATTTCAAGACTGGAAATGGTTAGAAATTAATCGTAGATATGCAAGGCTGATGATGTCGTACAGTATAAAGAACAATTTGTTGACATCCCTTCTGACAGGGACTTACAACACAACGACGCACACACTCGAGGCCAACACAGGTTCTTCTACGAGCGCATCAGATTTGTCAAGTCCTTCTTCCCTAGGACGGATAGATAATGGACAAAAATATCCCATCATCGGATCTTGCCAACCTTGAAAGCCGGAGTGACAAATATCAATTACACATATTTGTACCCTTATTTGCATTTAAAAGACAAATATGTTTGGTGTGTATCGGTGTATAATTTATCAATATTGAATAAGCGTCACTTCACCACAAAAAAATTAAACGACATATAGTAAAATGTTGCAATATTCGTTTTAATTTCAAGTTTTAATTTACGTTGCATAATGCGCTTATTAAATTCCAGAGTATGTCATTGAAACGTAGCGCAATTATAACAGACGGAGCAGGAACATTTTATGTCGGCTAACTAAACTTTTGACCTCATAACTAGCAAAATTTTATTTGATGATCGCAAAAAATTAAGCACTTCGAACAATTCAAATTGGAGTAGAATAAACGAGACAGATATGCATTTAATATTGCCAATGAAGAATATAACATTCTAAGGATAATTACAGTAAATGAACTAGAGTTAAACAAATCATGGAATCATTAACTTAACATTGAAAGTCTCAAATCAATCTTACATCAAATCAATGAATAGATCATTCTATTCATCATTCACGATGTTTGCTTCCGTTATTTGTTTTTGTGTCAATAATATACCAATTCCCATTACTGAATTGTTTCAGCTTATTTTTGATAGATCAATTGTATCGGGTCAAGATGTCATAAAGACTGTCACTCAACATCATTTGGTATAATAAATAACAAAAAAGGCATGAAGGAAACAACGTAAGTGTAGATTTAATAATATTAAAAGCTAGTCATATAGACTGTGATTGTATTAAGGAAGAAAGGCGTTATCCCTATCAATATATTTACACTGCTAAACTATGGCCATGTCTAGCTTTCTCGACAAGAAATTTTCTTAGTTTGATATTAAAAGGAATAGAATCAACAAACAACATAGTTTGGAATAGAAAATTATTCATTTTTATTAAATGACATAGAACAAATATATACAGAATGTATACTTTTAATCAAAACCATATAACCATGAGCAAGTATATAAATTTTAAACATGAAAACCGGGTTTTTATATCAAAGATTGAGGGGTATAACAGTATGTCACAAAATTGTGAACATTGTTACTGTGAACACGATTGTCGCAAACAAAACTTACGCTTAGTGATCCTAAATGTTATTATTATGGCTTCAAGTCGAATACCGGGATTTATCGGTGAAATAAAAATCGATATTCCACTGTTTTGAAACAATGAAAATAAGAGTGTTATCTTTCACTGTTTGGATGCGCCGTTCTGATGACATATCATACATACACTTTTAAAAAGCCAGTTTGAACCATATAATAAACAGGAAATGTGTTTATTTTGGTGCGAGATCTAATTATTTCACTCGTGAGCTAATGATATTATATTTTTTACTCGTGACTACGCCTCTCGTGAAAATATTGCATCCTTAGCTCACTCGTGAAATAAAAATCGTTCTTACATTGAAATAAACAAATATCCTCTATGTATCAGTGAAAGAAAACTTAGCTTAAATGAAAGTATTAGAGACATTCTAATTATATTAAATTGTCATTAAATGTGGGTTAAATTGTTTGACTTTCATTGTGATCCATACCGAAATTCAACAACATTCATTTTGTGTGAAGCACGTATGTAAATTTGATAATATTTGGTTCAAAATCAAGTCAGTTTAATTGAGCCATTAGGTCAATTGGTTGACCAACGTATTGGAATAAGAGTATAACGGCTTGACTTATATAAAACTCATGACAAAATGTAGTTTTAATTTGTTTACTTGATATTTATATCTACCGTAAGTGGTATACAATGATTTGATGTATTGAGATAAGGATCAGATATATAATGAAAATGTCACGCTTGGTCACGTGTCAGACCAAATGTTAATTCTGACAATAATAAATGTTGCTTTGTAAAGGAAATGTGGCGCCTCTGGAACAATATCTCATTGTACGGTGTAACATAAATCACACTTGTAACTAGCAAATGATCTATGTTCTATTCTAAAAAGCATGGCAATAGACAAAGGTTAATATGAAGTGGAATCAACTACACATGCAATTGGCAAAAACATTTATTCTGTTATTATGCCATGTCCTCTAATGTTTGATAACCAAACCAAAAACAAATAATAAACTAAATAGCATTTAAAAATAAACAGTGACAAAATTTTAGAGTGAACATGTCTCTAAACATTTGATGACTGTCGTACTATCTATGTAATACGTTACTTAATGATGTAGAAATATATTTTTCAGCAGTTCATCCGAATTTTATCTATGTAATAAAACCACCTACAAAGCCCGCGGTGGGGGTCTTTAACAAAACATGAAATTAATATAATAGCACACATGCCCATGACCGTGAATAAATTTAACGTTTCTTGGTTTATATGCATCTAGATCTTATGCTTACTGCATGTCAACCGGTACTTTCAGAAAATTTTAAGAACGCCTTTAAGCGTTGCCATTGAAGCGTTCTAGCTAGTGTACCAACATATACCTTGAGAAATTAATTGTTATAACATTAAACATTGCAAAAGACGCCTTTAACCCATTTATATTGATTTAGATTTTATACCTGGATTCTTTTTTGTTCATAATTTCATCGTGCCCGCTCGGCTAGCTAAATCGGTAGCGCACAAATCAACGCACGAATAGTCAATGGTTCGATTCCCGGGTGGGGCATAATTTCGTAGAGCTCGGTCAAGAAAAAAATCACCACGGCCATTCTCCCTCCGACCACTGGTTCTAAATCATGTAGGGCAGTAGTCAGTCAGTGACGGAAGTATGCGCCTAATATTTTGTTAACAGCTTAATCCAAAGATTTAGCCTTTCCAGAAACAATGTCTAGGTCAACTGACCGCCATGTTAATACCTATACAATTAATACGAGTTTCGTAAAAACCCTTGTACATAACATAGCTATAACATATATCAAATAAACAAGGTTAAACTATTCTTAATTTAGAAACATTATACCACAAATAAAACAGATGGTAAGGATTAGACAAGACGTTTGAATGATGTATAGATTCCAGACTGGCAATGGTATAAGATATCACTATATTAATCCTACACATCCTGATTTATATTTACGTTCAGCATCATGGAAATGTTCTATAGACAATCGTTGGCTACGTTATTATAATTCAGAAGTAGAAAATGTAGGAATAAAATTACAAACTTTCCTTACCTTAACCAATGGTTAAATAAATGAATCTAAATAAAACGATTATTTATACTTTAATTTTGAATTGCATTATATTTCAGTATTTTAGCTAAGTATAATGTAAATGATCTTACAATTTGTATATTTGCAATGCAATTTGCATTAATTTTGCAACCATCCTTTGCAGGCAAAACTATACGTTTGATAGCAAACTTAAAAAAACTTATTTACTAAGAACTATGTAGAATAACAGCTAAATTTACAACTTAATTATGGATTTCATTATGTAATAAAACATTGCTTTGTAGAATATATATTGTTATTGTTTTCTTATTGTTTCATTTAAGACAAATAAAATATATAATTTGGTTATCTAACTTGCTGAGATCATTGTTGTTAAAAATTTTACAAAATAAAGAATTTTAAAATTGCAATGTATACAATTGATTAATATTGAAGTATAACAATGGAATTCATCTTCCGCGTCAATATATCATTTTATATTAATTCCTCACACAATTTGTGCATAAGTTAATGAATATACCTTTGAGCTATAATGATTAAGAAAATACAACTTTACCTTGAGCTATGAATTTGATATTTGTGATAAACAAAAACAAGGATTATAATTATAAAAGTCATTTGTTTATTAAGGCGTATAGCATTGGATAACTAAAACGGAGAAAACAACACTATGAATAATGTTATAAGCGTCATAATGGGATTGTCTAGACCATCTATTACAAGGACATTAGTTAAATAACAAAATGTTGAATTCATAAGGCTATTCTTATTCTTGTTTTTATTTTATTTTAAGATGTGGTTTATAGAACTAATGCCAAAATAGTATGTATAGTATGATTCTGTAAAACCTGGTTTGGGATCATGAACTATTCAACCTTTGTCAGAAGTCATGAGAATATTTTGTATTATAAAAATTTATGAGAATTTAAGTGACAGGTTATCCTTTAGTATCGAATTCGAAGTTGACGTGCTTAAAATTGAGCAGTTGCTAAAATGTTTGTACAAACATATAATTGTCAAAATTCACTTGAAACTAACCTCCATTACATAATCGTTTTACGCAAACCACTATAGTTTTTCTCGTACAACAACAGTATCAATGTGTTTATGTTTTTTAACTGCCGTTTTGCATGACTCACTGACGTTTGCAAACCTAAATAACGTATTCAAAGCCATGATAAATCATCGCATAATCATTCACGCTTCACTTATTCATGTCAATTAACTGGTCAATAGTTTAATAAGCCAATACCAAGAGTGTTTATCTTTATAGATAATTGCCTTCTTGCGTTTTATGAAAACATTACCATTTGGTATCTAGTACGGCGTGATATTGCTAATAGCTTAAATCCAGTAATCAGAATAAAAAATTCACCGATGTAGTCAGATATGCCATAATGGTTTATTTAAGTATTGGGCTAATAAATGAATTATACAGATAATAATGGCACTACGTCCTATTTCGATTCGTAATAATACATTACAGTATTGCCTAAGTTGTAAGACACACGCCAAAAAACCGAGATGTCTAGGTTGAATCGCGTAGGTGACACGGTTGATTTCGTTGAGCTATTTGTCTTAAATTGCTTACCAATGCCTCGAGACTGATTTTTTGGGTTTTTGTTGTTGTTTTCTTAACGTCGTATTCAACACGTATTTAGGTTATATATACGACAGTCAGCACTTCCTACTATAGGTTTCCTGGACACAATTCTATCACCAGTACTTACTTACCCTACCAAGAGGCCAATAACTCATGTATAGGGTATGACCTACCGCGACCGGGTATATCGCGGATTCGAAGTCAGAAATGCTTACCACAAAGCCACGGCCGCGGCTGCCTCGAGACTGAAGTCTAACTGATGTTTACCAATGCTCATATATATCACCTTTTCATAAACATCATTAACGTATTTTACAGTTTATTTATTTCAACCAGATACAGATGAATTTAGTTGTGTTAATTGTTAGGATGTCTTTACTTAACATGAATTTCATATTTAAGTTGGTCTGTTGATTTTCGAGGTTATGTTGCATCTTTGAAAAAATATCACATGTAAAATGCTTGCAATTTCTTATCGTTTTATCGAACTTTCAAAAGTGAATAAATACGTTGAAAAAGTATCCCGTTCTAATACTGTTGCATCTTAGGTGGATAAGCTTTCCCATTCAAGCAGATCTGTGTATCACTATGATAATGTGAAAATGCTTTCCTGGATAGAAAACATAAAAATGCACCATATATATCATACAAAACGATGTTTCTCTATTTCTCACATTATTCTAATCACAGACAGACTAGCATACCAGTATATTTCCTTTACCAAGCTTTATTTGACTTGATTCTATTTTATTGATACTATCAGAGACATACATAAATACTATATCCTTATGAATATTAATCTAGTAATAAAGATTATTTGACATCGTCTATTACACTTGTTTTTGTATTATTTCTCATTTACATTGTTTTATCCAATCCCCTGACAAATATATTCTCATTATTGCCTGTTTTCTAAGAATATTTATAGCTAATGTCCAGGTAAAGGTCAATTTGTTCATCCAGAGCGACTATTGTGAGAAATATTGCTTGTTATTTGTTCACTACAGTTTTGATAGATTGTATTGTTTGGCTATCAAATACTGATTCAATTTTTAAACCTACTTGTGTAAAATGTATTACAGATCACATGTTTTCGGCGTTCGCAGATTTATTTAATCGGTTGTATTGAAACAAAGTACAACAAAGATTATTATTTTGGTGTAAGGTCGTAGGGAATCGATGATTTGGATTTGACTCTGCATAAAACAAGTATTAGGCATCAGTAACTAAGAAATGAGCAAAAGCTTTAGACTATAACATAATAAATCTGTAGTATTGTAAAATTAAAAAAAAGACAATTCCATGTTCGGAAATTGATCTGATTACACTTTCCAATAAAATGCTTCTAAGTAATGACTTGTTTATTAATTGAAGTTTGATTAAAGCGGCCATTTGAATATTTTAACCAACACAGATAATACAGGTATTCAGTCGTTGAAAGAAGCTGAATTAAATAAAACTGCATTTGCCATATATAACAACAAATGTGTAATATTTCCCCAACTGTTATTGTTATATCTTTCTGTGTCTGACAACTTCTGACAAGAAATAAATTGAAATTAGTATCAATGCTTGCATTTAAGCATTATCTCTTTCATATATTCAGATATATTTTTATCTGCTTTCATACACGTACACACATCAAACGCTATCAATAAATTACTGATTTATTTGATAGCAACACAGTATTGATCTGGTGCATACCTAGTCAGAAACAACTATAAAGTCCATTATTAATTTACTCTGATTTGTAAAACATTATTATTTTCAAAAAAAATTGCACACCTCATTATTTCAACTCCCAATTCGATAAGTATAAAACACACAAATATTGTAATCGGATTTCCAATTTATTTCAATCGTACTCCTGTAATGAGTTGACACAAAATTATATGCATATCCATCATGATAAACAACAAAAACGTGATTAAATATTGTTTTCTTCTTCCTGAATCAGCAATATTTTATTAGATTTTTAAAATATGCATTGGATTTTTTTTTAATTTTTGATTTTTTTCCGGTGGTCAAAATGCATCTAATTAGATTGCTACGGACGCGTTTTTATGTGGGAATGCTCATAGAGTTTTACGAAAAGTTGACAGAAAATATTTACACAGAACTATCTTGTCCATTCGAATTTTTGGACATTTGTTTATTTGTTGGGTTTGTCAGTCACTGACGAAATTATGCGCTTAGTAGTTGATGAACAGCTAGATCCAGAGATTTAGCCTTTCCATGAGGAGTGAGTAGATTGACTGGCCGTCGTTATATGATGTATACAGTGTGTTGCTACGGCGTTAAACCCAATCAAACTAACACACAAATAATTTAATGCACATTTTCAAGTATTATCAAAGTCCCTTGTTAGACTTTTTATTTTGCAGACAACACCATGCATAATACAATATTGCACAAACAAATGCAATTAATGTTTAGCAGACAGATGTGGCAAATGAAATGACGAGAAATATAACAAATATGACGATGAATAAATTGCAATCAAAGAAAAGCGTCGAATGCATGACAATGAAGCCTTCACGTAGAGAATATGTTTGTAACAAACAAATAAGATATTTCTCATTCCAGTCATTTGGTTCATCAAATTTGATTGTGGTTAACTTTTTATGTTATTTTGATAGCGACATAAATTTCAGGAATTGGCGAATGCATGCACTTCAAACACGTATAGTAATTTTAACTGTTTGAGTTCTACAATTCATAAACATGCAAACGCAAAGCGTAGTGTGAGTCATGGGAGACGGCATGAGATACATTTGTATATTGTAAATCGAAATTCGGTGGTTCATGTTTAATTCAAATAGTTGATATATTTGGTTTACCGAAATCTCTTTAAACACATTTGTAGTAAATTTAAAATTGCTAGTTTTTACACTGTCCGTTAACAGATTTCGTCTTATTTATGAAATTTTCGGAAACTCTTAATATATGGAAATAAGTATAAAAAGGCAAAATCAGTGTTTGGAAATGACAATGTTAGCAAACAATTACAATGCAACTATGAAATATGATGCTTGTTTATAAATATTTATAAATTTATACAAATATCAAAGGTTTGTTCCAGAACTAGGGATTTTTCAAGATTTTGTGACTGATATCTGACTAGACAATAACATATTTGATTAAGATAAAGAAAACAGTATGTCTGACTGACAGCGTAATTAATAATTTATTATATACACTGTAGAAATCCGTCACCATGAGTGTCAAGTTCAGAGAAAATGGCTTACTTGTTTCGAGGCCACACTCATTATGGAGTGACAAACACTGTAGACAAAGTTTGTAGGTCAAATTGGTTTGCGTGATCAATGCAAAAACAATGAGTCATCTGCCCAAGTTCCATAATCAGCATAACGAATAGTGTAAACACTTGATGCCTGCTCTTTTACGCTAAATGATTCAACTGTAGTAAACTAAATTGCAGAGGGGGTATGATTCATTTTTCACAAAACTATTTTAGATAGTTTTGATATATTTCTACGTGCATGGATTTTTTTGTTAGAAATGAAACATGTTAAGTACACAATATTGTTTTAGATTGACAAATGACGGAATTGCTCTCTTTTTCTTGTCAAAAATGGTAGTTTCAAAACGAACGTCTGCCAGTGTTTTGTATTGAATACAATCTAATTTTGTTTTTTTTTTTTTTCAAATTTCGAAAAAAAGAAATCCCAGTTCAAAACAACTGTCAAAAACTATGATTTTTTTTAAGTATGTGAATTTTAAGTTCCAAGTTTTGGTCTATTTTGTTTTGTTAAAAGGCATGTAGATAACTACTAGAATCGAAATTTAGAACATAAATTGGATCATAATATATAGCGTATAGAGGCGCTACAACAGCTGCGTAAACCACGGCTTACAATAATAATTATAGCTCTGTGTCTTTAAATATTTAATAATAAAATCAATAGTCTTATAATTATTTGTCTAGACATCAACACTATGATGCGGATAACATTTTTCGTTGCGCTATAATATCCAATTCAATTTGTATCTTCTAAATACTGTTTACAATTGACTACGTATGCGTAAGATGTAATCGGTGGGGTAATTATGAAATTTGTCAACCCGAGAAGAGAAATATTTTCCGAAGTGTTGCCATAAACAATATTCCATAATATGTTTTACATACGTAACAATACGACATCTTTTTAAAAAAACAACAACAGTGAAGTCACATGTTATTCAATGCTCTTTGACCCTCAATATGTTTTGGTTATATTGTAGAAATATGGGAATTCACTTTGAGTTGTATTTAGGAATTAAAATCACAAGTTCATTATATAATACAAAAATACTAACTGTTATTATTGTTAGACTTAAACTACTGTAGAAGACAGATAAGAATCTATTATAACTATCGACGCCTTAATTAATTTTTTATCGAAATAAATTATTAAGAAAACTGCGAAATTAAATTCAATGTGAGCTACTAGCAGCCTTTAAAGAGTGTGCCTCTTAATTATGTCAACAAAATAATTGTTAACTTTCACAAGCAAACAAAAAACCGCCACTTATTAAATTACATAATCAGCATTTGCAAAGTTAAATAGCGTAAGTCAATATATTTTACATTGATAACTTTTGATAAGAATTATAATAAAATACTGGAAATATGCATTATCAATTTTGTTATCAACATTTGTTTCAATTTTTTGCCATTAGTTGTAAGAGGGCGCTGTTTATGTCTAACAAGAAATGCAAAATTATAAAGTGTCACAATTTGTCGTAGTCATAATTAATGACAATGAATGGTGGCAAGCCATTACAGGGTATACTTCCTTGATACGGAAACATTTATCACATATTCCGGATTCTTCTTGTCTTTACTTGTTCTAATGATAGCTCATGTTCTGAAATTGTAGTAGTGGAACATAATTATCGTCTATTTGTGCTAAAGGTAATTTCTTATAGACACAAGGTAATGATTAAGTATGGTGGCAGTGTGGCTTTGAGTAAACTTGGTGTTCATTTAGATCAACAATATGTCTTAAATATGTTACATTAAGAACAGTTATGAAAAAAGACATTGCTTAACATTGAATCCTCAATTCGGAGATCGCGGGTTCGAAACTGGTCGCGTAGTAGGGTAAGTTGGTACTGGTGATAGAAACGTGTCCTGGAAACCTATAGCAGGAAGAGCTGGCCTTCGTGTATATAACCTATAAATGTGTTGAATACGACGTTAAGATAAAAAATAAAAGAATCCTCAATTTTGCTACATCGGTAGCCAAGAAGTTACAATCTTGAACAAAGTCAGTATTTAATAAGTTTTGCATTATAATTTGAATATATAAGTTCGGAAATTTGTCGCAAGTAAATGAATATTTTGGGTTAATTAACATCACCGAAAATTAAATTTAAAAATATTTAACGTTTTGTTTCTTCACTGTATCATCTTTGTCATGCAATGAACATGTGTGTCGTTGGATGTTTTTTCTGTACCAGCAACTTTACCGGCAAAGTTACTAGCAACTCAATGCATCAAAAATATGCAAGTAAATTTACGATTGTGTAACCAGAAGTATTTGAGTTCAGTTAAAACCTTTGTATGATTTGAATGTTAAAATATAAAATGCAATCTAAAGGACACTACTGATCTATTTATATTGCTGTTTTAATCATTGACATGACAATACTACAAACACATTGCCAGTTTATCTAGCTCATAAAAATCCTTATGTTAGATATGGTTTAATCAGCTACCATTAACTTGCAAACATCAAACGACTCGAAACCATTACTGATTGGATAAAATTGAACAGAACATTAAAACGTGTTTCAGTTTCCAACTGTAAATTAACAACGACAACAGTGTGTTCATTGTACATCAGACCACCCAAAAGCATAATACAATATAATAATTTACAAACATTGACAATGTTACACCATCAGAGGATAAATAAACACTGGCCATCTTATTTTAACGTCGTATTTAACACATATTTAGGTCATCTATACGACGGCCAGCTCTTCCTACTATAGGTTTCCCGAACACTTTTCTGTCACCAGTACTAACTTACCCTACCACGAAGCCGACAACTCATGTATAGGGTATGACCATCCCCGACCAGGCTCGAACCCGCGATCTCCGGATTCAAAGTCAGACATACTAACCACTACGCCACGGCCGCGGCTTTACAGACCATCCTGGGAACTAGCAATATATATTTTATAATTGTGTAAACATGGTTTGCTTTTTTACGATCTTTTTTTCCCACCCGTTTTTGGGGAAATAGGAAAATCCTCGATATTGTGGTACAATTTCAATTATAATTATTGTTCAATCCGAGTGGATTAGGATATAAACTAGCAATGTCTGCAGTCCTTGCAATGTGTCAAGATTCCTTTCAGCTATAATTACAACTCCCGTATGCAAGATGTCTTATTTTATATTATGTCTACAGGCAAAGTTGCGGTGTGGTGCCATGTGTTACTGATGTGATGATTACTTTCCAATCATATTGTAAGACAGGATGATGTGTTAGATAATTGCCCACTTGGATAGTTGACACTTAATGTGAATATTGCAGCCATTGGTCTAGGTGTCGGATATTACATGTACTATCAAACAGACTTATTTTTAAATATTGTTTTTATTATTATTTAATTGAGGGTTATGCTGTTTATCAAAATCTTCGGTTAGCTAATGTACGGCGGTCGTTTAGCTAATATACGGTGGTCGCTTAGCTAATGTAGGGCAGTCGCCTAGCTAATGTACGGCGGTCGCTTAGCTAATGTACGGTGGTCGCTTAGCTAATGTACGATGGTCGCTTAGCTAATGTACGGCGGTCGCTTAACTAATGTACAGTGACAAATTGTCCGATCATCTTTCTTGGTTACTTTTCTACACCAATGCCCGTTTACTATCTCACAAATAGCAAGTAACTCATCTATCTACGGAAGAAAATCGATATCAAATACTATATTTCCATGAGCGGGAACAACCTGCTGCTGCTAGAAATCGAACCAATAATCTCTGGCATTGAATTCAATGATTCTAATCAACGCCACGACCGCGTATGCGTGTAAGTTTGAAGTAATTGAAAACACGTTATCAAAACCCTTTTATTATTTGAATCAACGCGGAGCTGCCAATCACGCCCACTCCTAGTCATTACGTTGATCACTTTCCAATTGCACCAAATCATAAGACCCACAATACAACTTGTAAGTGAAGGCTCTTTTCAACTAAATAGCTTAGTTCGACAAGAACTGTTTTCTGATTATCTCAATTACCATCCAATGTTCTTAAATTTTTAAGGCCATTAAGGAACAGTAGAATTACCAAGGACAAAATGTTATGTTGATGAAACCTGACAAGTCGATTACAGTATTTTAAACGTCTCCCCAGAAGAGACCTAACCATTTTGTTCCAAGCATTAGCGTTAATGTGATATTTTGTCGTAAATTGGCGGAAATAATTATTTACATTTGTGAACAGACTATAACTAGCCAAAAAAATTAAGAGACTAGACTTATTCCAGAAAAGGCACGATACTGTCATTTAAAAGGTATTTTTGGTTAGTGGTAATATGGTGTTTGTGTCATAATTGAAGTAATTTAATACGATTATGCTTGAAGCAAAACAGACTTTTTGTAAAATTTAAATTTTGTAATTGCATTGAGGTTTCGCTTGGAGACAACCTTGGTCATTTCAAAATCATACAAATAGTTTTGTTTTTCTCTTAAATCCCAAATGTTTAAATTTTCTTCTTGTAGAAAAAGAAAAAAAATCCTACTTTTTGACAAGTGCGCTATTAAGGACTCAATTTTGATGGTCCTATAAATAGAAATCAAGATAATAATTTGGTAGTTTTTGAATGTGATTTGATCCAATGCAAACTGCTTAACCAATGATTACCATATCAAATTTGAAAACGCAAAACGCTTAAAGATAGCAATTCATTCATCGTTTTTATTAGGCTCATTGTTATAACAAAAACATACTTTGTTAGCTTCGTAATCGTTTACTTTTAATTTTTACATCGTATTCAGCACATATTTGGGTCATATATACTATGGCCAGCTCTTCATACTATAGGTTTTCTCGACACTTTTCAATCACCAGTTATAACTTACCCTACAACGAGGCCGACAACTCATGTATAGATATGACCTACGGCGACCTGGCTCGACTTGCAATCTCCGGATTCGAAGTCAGACATACTAACCACTACGCCACGGCCGCGGCGTGTTACCGTTCACACATCCTCTTAAAGATAATAAAACATTCATCTAATTTATTAGGCTCCTTGTCACATCAAAATGAGTTAGTATTGTTTAAGACAGATAGATGGCTAAGACATTTCTCTTGGGTATTGAAAAAACTTGTTGAGTATTTGTTTTACAATAATTTTATTAGAACACGAAGCCAGTTTGATTTTCATCGACAGAGATTCTCTGGGTTTGTTCAATTTATTACCACATTTAGATGTTAAAAAATTGCTAATGACATATGTATAGCATAATAGTAGAAAAAAGCTTTCGTTTAATGGCGTAATACGTGAAATACTTGTATATCAACACATGTGTCCGCTTGGAACTGGTCACACTTACTTTTACCAGAATGAATTTCGTCTATCAGGAAAACATTTGTTGGCGGTGATCGGTTCGACGAACGTGCCTCAAATTATTAAAGTAAAATAGATTGCGTGTTTTCTCTACGAACAACAAGTAAAAGAATGCATTGTCTTTTTAACAAAATACTAGACATAACAGGTGCGGATCCAGGGTTTTTTTCTAGGGGGGGGGGGGTCCAAACTTTTTTTAGGGGGGTCCAAACTTTCGAACCACAACCACATTATACACTGTTTGCAGAATAACACAGTATATTAATAATAAAAAATACGTAACAATTAGAATTATGATAAAGAGCGAACACGAGGAATTTGCTTCTTGCTACTTCAAAATGTCTTACATATAATAAAAACACTGATGGACGGGTACATTCTGGAAATTTCAGGGGGTCCGGGCTACCCTGCCCCTCGCTGGATCCGCTTAGGCATTAAGTTTATGTGTACGGTTGAAGTAGGTTCTAATACATATATGTAGCTTGTTATTTAGTGATTAATCGGCTTTCATGTATTACGACTTAAACATTGTCGATATGACAGAGTAAAGAAAAGGCGTTATTTAAAACAATACTAACAAGCATAGATACTACTATTAACGAACTATTATATTAAAATAGTATGCTTAGCAAAAACGAAAAGAAAAGTAATACTATGGAAAGAATTATATTAACACAATATAATGAAACAAACCTTTTAAATTATCAGACCAGAACGTTATGTTTTATTCTTTATAGTTGTTTTCTCTTGCCGTTAAAGATTTATATAAACTGACAGACAATATTGTTGAGTATATGAACATTGCAAAACATAAAATCCATTGATTCAAAATTGATACATTTGTTCCTAAAAACCCTGATCATACTTCGTACATCGACATTGTCTACTTGCTCCAATAAAAAGTTTAACTACGATATCGCTGTTATGTATTTCAATATAAATGTCCGTACATTTGTCAAATGCAATATCGAGTTCGATAAAACATATAATGTTACATAACATTGGTAGGATAAGTATCATTAGAAAAATAGTTTTGACATGGTATATTGAAAATCAAATGAATTGATCAAGAAAAGCATACATGCGTTTATTTACTAGAAAATAATTCGATAATCGTAAAAAAAAATATTTATGGCGATCAGCTCGATAAACTTGCCTCAAAACATTAAATCGAAACGGTGTTGTTTTTTCAAAACGAGTTAAAGGAATTCATTTTTTGGAATCGATAAAAAGACAAATAAATATATGTACTTGCCTTCCAGA
The DNA here is from genome assembly GCA_025267735.1 of Mactra quadrangularis. Taxonomy (NCBI): domain Eukaryota; kingdom Metazoa; phylum Mollusca; class Bivalvia; order Venerida; family Mactridae; genus Mactra; species Mactra quadrangularis. Next base: position 42,391,794 of record CM046294.1, read on the forward strand.
TATGTTGGTTTTGTATATTTCAAAAAAACAATTACAATTCATTTTTTTTAATTATAAAAATCGTTTGAATACAAATATGTTTCATTTAACGATGTAATTTAAAATTACAAACATTGTGTGTTGTTTTGTTAGAATTATTTGTGGGAAAAGAACTTCAAAATGATATCTGGCTATTGGTAACTGCGTTATATGTCTTATAATAATATTATAACTTTCTCTTTTATCAAAATAAAACAACCACCGATCAGTTTAATGATATTTTCCAGACAATGGTTTGCGTCAAAATTCTGAACAAATTGAGTGTACTGGGTACAAGTTTTTAGAATTATAAATGTTTTGATTGTCCTTTGGGATAAAATTATTGCCAGAAAAACAAACATGACGTTCTTATAAATCCAATATTAGACAATTTTCTTAGAAACTAAAAAAGCAAAACATACAGAAAATGGAACCGATGTATCAGAGTGGTTAAGATTTCATATTGCAAGCTCTGCGTTAGTTTGAATCACATCTTTAACTCAATTATTTCGTAGTTGTGTTTCTTAATTAAGAATCATTCTAACTGTTCAGTAGAGTTGTAATCGATTCTATCGATATCGGTGTATCGTCGATATTTATTTTCGATCAATAATCGATATAAAATTTGAAATATCGATAATAAAGCCTATGTAGATAAAGGTATAAACGTGTTACAATTTTCAAGACGAGTTTTTTGTAGTGAGCTGAAACAGTTGCGCTGTCATACATGTAATATAAACGGATAATACAAAATCACTTTGTGATAGATATTTTTGACTTGCTATTTTTGTTTTTTTAAATTATTATCAAAACAATTCATTTTTACCAACTACTTACCAGATAGAACATAGTGACGAGTTTTTTTATAATAAATATATAATAAATTGATAAACCAAATGTGTCTGCATTGATTTTTGCTATAAAAAGATATAAGAAAATATACAACAAAATACAAGTGTAAAGAAACTTTTGGACTCCAGTGTATAGTGTCGAGTGTTAAGCATTTGTTCATTAATTATGTTGTAAATTGAATTTCTAAATTTGACACGGACCAGTTCGAACGCATTGTGGTCATATAATTGCCTTAGTCAAGCGATTTTCTTAGTATGTGTTGATTAGTTTTGTGATAATATCTTAATTGTTTGTACTCTCATTGTCAGAAAAGTTTATCAATGCATCTATCTGAAGTACATTCTTTCGGATAGAACCATGTACTTAGTAAGCATAGCCATAGTTTATTTAGTCCAAACATTGACAGTTAATGGATATGGCAGATAGTTTGTTTTAAATGTGGGCCAATACCATCTCCAGCGATAAAAGAATGAAATTATTTTGTTCAAATTGCATTGTGCTTTGCCTGATTATACAACTATCAATTGACAAACTTTAAGTGTAGTTAGAACAAAATCTAAAACAATAGGATACAAGCATAAACTATCTCATAAAAATCACTAATAACATGTAATATATAATCGCTTTTGTATTCAAACAGAAACGTTGCAAATCCAAAAATAAACACAAAGGGTTTCAAGTGTAAAAAAATCCTAACACAATCAATCACTAAACACCAGTAATCACTTTTTTATTCAAACAGAAACGTTACTGATCCTATGTTTTTTCAGTGTCGTAAGGGACATGCCTCCCAATTGCGTTTCAAATTAAGTATCTTCCGCTTGAATTAGTCGCATTGTCATCAGCATGCATGCTACATTCAATAAACCAATCTCTAATGTCACTTTTAATCAAATTTTACAATAACAAAAACTTTAAATAATGTATTGTTCAAATATTTATGGACTTTTCTATTGAAAGAGTTTTAAATATCTTAAGCATGAGAAATGTGTTATGGCCCCCAAACCCGATTTATAGTTAAATAGTTTATAGTTAAAATGACTTTATGTCTCATATAGTTGTCATAAACAATAATAAAGGACACATCATGCAAAGAATGTTTAGTGAAACTCAAAATTCTGTTGTATTTCAGTATCATACACGGCCATATTCAATAACAAATGTTTTAACTGAACGACAAGTTCATAAAACCAATAACTTTGCTGCAAACATTTCCGTAGCCTTTAGAGCAATTGATGAATTATTGAATACAATCGAATTTAACCATTGCACCGTATTTACATAGTAAACTCATATTTATTTGCAGAAAAGATATAAAGATAATGAAATTAAATTGATTTAGCCCATGGCAGCACGTTTTTTAAGCTTTAAAATATATCTTATATTACACAATGTTTTGATAAAACATTGATTGTCGAATGTTGACATTCCAGATGAAGGGGTGTCTAATGGTATCAACATATAGTTTGGCATTGTAAACCTCCAGTTCATTGTGTTCCAGTGCTCATTGACTAAACTTTTAGGCATATATGAATGTATTATTGGAATGATGAGTTTTTACTTCTTACATGTCATGTTGTTTTAAAGTATCAACAATGTTTCAATATTCAAATCATTGACTATGGACAGTTGCTTTCATTTGGGGCGAATTTGTAGCAAGTATTTCGACTACATATATATTTAAAATATGAACTAACTTTTGTATATTCAAATATGAAAACATCTAAATTATCCTTAAATCCGAAAGTATTGACCTTAACGTATGTTTAAAAGAACAACAGCTAGTTTAAAGCTTACTTTCAGATGCATATTCGTTTTTTGACTATTTAATTAATAAATACAAAGCTAACCACAATGTCAATTGCAGACCTTTCAATTAAGGACTATGTAAAAGTTGAAATTACAGAAAGGTACCTTTAAGTACCGGCCCACAAAAAGTTGGTTAGGGTAAATGCAGTGCTAAAATATCATAATGTTTAATCATCCCTCTTCCCTAAAATCTTTTGGACCAGGCAATATTAGCGTAGGTACTTCACATCACCTGTGAATACAGAAAAAAATACGTTATTTTCTGTGCAAGTTTCCTTTTATTCTTGCGAACAATTTCAGAATACATATGCATATATTGAATGCAATCATTTTACTCTAGATGCACTGAGGCTTACAATTTCTGTATCTGTGAGTGAATTTACATATATGAACTAACAAACAAGTGGGCTCTGTAATCAAAAGTTGGGTGTCCATTTTGTGTGTGTTAAAAACTTATTCATTACACATCTTTGCGGAAGTCAGGGGCTAATCACAAAAACGTGTGTACATACGCGAACTGAACTTCTATCAAAAGATTGCAAGATTTCGATGAAATGTCTTAAGAATGGTTTATTTTTTATGAAGTTATCACTATATATGTCTGTAGATTTGTTGATTTATTGTTTTAAGGTATGTATTTGACGTCACGTAGGAACTTTTTTGAGCCTAATTACTTTATTTTGACATCCATCGGTTCCGTCTTAAATTGGTCGATGTTTTGTTAGCAGATGTTCCTTTATTGTGTCATACCACCTTTGTTTAAATTGGCCGTGTATTGAAAAATCAAGAGTATGGTGGCTCGGTATAGCCCTCGTGCATTTTCTTCGAGAGCTTCCAATCTCCGTTTGTGAAATTGTTCGTTGAAAGTGGAACATATTGTATTCTTTAAATGTTTTGTAGTTTATAATGTATTGTAAACAAATCATGTGACCAAAATTTGAGGGCTTCACCACTTGTAAATGACTTAAGTCAAATCGTATTGTAGCAAAGATTTTAAGTTTCGAATGAGCCTTTGAAATTCTCTCATCGTAAACGTAAGTTCGACGTAAGTAAGTAATTTCGGAAATTTTGCTATCTTACGTAAGATTCTTATGAAACAGTCCCAGTTCTTTATCAGCCCTGCGTTCAGTAAGCATTTAACGTTAGTCAATCACCGTTACCGTTACGAACGGTTAATTGAACGATCCGTTGAAGCGCAAACGTTTAAAGATAGCGGACAAGAGAATCTTTACTTCATTTTATTAAAAAAATTCTAAGAGGAGGAATTGTTTTCTTGTTTACTTGTTTTTTGTAAATTTATTGATCTAAATCAACGGGAGTAACACTGTGCCGACTTCGTTGTAATGGCAGTTACTAATTTGCACAATATACTGGCACTATTTTGTTTCAGGTTGTTTCATACTCGCGTACTATATACTTAAACCGTTTGCTGTTTGCCTGAAACGTTTTCCGCTAACAGGCCGTTCAATAATGACATTAGTGAATTTTACCTATTTTAAGTGTGTACCTTTCATTACCTGTGTCCATTATTGGACACCGTACTTTTTGTTTGTACTACTTCTTTTGTGTAAAGTTGTATTTTGGACATGTTGAAAATTATGAATTTTAGTATATAGAGATATTTTATTATACTGATTTCAGACAATGTATACATTAATTTGTATTTTTAACTCTTAGTGCATCTGTACGGGGATGTAAACAATCTGATTGTAAGATTTTATTTTAACTGTTTTCACTGTACTTCATGTAAACTTGCACAAAAGTTTACATGTTTAAACTCACTTTTTTTCATAAAAAATAAACATTACTAAACCACTTTTTTGATATGTTTCTATTAAACTTACTTATTTATTTCATTAGGATTAAAATGAAAACTGACATTTATGAAAATTATTTGTAAATTTCAATTTTTGCAACCACACCTATTTTCAAGTCATGAAGGACATTCGTAAATTGCATAGTCCTTAAATCACCATACAAAGGATACACTCACGGTACGCACGGCTTGTTAAATCAAATATAGATAATGTAATAAGTATTGAATACCCCATTAAAAGTGGGAATTAATTTGACAAAATAATTTATATATTTTAAGTTAAAACATTAATATCAAGTTTATGCACAAATAATTATAGAACCGCGTCGTGCCTCGTGGTGCAATAATATAGCGCACGATTTAGATCCTTAGGTCCTTTACTATTTCGATTCGTTGTCGTTAGTGGTAATAACCTTTCAAACTTTTTCTGCAAAAGTTTCTATTAAGTATTAAATTCTATACTTATTTTCTTCAAAAAGCTTAGATGAGTGCTAGCAAAATTAAAATATTAGTTGATGGCAACGTTAGTCCTGTTTTTCGTATATCAAATTTATTTGTAAAATCTACGAGCTATCAATATAATAAACATGATAAATCATATTTTTTTACTTCCAGCTATGTATAAGCTTTCAAAAAAATACCAGTGGATTTTGTTCATTATATACAGGTTTATCTTAATTAAACATGACCTACATTAATATATGTAAATGAAATCATAAGACGTTTCGCTGTTTTTGCTAAACCTTTTAATCCATGCCACTAACTGGTTAGTTATATAAACATTTTTATTATATATTTTCTATTTAGTAATCAGTATCTTCATTGATATTCTGTAAATTCACGTGAAACGGAATTTCTGAGCTGTGATCTATAGCCATTTACATGATCTCCAACTTTCGGGTAAAACATTTAAAAACATATGTATTCTCAAGGAGAAACTAAATGATTATCTAAATAAGTTTTTTTTTTCCATTCAATAATAATGTTTTTAAGCTCATCGTGAAGATTTCCCTTGACAATATAAATACCAGTCAATAGGTCTCATCGGAAATTTACATAAGGAAATAGAAGTGTGAATTCTAGTTAAAGCCTAATCAAATCAATTTAGAATAATTGAAAGAAAGTGGTCTAATTTGACTCCTACTATCGCCGACGACTGTTGTATTAATGTCATTACGAGCGATTTTGTCTAATACATATGTACTTAGTAACTGTTCTCTTAAGTTATCTTGAGTGGCACATATGTCTTTAATGAAATTTTAGCTTAGTCCTTTGTAAACTCGAAAGAAGCGAAAAATAAGATATGTTTTAAGCTATATTAGATTCGTTGGTTTAAAACAGAGTAATATGTGGACATTATTTACAGACTTTTAATATAGAACTTGCATTAGCGTTTAAATCTATTTTACTCTGGTATTCTGATCAACATGTCTGCGAGTTGTAATTGAATTGTATTTCTCTTTCGTATTTGCAGTCTCATAGACGCATTTGGTAATTCTGCAAATAAAAATCAAACCGACAACTGTACTAAAATAATAAAGTAACAAAATTCCTGTAAAATATATAGCTTTGCGTATTCATAAAGATATATAAATGTCGGGACAAACTGCCAGACAAAATAATTATTCAAGAATTTAAGACAAAATTCGTAATACATAATGTTTAACAATTCTTTGACGAAGACGACAAAAGTCCAACTATGAAGGACAGAATGTATTTAAATAATTTATGATGGCAATTAATCTTGATATTTTTGACGTTCACGGAACTTTATATGCATTGAATTTGAGTCTACCTACTAAGTCATGTTATTTCTAAGTACTTTTACGTTAATATGAATTTATTTAGAAGCAATATCTTAACGTCAAGAAGTCTAGACGGTTGAGATATATAAAACAATTGACGGCACATTGGTTTTAATTTATGAAATATTTATACCTCGAGGAAATATTTCATGCTTTTCCAAATCAGACAGTTCAATCGGCCATTTTATTTGTTTAAGAGTCCCAGTTTGAAAAAATGTATTGTTAAGTAGCGCTAGAATTGGTTGTAATATTTTTGTAAAAAATGCATTCGGAACTTGTCTGCCATTCACTAGGAATAACCTCAGACATATTAGGACGCCATTTTGAAACTACCTTTGCGTCACATGCCCAAACAAAATACCTATACGATGTTGAAGTAAACAAATCCACGATTGTTAAGGCAGTGATAAATGGTTTTAGTCAAAAAAATGAATTGTACGACTAAATTGTATCAACTGAACAATATATAGTCAAATTTACAGTACAAGAAATGTATTTACGTGTTTACGACAAGAACTATTTTGCATAACCGCTACGTGATTCTCCTCGCGTATGGAGTAACAACCCTAGGATGTTAGTGAACACCACGAATCCATCCGAGATTATTTATTCAATGAATGGTCGAGGTGCTCCGAATGTAGAAACTGAAGCCTCTATAAAACCATTGGATGTGCTTACTTATCGTTATGATATGACAGAGTATTATTGAAAGACATCCTACCTCAATATAATAAGTCTTTTGCTACAAGATTGTATTTACCACCTCCAGCAAGTGTGCTTGAATTATTTATAAGAATAATATTGTTAGCATTCAAGAGGCAACCCAGATGGCTGGGAAAAACTTTAGCATTTCTTCAAGGATACTCGTATGATATCAAGTTGAGTTGCTTAGGGCATAGACAAATATTTTATTAATTTCAACTAGTATTTCGTTCTAAGTCCTATTCAGAGACACATCTGTATCATTGTTTAGTAAAATATGTTCAGTTAAGCAAACTGAAGTTTCAAACTTACATATAAACTCATTAATAATAATGCCTCATTAAAATGACACTGTTTTGTTATGACGTGAATCGCGTGCTATCCCTCGACAACTGACAGCTTACCTCAATGTATATTCGTGTCTAAACTAATGAGAACATTCGTATATGGAGACGTATTGAATGTTACTACATGTTTACACAAAAACATATAAACGCATAATGCACATATTTATTTTTATGACGGTTTTTAATATGTCATTAACGTGTGAATTGGCATTATTACATTTTACATGACATTTTACCTTTATTGCTTAACGTAATTCATATACATTTGCAATAATGTCTAAAAATATCATCTTTCCTACGTCTCATTTAAAATCAATTATGGTAGCTGTCAGCCACTAACAAACTAAGCATTTGATAACTTGTTAACATCTAAATCTATAAATTTAGCCTTTCCAGGAGCAGTGAGATTCACTGACCGCTATGATATGGCCAATACAAAGCGTCTGCATTAAATCAAACAAAACACACACACACATATATATAGATAGATAGATACTTACAGTCAATACAATGACAGACTAATGGCTAAGAATAATCTCGTCTTGTCTCATGCAGTAAACTTACAATCTATAAACCAAACGTCTATTTACCACAATCAAGAAGTTGATTAAACAATCTGCCAAGTTATTGTCCTTAGTTGTAAGATCAGACAGAGTTCAAACCAATCTAATTTAACCCCTATCTAAAATTCTCCGCTCGGCTACACGCTCATTTAAGATCTGACATTTTTTATGAGGGTCAAGTTTGATGAATACCACGATATCATGTCATTTTTTCATTATATTTTTTATGACACAATCATGTTAAATAACTTGATTACATCGTTTACTTCACGTCATTTGAAAAGAGCCGTCCAATTGCAGCCTGTAAACAACACCACCGTCAAATAGGCTTTCAACCCTTGGTTTAAACTACGAAATCTGAAGCAATTAATATGTATCGTCTAGATGAAAGCAACGCATTGATTGGTCGACACAAGCGTCAACTCGAAGTCACCCTCGAAGCGAGCATATTAGATCCCATAAGACAGCAGTCTATAGGATATATGTTTACGGAGACTGAATCAAACATACCATACAATAGCCAGTTGATTTCATTAATACTACTTTTCATTCATCAACCACCTTGCAATAGGAATAATCAAAACATGGCATTGCGGAAAGTAAAGTTGATAATTTAGGCAACACAGATCAGACTAGCTGACTATATGATATTCCAGTACTTACATTATTTGAATGTGAAAATAAAAACAAATACAAACACATATATAATTCGTATTTGGAACAATACTTACCCAGAAGAAAGCAACAAAGGCACACGACAATATTATAAATGCAAACTATATGTTTTAATTCACTCGTTTAAAATGTATGGTATGCGATTAAATCTTTATAACATACTGCGTAAAGCCAAGTATGAATTTAAATAATATTATACTTGCTTTGTCTTCTATTTTTGATAAAACCAGTAGCATGGAGAGAATGAGAAATTCCAGATTATAGTAAATAATGTTGTAAATCGAACTAATCTCAGGAGCTCAGACATACGTATCTGCATTTCTTATGATTTCGTATAACAGTGGTGATTTAGCCAATGCATCAACGAGACCGATAACCATTGCACTCTTTTATATTTATTGTTAGCTGCAATACCAGATTTATCATTGATCAGTAATGTGTCGTTTAATTGAGTTATCTTCATTTAGATAGTATGTAATAGTTTGTCTTTCTCACGATTGAATGTCTGTACGGACCGATAAAACGTTATCTACCAAAGTCGATTATATTTATACTATTAGCTATATTAATGCTTTGGGATACCAGTTTCAATTTGGATTTTATGACTGAACGATAAAATTGGTGTGTAAGGCTTCAGTATTTTTTATATCGCATGTCAACTTTATGCGATATTTACACTTAGCTACAAATAACAACTCATTAAAAACTTGGGTACCTATTTACTTGATAGATTAAAAACTGCAAAATTCGAAATTTGACATTATTGTAACCAGTCATTTGCCTAAAAATTTATTGAATTAATTACTGTGTTTTATTGTTTCTGTTGTTTAAATGTTTTATACTCTTTTTTATAGATTCTGCAATATTTAGACTACTAGAGAACAAAATGAGCAATTACCAGAAACTCGGAATGATGGAATTAATATTGAATCATTTGTTTTTGTGCATTAGAATTTTCAACGAATATTGAATGTTGTAAATAGGGTGGGCTTTTAAATTCTGATATCAGATGCATTTGTTTTGGACTTTGTCTTGGCTATGAGGTCAAGAAATGTAGTTTCATTGTAACTGAATACTTTATCATTTTTTCAAATGTATACAATGTGTATTAAAAGTAACTATTTTTATAACAAGATTCAATGATATGTGTACATGAGAATAACTTGATACCAATCTTAATGATATTCTATGTAAACTATGTCTCGTGATATCCTGAACGAGCAATAGCTAGGACTGTCCTCTTTGATGGTTAGAATTCAGTAAATAGCTTTATCACGCAATGTCAAATGTCATTAGTTTATTCTTAAAACGAAAGAAGAAAGTTATCAGTAATGGATGCTAAAGTACAACATCGTATTGGTTACTTTAATGCTACGTATTAAGTTTTCATGAATGAAATGCAGATGTTTTGATGACAGAAAGTCAGATTGAATACAATGATGACTCGCAATGCTGATAAAATTAATAGTATATTAAACTTTCACTCTAACAATCTGCGTTTTAAGTACCTGGCAAGATCAGGGTTTCTAGTAAGGACATTCATTTCCAAGAACATATTGCAATAATATTGTTTTCTGTATAGGAATAATGTTAGAGGACAAATATCAATTAGAATAAAAGATCCCTATCTGTGTAAAGATCGGTCGGATCGAGGTTATTTTTTTGTTAAAGTTAAGCTCATTTCAAATTGACATTGATATGTCGAATGTGTCAATAAACATTGTTCTAAACTTAAAACATCCATGCAAAATTCATAATTATGAATATTTGCATGTCCGTTTCAAGTTCTTTTAAGTAGTGTATTCGTAAAATAAGAGTACACTCGTGAGCATTACTTCATGAGTTAGAAAAAAATCCATTGCACGGTAATGACATTTCAATTTAATGGTGATTCCAACGGGTTAATAATTTGCCTCCATGGGTAAAATGCAAACGTAAAACAAATAATGATGTTTTATTATATTAACAATAAAAAGCTTCAATGGAAGAGAACATTATCCTTTTAGACAAAACTTTTGTTAGCATAAAAACACAAATTGATTTAAGAAACAAAATTTTAGTATAAAAAGGAGATACAAGACACATGTCAAGCTCGTTATAAACATAATTTGACGACATATACATTCATGTAGGAAGGTTGGCTCCTCTAAAACAGTTTTTCATATCGTTATAGTCTATTAAATGACGAAGAAGAAATTAATGTAAACACAGTTCCATGATAGGCTGAACTCATAACTTCCCAACTATATTACAGGGACTTTGTCCTATTTTCCATTTAGAAACGATTATACAATAGTTCATACATTGAGACAAACGGCCCTATGTAAATATAGCCAACTTTGAAACATTCTTGAATGTTTGCTTCCAGTTTTAGAATTAAATTCAAACTTCATACGCTCACATTGTTAAAAATATAAACTGGCACCAAAAACAATTATATCATGTCTTTATATAAAAATGTTTTTGTTTGCGTTCTGATCTAAAACTCTAAAATACTAACTAGACAAAGACACCACTTAATATGAGTGCACTATTTGGTTATCAGGAAGATCATTCTGTATAAACCAATTTTGTAAACATGGCGTGATATTTGTACTTATATTTTTAGACTCATCTGTGTATGAGAAAACACGTAAGTCCGCAATATGGTGGTGCACATTTTAATATAATTTATTAACGTTAATAAAATCAAGTCTTCATAATATGTGACTCAGTAGATAAGAGTGTATATAATAAGGATTTGCTTTATATAAAAAAAATATAAAAAATCTTCATTCCCGTTTTAGACAACTTGACTCTTCTTTTTATAGACTGAGGTGTCAATTTTAAAAAAATCACCTATGTTGGATTAAGACGTCAAAAATTAAAACCGCAGTTCAAATACTGAATTTAGCAAATGTGTTTTGTACGTTATTATTTGTAGTGTCGGGTTTCAAAGAAATAACAAAGCTAAAGAAGAATTCAAATAAACAAAAACAATGCTTTATCTAGAAATAGTACACCTCAAATAAACATATGTTATGAAAAAATGAACTACTTTGGAAATAAGAAAAACATAGAAAGCTATGTATTGTTTGGAGCTTTCCGAGGCATTTCGATGTTTGCTTAAGTCATAGTGTACTTGTCAAATTTTTGTTAACTTTAGTGGTCTTGTCAATTTCTGCCAACCTTAAAACCAAGTACAACGCACATCGCAAGTGGCAAACAAATGACGTACTGTGTTATTTTATCTATCATTGGACGAGATAGCTGCAGTAGAAAGGTTTAGTTTTTCAAGATGAAACTTCTCGAAAAAGTGTTGGCTAATGAGTCTAATCCAAAAGCTCTATAAGTGTAGTCACAATGCTAAGAACTTGAACTAAAAGCGAACAAGTGTAGTGTGGTATACAGCGTCTTGGAAATCATTTAGAAAGGCACATACACATACTTAATATTCCAGTTAACTCAGACATATTTACCTGTATGGAACATATGTTAAAATGAATCCGCATGAAATAATAGTAATAAAGTAATACAATACAATGTCATTTTACCGGAAATAAATTGCATTAACGTGTACAACTGTTCATCCATTCATCCATTTATAATCACAATGCATTTCGGCAGCAGATTCAGACTAGTCTTGTTGCGTAGGAACTTTTCTGAGCCTAATTACTTTATTTTGACATCCATCGGTTCCGTCTTAAATTGGTCGATGTTTTGTTAGCAGATGTCCCTTTATTGTGTCATACCACCTTTGTTTAAATTGGCCGTGTATTGAAAAATCAAGAGTATGGTGGCTCGGTATAGCCCTCGTGCATTTTCTTCGAGAGCTTCCAATCTCCGTTTGTGAAATTGTTCGTTGAAAGTGGAACATATTGTATTCTTTAAATGTTTTGTAGTTTATAATGTATTGTAAACAAATCATGTGACCAAAATTTGAGGGCTTCACCACTTGTCGTTGACTTAAGTCAAATCGTATTGTAGCAAAGATTTTAAGTTTCGAATGAGCCTTTGAAATTCTCTCATCGTAAACGTAAGTTCGACGTAAGTAAGTAATTTCGGAAATTTTGCTATCTTACGTAAGATTCTTATGAAACAGTCCCAGTTCTTTATCAGCCCTGCGTTCAGTAAGCATTTAACGTTAGTCAATCACCGTTACCGTTACGAACGGTTAATTGAACGATCCGTTGAAGCGCAAACGTTTAAAGATAGCGGACAAGAGAATCTTTACTTCATTTTATTAAAAAAATTCTGAGAGGAGGAATTGTTTTCTTGTTTACTTGTTTTTTGTAAATTTATTGATCTAAATCAACGGGAGTAACACTGTGCCGACTTCGTTGTAATGGCAGTTACTAATTTGCACAATATACTGGCACTATTTTGTTTCAGGTTGTTTCATACTCGCGTACTATATACTTAAACCGTTTGCTGTTTGCCTGAAACGTTTTCCGCTAACAGGCCGTTCAATAATGACATTAGTGAATTTTACCTATTTTAAGTGTGTACCTTTCATTACCTGTGTCCATTATTGGACACCGTACTTTTTGTTTGTACTACTTCTTTTGTGTAAAGTTGTATTTTGGACATGTTGAAAATTATGAATTTTAGTATATAGAGATATTTTATTATACTGATTTCAGACAATGTATACATTAATTTGTATTTTTAACTCTTAGTGCATCTGTACGGGGATGTAAACAATCTGATTGTAAGATTTTATTTTAACTGTTTTCACTGTACTTCATGTAAACTTGCACAAAAGTTTACATGTTTAAACTCACTTTTTTTCATAAAAAATAAACATTACTAAACCACTTTTTTGATATGTTTCTATTAAACTTACTTATTTATTTCATTAGGATTAAAATGAAAACTGACATTTATGAAAATTATTTGTAAATTTCAATTTTTGCAACCACACCTATTTTCAAGTCATGAAGGACATTCGTAAATTGCATAGTCCTTAAATCACCATACAAAGGATACACTCACGGTACGCACGGCTTGTTAAATCAAATATAGATAATGTAATAAGTATTGAATACCCCATTAAAAGTGGGAATTAATTTGACAAAATAATTTATATATTTTAAGTTAAAACATTAATATCAAGTTTATGCACAAATAATTATAGAACCGCGTCGTGCCTCGTGGTGCAATAATATAGCGCACGATTTAGATCCTTAGGTCCTTTACTATTTCGATTCGTTGTCGTTAGTGGTAATAACCTTTCAAACTTTTTCTGCAAAAGTTTCTATTAAGTATTAAATTCTATACTTATTTTCTTCAAAAAGCTTAGATGAGTGCTAGCAAAATTAAAATATTAGTTGATGGCAACGTTAGTCCTGTTTTTCGTATATCAAATTTATTTGTAAAATCTACGAGCTATCAATATAATAAACATGATAAATCATATTTTTTTACTTCCAGCTATGTATAAGCTTTCAAAAAAATACCAGTGGATTTTGTTCATTATATACAGGTTTATCTTAATTAAACATGACCTACATTAATATATGTAAATGAAATCATAAGACGTTTCGCTGTTTTTGCTAAACCTTTTAATCCATGCCACTAACTGGTTAGTTATATAAACATTTGTATTATATATTTTCTATTTAGTAATCAGTATCTTCATTGATATTCTGTAAATTCACGTGAAACGGAATTTCTGAGCTGTGATCTATAGCCATTTACATGATCTCCAACTTTCGGGTAAAACATTTAAAAACATATGTATTCTCAAGGAGAAACTAAATGATTATCTAAATAAGTTTTTTTTCCATTCAATAATAATGTTTTTAAGCTCATCGTGAAGATTTCCCTTGACAATATAAATACCAGTCAATAGGTCTCATCGGAAATTTACATAAGGAAATAGAAGTGTGAATTCTAGTTAAAGCCTAATCAAATCAATTTAGAATAATTGAAAGAAAGTGGTCTAATTTGACTCCTACTATCGCCGACGACTGTTGTATTAATGTCATTACGAGCGATTTTGTCTAATACATATGTACTTAGTAACTGTTCTCTTAAGTTATCTTGAGTGGCACATATGTCTTTAATGAAATTTTAGCTTAGTCCTTTGTAAACTCGAAAGAAGCGAAAAATAAGATATGTTTTAAGCTATATTAGATTCGTTGGTTTAAAACAGAGTAATATGTGGACATTATTTACAGACTTTTAATATAGAACTTGCATTAGCGTTTAAATCTATTTTACTCTGGTATTCTGATCAACATGACTGCGAGTTGTAATTGAATTGTATTTCTCTTTCGTATTTGCAGTCTCATAGACGCATTTGGTAATTCTGCAAATAAAAATCAAACCGACAACTGTACTAAAATAATAAAGTAACAAAATTCCTGTAAAATATATAGCTTTGCGTATTCATAAAGATATATAAATGTCGGGACAAACTGCCAGACAAAATAATTATTCAAGAATTTAAGACAAAATTCGTAATACATAATGTTTAACAATTCTTTGACGAAGACGACAAAAGTCCAACTATGAAGGACAGAATGTATTTAAATAATTTATGATGGCAATTAATCTTGATATTTTTGACGTTCACGGAACTTTATATGCATTGAATTTGAGTCTACCTACTAAGTCATGTTATTTCTAAGTACTTTTACGTTAATATGAATTTATTTAGAAGCAATATCTTAACGTCAAGAAGTCTAGACGGTTGAGATATATAAAACAATTGACGGCACATTGGTTTTAATTTATGAAATATTTATACCTCGAGGAAATATTTCATGCTTTTCCAAATCAGACAGTTCAATCGGCCATTTTATTTGTTTAAGAGTCCCAGTTTGAAAAAATATATTGTTAATAGCGCTAGAATTGGTTGTAATATTTTTGTAAAAAATGCATTCGGAACTTGTCTGCCATTCACTAGGAATAACCTCAGACATATTAGGACGCCATTTTGAAACTACCTTTGCGTCACATGCCCAAACAAAATACCTATACGATGTTGAAGTAAACAAATCCACGATTGTTAAGGCAGTGATAAATGGTTTTAGTCAAAAAAATGAATTGTACGACTAAATTGTATCAACTGAACAATATATAGTCAAATTTACAGTACAAGAAATGTATTTACGTGTTTACGACAAGAACTATTTTGCATAACCGCTACGTGATTCTCCTCGCGTATGGAGTAACAACCCTAGGATGTTAGTGAACACCACGAATCCATCCGAGATTATTTATTCAATGAATGGTCGAGGTGCTCCGAATGTAGAAACTGAAGCCTCTATAAAACCATTGGATGTGCTTACTTATCGTTATGATATGACAGAGTATTATTGAAAGACATCCTACCTCAATATAATAAGTCTTTTGCTACAAGATTGTATTTACCACCTCCAGCAAGTGTGCTTGAATTATTTATAAGAATAATATTGTTAGCATTCAAGAGGCAACCCAGATGGCTGGGAAAAACTTTAGCATTTCTTCAAGGATACTCGTATGATATCAAGTTGAGTTGCTTAGGGCATAGACAAATATTTTATTAATTTCAACTAGTATTTCGTTCTAAGTCCTATTCAGAGACACATCTGTATAATTGTTTAGTAAAATATGTTCAGTTAAGCAAACTGAAGTTTCAAACTTACATATAAACTCATTAATAATAATGCCTCATTAAAATGACACTGTTTTGTTATGACGTGAATCGCGTGCTATCCCTCGACAACTGACAGCTTACCTCAATGTATATTCGTGTCTAAACTAATGAGAACATTCGTATATGGAGACGTATTGAATGTTACTACATGTTTACACAAAAACATATAAACGCATAATGCACATATTTATTTTTATGACGGTTTTTAATATGTCATTAACGTGTGAATTGGCATTATTACATTTTACATGACATTTTACCTTTATTGCTTAACGTAATTCATATACATTTGCAATAATGTCTAAAAATATCATCTTTCCTACGTCTCATTTAAAATCAATTATGGTAGCTGTCAGCCACTAACAAACTAAGCATTTGATAACTTGTTAACATCTAAATCTATAAATTTAGCCTTTCCAGGAGCAGTGAGATTCACTGACCGCTATGATATGGCCAATACAAAGCGTCTGCATTAAATCAAACAAAACACACACACACACACATATATATAGATAGATAGATACTTACAGTCAATACAATGACAGACTAATGGCTAAGAATAATCTCGTCTTGTCTCATGCAGTAAACTTACAATCTATAAACCAAACGTCTATTTACCACAATCAAGAAGTTGATTAAACAATCTGCCAAGTTATTGTCCTTAGTTGTAAGATCAGACAGAGTTCAAACCAATCTAATTTAACCCCTATCTAAAATTCTCCGCTCGGCTACACGCTCATTTAAGATCTGGCATTTTTTATGAGGGTCAAGTTTGATGAATACCACGATATCATGTCATTTTTTCATTATATTTTTTATGACACAATCATGTTAAATAACTTGATTACATCGTTTACTTCACGTCATTTGAAAAGAGCCGTCCAATTGCAGCCTGTAAACAACACCACCGTCAAATAGGCTTTCAACCCTTGGTTTAAACTACGAAATCTGAAGCAATTAATATGTATCGTCTAGATGAAAGCAACGCATTGATTGGTCGACACAAGCGTCAACTCGAAGTCACCCTCGAAGCGAGCATATTAGATCCCATAAGACAGCAGTCTATAGGATATATGTTTACGGAGACTGAATCAAACATACCATACAATAGCCAGTTGATTTCATTAATACTACTTTTCATTCATCAACCACCTTGCAATAGGAATAATCAAAACATGGCATTGCGGAAAGTAAAGTTGATAATTTAGGCAACACAGATCAGACTAGCTGACTATATGATATTCCAGTACTTACATTATTTGAATGTGAAAATAAAAACAAATACAAACACATATATAATTCGTATTTGGAACAATACTTACCCAGAAGAAAGCAACAAAGGCACACGACAATATTACAAATGCAAACTATATGTTTTAATTCACTCGTTTAAAATGTATGGTATGCGATTAAATCTTTATAACATACTGCGTAAAGCCAAGTATGAATTTAAATAATATTATACTTGCTTTGTCTTCTATTTTTGATAAAACCAGTAGCATGGAGAGAATGAGAAATTCCAGATTATAGTAAATAATGTTGTAAATCGAACTAATCTCAGGAGCTCAGACATACGTATCTGCATTTCTTATGATTTCGTATAACAGTGGTGATTTAGCCAATGCATCAACGAGACCGATAACCATTGTACTCTTTTATATTTATTGTTAGCTGCAATACCAGATTTATCATTGATCAGTAATGTGTCGTTTAATTGAGTTATCTTCATTTAGATAGTATGTAATAGTTTGTCTTTCTCACGATTGAATGTCTGTACGGACCGATAAAACGTTATCTACCAAAGTCGATTATATTTATACTATTAGCTATATTAATGCTTTGGGATACCAGTTTCAAATTGGATTTTATGACTGAACGATAAAATTGGTGTGTAAGGCTTCAGTATTTTTTATATCGCATGTCAACTTTATGCGATATTTACACTTAGCTACAAATAACAACTCATTAAAAACTTGGGTACCTATTTACTTGATAGATTAAAAACTGCAAAATTCGAAATTTGACATTATTGTAACCAGTCATTTGCCTAAAAATTTATTGAATTAATTACTGTGTTTTATTGTTTCTGTTGTTTAAATGTTTTATACTCTTTTTTATAGATTCTGCAATATTTAGACTACTAGAGAACAAAATGAGCAATTACCAGAAACTCGGAATGATGGAATTAATATTGAATCATTTGTTTTTGTGCATTAGAATTTTCAACGAATATTGAATGTTGTAAATAGGGTGGGCTTTTAAATTCTGATATCAGATGCATTTGTTTTGGACTTTGTCTTGGCTATGAGGTCAAGAAATGTAGTTTCATTGTAACTGAATACTTTATCATTTTTTCAAATGTATACAATGTGTATTAAAAGTAACTATTTTTATAACAAGATTCAATGATATGTGTACATGAGAATAACTTGATACCAATCTTAATGATATTCTATGTAAACTATGTCTCGTGATATCCTGAACGAGCAATAGCTAGGACTGTCCTCTTTGATGGTTAGAATTCAGTAAATAGCTTTATCACGCAATGTCAAATGTCATTAGTTTATTCTTAAAACGAAAGAAGAAAGTTATCAGTAATGGATGCTAAAGTACAATATCGTATTGGTTACTTTAATGCTACGTATTAAGTTTTCATGAATGAAATGCAGATGTTTTGATGACAGAAAGTCAGATTGAATACAATGATGACTCGCAATGCTGATAAAATTTATAGTATATTAAACTTTCACTCTAACAATCTGCGTTTTAAGTACCTGGCAAGATCAGGGTTTCTAGTAAGGACATTCATTTCCAAGAACATATTGCAATAATATTGTTTTCTGTATAGGAATAATGTTAGAGGACAAATATCAATTAGAATAAAAGATCCCTATCTGTGTAAAGATCGGTCGGATCGAGGTTATTTTTTTGTTAAAGTTAAGCTCATTTCAAATTGACATTGATATGTCGAATGTGTCAATAAACATTGTTCTAAACTTAAAACATCCATGCAAAATTCATAATTATGAATATTTGCATGTCCGTTTCAAGTTCTTTTAAGTAGTGTATTCGTAAAATAAGAGTACACTCGTGAGCATTATTTCATGAGTTAGAAAAAAATCCATTGCACGGTAATGACATTTCAATTTAATGGTGATTCCAACGGGTTAATAATTTGCCTCCATGGGTAAAATGCAAACGTAAAACAAATAATGATGTTTTATTATATTAACAATAAAAAGCTTCAATGGAAGAGAACATTATCCTTTTAGACAAAACTTTTGTTAGCATAAAAACACAAATTGATTTAAGAAACAAAATTTTAGTATAAAAAGGAGATACAAGACACATGTAAAGCTCGTTATAAACATAATTTGACGACATATACATTCATGTAGGAAGGTTGGCTCCTCTAAAACAGTTTTTCATATCGTTATAGTCTATTAAATGACGAAGAAGAAATTAATGTAAACACAGTTCCATGATAGGCTGAACTCATAACTTCCCAACTATATTACAGGGACTTTGTCCTATTTTCCATTTAGAAACGATTATACAATAGTTCATACATTGAGACAAACGGCCCTATGTAAATATAGCCAACTTTGAAACATTCTTGAATGTTTGCTTCCAGTTTTAGAATTAAATTCAAACTTCATACGCTCACATTGTTAAAAATATAAACTGGCACCAAAAACAATTATATCATGTCTTTATATAAAAATGTTTTTGTTTGCGTTCTGATCTAAAACTCTAAAATACTAACTAGACAAAGACACCACTTAATATGAGTGCACTATTTGGTTATCAGGAAGATCATTCTGTATAAACCAATTTTGTAAACATGGCGTGATATTTGTACTTATATTTTTAGACTCATCTGTGTATGAGAAAACACGTAAGTCCGCAATATGGTGGTGCACATTTTAATATAATTTATTAACGTTAATAAAATCAAGTCTTCATAATATGTGACTCAGTAGATAAGAGTGTATATAATAAGGATTTGCTTTATATAAAAAAAATATAAAAAATCTTCATTCCCGTTTTAGACAACTTGACTCTTCTTTTTATAGACTGAGGTGTCAATTTTAAAAAAAATCACCTACGTTGGATTAAGACGTCAAAAATTAAAACCGCAGTTCAAATACTGAATTTAGCAAATGTGTTTTGTACGTTATTATTTGTAGTGTCGGGTTTCAAAGAAATAACAAAGCTAAAGAAGAATTCAAATAAACAAAAACAATGCTTTATCTAGAAATAGTACACCTCAAATAAACATATGTTATGAAAAAATGAACTACTTTGGAAATAAGAAAAACATAGAAAGCTATGTATTGTTTGGAGCTTTCCGAGGCATTTCGATGTTTGCTTAAGTCATAGTGTACTTGTCAAATTTTTGTTAACTTTAGTGGTCTTGTCAATTTCTGCCAACCTTAAAACCAAGTACAACGCACATCGCAAGTGGCAAACAAATGACGTACTGTGTTATTTTATCTATCATTGGACGAGATAGCTGCAGTAGAAAGGTTTAGTTTTTCAAGATGAAACTTCTCGAAAAAGTGTTGGCTAATGAGTCTAATCCAAAAGCTCTATAAGTGTAGTCACAATGCTAAGAACTTGAACTAAAAGCGAACAAGTGTAGTGTGGTATACAGCGTCTTGGAAATCATTTAGAAAGGCACATACACATACTTAATATTCCAGTTAACTCAGACATATTTACCTGTATGGAACATATGTTAAAATGAATCCACATGAAATAATAGTAATAAAGTAATACAATACAATGTCATTTTACCGGAAATAAATTGCATTAACGTGTACAACTGTTCATCCATTCATCCATTTATAATCACAATGCATTTCGGCAGCAGATTCAGACTAGTCTTGTTGGAACGAAAACGGATTAAGCATAAAAAAATTTGCGTTTGATGAGATATCAAATAATTTTGAATTACGGTTTGGTAATTAAACAGTCTAAGGAAATTGTATTTTGTTGTCATAGTGCAATAATCTGTTTATACAGTAATTGTATATATTTGTGAAAAAATAATATATTCCGTTAACTCTGCAATAAATTTGTATGTCTCTTTTTAAGATTTTATATCGTTTATTAAATTATTCTATACGATTATGAAAGCCTCTAACTCATTTTACAAACATTCAAGGGAACCTTTTTCACAAAGGGGCTACAAATTCTTCCTCATTGAAAAAATGAATAGTAATAATATCATAATAATCGTTTGTGGGATTTTATAATCTGCTGCGGAGGGAATCATCTCCAATGCATTGGAGTTTAAACTTTGCATTGTACCATTCTGCTACGGTCTACGCCCTGTTTGTAGTTAACTTTTATGGATGTAGGGGAGGTCTGTATTTTTGACTGTTTATGTTCCGGATATGTTTATTAATTTTCTTAACCATCTTGTGTATACAGGTATCTGCATCTATTTACATTCAATTGATAATAATCAATGATGATAATCAATCTTTCGTAGCAATAAATTAGAAAGTTTTGCTTAAACACTTGCATTAAAACATGCTTTGATAAATATACAAATATATCATTGACATTCACACAATTTGTAGCTGTTATGTCAACAAGCAAGATACTCCGCTATCAAGAATGTCGGCGGTGTTGATATAGTATCTTTGAAAAATTTGATGTTGAAATTAATTGATATCTATAGGTTAAGATTTACAGCAATAATTCTCAATTAGTTGAATTTACCTAGGTAGTGAATTTGGAATATTTACAACACAGAGCGTTCGTCTAGATTTTCTATAACTTAATGAATTATTGGATATTAATATTAAACATATGTTGAGCTATGTTAATTTAAACAAAAGTGAATTAAAAACTATATATAAATTTAAACCCATCCACTAAGACCTGGTTCAAAACACTTACAATATTATTCTTGTCAATATATATAGTCTAGTCCACTTTGATGATTCGTGAGATATCTTCTAGGAGTGCACTTTTATATTTTGGTAAATTATAATTTTAAGCCGTTATCAACTATATGACTTAGGTCATGTACAAAACAAGACTCATCTAACAAAATCTCATCGACACTTCTAATATACTTATCTATCCACTGAGAGCTGACACTTTTTCACTCTTAATCTGCGAAGGAAAATTGATATAGTTTAGTTCTAACGAATAGTATTGTTGAAAAATATGAAAAGTTTAATATCAAACATTATCCATTTTTAATCATGGGTGAACTTTTCATGGGAGAAACGTCTGCATGAAAAGGTTTGCAAGATTTCTGGTTAAACAAGTGCATTCTGGCCCATGTTATTAATGAAGTGAGAAAACACGCAGAAGAAATTAAATTTTATACATTTAACAAATTTTGTCATCGAATAAATTATTTATGCCAACAGTCTAGACAATGCACCGCACCAACAACATATTTATATAAGTAATGTAAATATACAACATGCCTTATTGCATAGACTATCAATTCCATACGTAAAAAGTTTCATCAAAACGTCAAATATATCCAGATTAATAGCCATCATAAATTATTAATATACATTTTGTCCTTCATTGTCGGACTTGTGTCGTCTTTCTAAGAGGTATATTTCACATTACGTATTTGAAATTTTGTCTTAAGTTCCGGAGTAATCATTTGTCTGGCGTTTATATCGACATTTACATATCTTTATAAATAATTAATGATATATAATGCAGTAAGTATGTTTCTCTACTACATTGTAACCGTTGACGGTTGGATTTATTTACGCTTGGATATAGTTAGGCTTTACGCATTATCTTCCAACTACTCTTATACATAGTAAAAGGAAATGAAACTTCTCGATAGACGGTATAATTGTCGAAGAATACAAGAATCTTAATAAAGGGTCAATATATGAGCTTCCACAACGTGATTCAGTCTATTCAAATCATAGTCAAAAGCTATTAGGAGATGCAAAGAACAAAAGTGCATTTTTAGCCTTTTTGTTGTACACACATTTACGTTAAATGTCTACTACACAAACTGTTTGTAAATGTATTTATATCTACATTTTTGAGTTTTATTTGAAAATTAAGCAGAAATTAGTATTTATATTTTTTTTAAATTTTCATAAAATTCAACCAACAAACAAAATCAAAGCGACAGTGTCAAACCAGCGTATAGAACAGTAAGACTTAACAAAAACATACATTCAATAGAAAGACACAAATATTTTGCGAACATGCCTCACGGGTATTGAAAACTCGATATTGTGTCTGTTTTGAATAATTGAGTTTGAAGAGCAACGTGGATTTAAATATCATCTGCATTAAATGTGTAAGATGTTTGCCTTCATTTCCATAAATGATAGCTGGAAATGACAAAGCTAGGTCATCAATTTTGATAGTTCAATCTATTAGAACAGCCTTCTGAGCAGGATTAGAACGTAAATAAATCTTAGATTGACTAAAAATTAACTAAACGTTATATCAATTTAAGAATCAGATACATCATCTACGATTTTAGTTCTTGATTTCTACCACTCTCAATCATATTTAGTTCGACAGATATTGCTCTATAACATGCAGTTTTTATCGTTAATAATCTCAAGATTGAAATACGTAATTGTTACAGTCGCAGAGCATGACATTTTATTTCTGAAATGCTCATTTTAGTTTCATCACACCTCTTTTATTATATTACATTGCGAATTCATTTTCCGCCATACGTCATTTAATTTATCAGGCTTACAGGCGGTTACAGCACCACTTCTTTGCTTTCAATTGCCATTGCATATTTTTTAAGATTCTTTTTAAAAAACAATGCATGTTTATTTTTAAAGTACTTGATTAGAGTTGACTTAAACATTACACACTGGTCAAATCGAGCCAGTTTTGTATCATTAAAACCCATGACATCACAAACGTAAATATAATGTCACTTGAATATATGTGATATTTTTTTCTATCTTTCAGTCAAGTTGTTATAATTGTACAATTGGTCATCAATTATCAAACAGAGCAAATAGTTCATATCGATAACTTCTATATTATTAATAATATAACAATATCTTGTAGATTCGCTTAATATATAAGATAATTTATTTGTAGATTTGCTTTATAACATACGAGTACTGTCTGATTGTGTAGTTGGACTAACCGGCATACCAGCATGGTAACTGTGTTTCCTACTTGATAATATTCTAGTGGCATCAGCTATTAGTCTGCTACATCATATATTATGTCGGCTTCATTAGTTTAATGTATTCATAGACATATCGCAATTCGGAACTTTTCGACTGTGATAATGACCATTTATCAAATTTTGTCACCATGAAAGTCTCTAGAAATTGGTCCGAAGATCACTTATCAACGTTGCATGCATGATATTTCTTTATTGATCTCATATCTCGGATATTGTTCGTCTAATCCAGTGGGAGATTGAACATTACTCAATTTGTACTAGCCATGATGATAGAACACATTGTCAGGAGCTCGCTCAATTACTGAACTAATCGAGGAACTGGTGACGTCACTGTAGCAAGAAGAGTAAAACCATATCAAGAACAGCAACAGTAAAATATAATAGACCGCCAACAAATCAAGTTGCAAACGAGTGAGATATAGCTTTCCGATTTTGTTAAAAATGTTATAGAAAGGAAACTTAAACTCCTTCATTTGATTAAACGCCTATTTTCTATATAACATATTCAATGGCGTTGTACAAAAAAGTAAATATTAAGTAACAATTATAAATAAGTAAAAAACTCTCCACCATAAATATGTACAATTTCACATAACAAAATAAAATTTATCACGCATGATGTTATATAGTGTATTTGTGAATCTCATTTTTTTGTATGTTTTTATTGAGTAGTTTTATATTTCAAGTTTAGTTGCTTGAAATTATCAACTTGTATTTGTACATGCTTTTAAGGGCCAGATAAGGGCTAGATATTTAGTACGCAAATTCATCATTTATAAGATACTGTATAATGCCAAGTGTTCTGTCGAAAGCAACGGACGATTAAAAAAAAATTAACAAAAATAATATTCAATATATATTTATCGTTAGAAGTTCATACGGATGTACAGAAATGCGTGTAATCCATTATTATTGCATGCTTAACTTTAATGCGTTGTATGAGGTCTTAGTAGGTATTATCTACGACTTCTGTAAGCATTTGTTGCTATCAGTTGAATGTTATAATGTTTTTTTAAAAATCCTAGCATACATTTTGACAGTAATAACAAAGTAATATGACATATAACTATGGTCATTTTTCTAGAAATGCTCAAAGCAAGTTTTTAGAAAGCTTTTACGAAAACTAATATTTAGTCCATTAATTAAAATCCTAAAGATTTTTAAGTATACTTCGTGCACAAATTGTAATAATAACTTCCGTACATATGCTACAAAATAGCATCTTTACGACGATACAGTAATCACTGTTTCAGACTGACCATTTATAATATTTACTAATAATTAACTTATAATATACAGTGTAAACCTTTTATAATAGTTTGCCCCTAAGATACTCTTACTGTTAATGACAAACGTAAGAAACAGTATTGATGACACTCTAAATAAAGCAAATAAAATAACAGCCATTGTATAAAAATCATAAAGTTGTACACCCTATACGCCGTGATTATCTCAGAAAATAGTGCTACCTATTTGCGGTTTATAGCAGTGATTTATTATATAATTATCTAAATTTACAAAAACAACCACAACTCAATAAGCAATATTTTTGCATGGAATGTACGATCAACATCTTTAATGGAGTAGGTTTTGACTATAGAATATCCTATATAATTATTTAGAATAATTTTAAGTTATTGTCAAATTCTAATTTTCACAGTTTAAGAACATAATCCATTTAAAATCACATGTTAAAAGGCAGATGCTGCGGCAAAAAATATCTGCATCGTTATGTTTGTACGTATATTTTGGGTAAATAAGATTACAATTTGAAGAAAACACATTAATAGCTAATCGTTAATCTAATAAGCTAGATAACATAAAACATAAAACGAAACATTCTGACATAAGAATTTGTAAATCATAATTAGAAATTGACACAAATTGACTAGTAAGTAAATTCCATGTCTGCAAGTTTTGTTTTTTAGTAAACGTATCAGTAATGTCCGTCATACGATCCTTAGATAGCGTGTGTTATCAAAGTTATCATTACCCACGTTTTATTTACTAATTTGATTTAAAATATAAATATTTATATAAACTTTACGCGATTATTGATGGCTTTTATCTAACAAATGTTAATTTTCATGATAAGTTTTGAATTAGTACCAAACGTGTGTTCGAATTATCATCAGCGCAACATTTAAAAGTTTATGTTTATTGAAACTTGAAATCTGGATAATGCAGGATGGAATATTTTGCATTTTTATTAAGCATTAAATTGAATACGAACTGACGGACAAAAAATCAAGGAGCATTCAACTAAGAGAAAATCTTTGTTTATCGATTCAATGAGCAAAATATTGTGCAAATTTAAATAATAATGATGTTTGTTAAAATTTGAATGATTAATACGTCCTTTAAGAAATATAAGCATAACTTCTGCAATTGTCATTTCCCGATATATATTCAAGACTTTTATAGAATATTTAATGAACAAAACTCAGGTTTAACGTTTATAAGGCATGGTAATTTAAACAGGTTCCACTTAACACAGTTCATACAGTTATACTCAAACAAAACTTCCTTTCAAATTCAATTATTCAAAATAGATAACAATTTGTTTGAGCTCCCTTGAGACCAGTTGATAACATCTGTGCATTTTTCATGAATTGATTTGTTGTATTTGTCGGTATGGAGGATTTATGTTATTTTACGTTTTGTGTACAGAGCTATGTTTTGCTTTTGTTCTTAAGTATGTTAACTTGATCACATTTTATACATGTGCATTAATGAACTTGTATGGCATAGTTCAAGATGTACAGCTTCATATAATTTATATCGTTTTGAGGCGATTTTTTGAATATCCATATCATAGTTGCTTGAAATTATCAACTTGTATTTGTACATGCTTTTAAGGGCCAGATAAGGGCTAGATATTTAGTACGCAAATTCATCATTTATAAGATACTGTATAATGCCAAGTGTTCTGTCGAAAGCAACGGACGATTAAAAAAAAATTAACAAAAATAATATTCAATATATATTTATCGTTAGAAGTTCATACGGATGTACAGAAATGCGTGTAATCCATTATTATTGCATGCTTAACTTTAATGCGTTGTATGAGGTCTTAGTAGGTATTATCTACGACTTCTGTAAGCATTTGTTGCTATCAGTTGAATGTTATAATGTTTTTTTAAAAATCCTAGCATACATTTTGACAGTAATAACAAAGTAATATGACATATAACTATGGTCATTTTTCTAGAAATGCTCAAAGCAAGTTTTTAGAAAGCTTTTACGAAAACTAATATTTAGTCCATTAATTAAAATCCTAAAGATTTTTAAGTATACTTCGTGCACAAATTGTAATAATAACTTCCGTACATATGCTACAAAATAGCATCTTTACGACGATACAGTAATCATTGTTTCAGACTGACCATTTATAATATTTACTAATAATTAACTTATAATATACAGTGTAAACCTTTTATAATAGTTTGCCCCTAAGACACTCTTACTGTTAATGACAAACGTAAGAAACAGTATTGATGACACTCAAAATAAAGCAAATAAAATAACAGCCATTGTAAAAAAATCATAAAGTTGTACACCCTATACGCCGTGATTATCTCAGAAAATAGTGCTACCTATTTGCGGTTTATAGCAGTGATTTATTATATAATTATCTAAATTTACAAAAACAACCACAACTCAATAAGCAATATTTTTGCATGGAATGTACGATCAACATCTTTAATGGAGTAGGTTTTGACTATAGAATATCCTATATAATTATTTAGAATAATTTTAAGTTATTGTCAAATTCTAATTTTCACAGTTTAAGAACATAATCCATTTAAAATCACATGTTAAAAGGCAGATGCTGCGGCAAAAAATATCTGCATCGTTATGTTTGTACGTATATTTTGGGTAAATAAGATTACAATTTGAAGAAAACACATTAATAGCTAATCGTTAATCTAATAAGCTAGATAATATTAGCATGAGTCTAGAAATGTAATAACTATTGACAAAACATATGTTATTGTTGTAAAACTTAAACAATTCTCTATGATTTCATCGTCCAGACGACATTTAGAGACCTGGCACCATTGAAAGATTATAGTGAATCCAGAAATATGTATTTACCTGTTTGAAACATATGTTCAGACTGTTCCATAGGAAAGGATGGTAATTAAATACTCAAAGAAGAAGACAAATTACCGGATAGACTTGGCATTAACTTGAAAAAAAAGTTCCATTCATTCCTTGCAATATTATATTTCGTCTGCACTTGCTTCCAAATTATCTGTCAAGAACAATACGTGGCACAACATAAATACCAAAGCTTATTGCAAAGTCAATGTAACTTTTGATTATGCAATTTGATAGACAGTTTGAATAGTTTGGTGAAACAAGATCATAACCGTCTAATAACTTCTTTTAAGCATTTTACATGTTCGTGTGTTTGATAAAGCAAATCCAGTTATCATTCCATATGGTGTTTAAGTATGTGTTAACGCATGATAAATGTTCAATAACTAATTCTAATCATAACAGTCATACACGCAATATAGGCACTCCGAGATTAACTAAGCCGAATGTACGTCTGACAATTCAGCAGTCGAAGGTACGACTCATATGCCGGGACTAACATGGAGTTTGGTAAAAACATTTTAGGGCTTCCGCTTTAACCACTGTGAAGTTGTTTGCCACTATAGAAAAAAGTTAAATATATAGGGGTTGTTAAACTTCAGGCCACGCAATGTAAGTCTCCTAAGAAACAGTGAGTTGGACGAATAATTTTTGTCAATGACCTCCTCTTGGCCTTTTACTAGTATGTATAGTCCAACAATATTAACCTGAGCCTGACCTCTATGCTAGAATATATTAAACTCTATATTGACTGTCTATTTTTGTCTTCGTTTGTAAATCGCACTTTATCGGAGGCTTTTGGCAAAATACATGTACTTAACATCTAATTGTGTTATCATAAGAATAAATACTTTGAAACAGTGCCATAACATTGCGGACCTTCATTTTTCCCTATAAACGAATGCTTTCAAAATTAAACGAACAATAGCATGTCGTGTTTACAAAATAGATTTACAGTTAAATAGATTGTTATAAACACGTGTATAATAGTATACACGCAAACAGAGACTCACGATTTATTGTAAGTGACGCGTGTAATTATTATAATTAAGTAGTTCAAGCTCAGGTTAATATTGTCGCACTATATAAATTACCATGGTAATAAATCATGAATATACGTACTATAACATATGGTTCGTCTGCGTCTGCTTTGACGTCCTTGTCTGATGCTTATTTAACATAATGTTTTCTTTTTATTGACTTTAAGTCTCAAATAATCTGTTTTTACTATATTTTACTGCGACATTTATATATATTTATGAATGTAAAACGATATAAATCACATCAATAAAAAGTCATTATATTGCCATAACAAAGGACAAAATACAAATATCGGTCATAAAATTTGAACTGAACACATTCCATAAATATATAAGTACTTAGTTTAGATATCCAGTAAATTATGCACAGGATAGGCAGCAGGGCAGCATATAATCAAACATTTTACGATAATTTATAAAAAAAATATAGAAGGATTTACGACTAAAATTGGTCGTAAGACGCTTGATAATACGGGCCCCAGTTGTACAATTTACAAAAACTTACAAACGGTTTTGAAAAACGTCATTAATTCCAATTTTAATAAACAACATACACAACATTCTAGACTTTATGTAAGTTCATATGCGAATTAAGCAAACAAAGACATATCTCGAGACATGAAACACCGCAGTTGCTTGTCTGAACATTAGATTTTGTCAACTCCGCTTATTTGTCTCACTTTTTTGTACTTAAAGATGTAAATGCCTTGTTCAAGAAACAGTGAGTTTAGTCTTTATGTGAATAAACCAATGCTTTGACTACTTGGTACGCCCGCTCCTATAGAACATTCAAGATAAGTGTATAAGCACATAAACTTGTTTAAAATATAAACATTGTTATGATGAACTGTTATATCCTCGTCCTATGTTTTAATTAGAAGATTAAAGTGACATCAGATAGAGTTGGGTGAATATGCTCAAAGTATTTTCCAATAATTATTAACTTGTCTAATACCTTTGTTGAATGGCATTCCAATTATAGTCACTAGACGTATTTGTTCATTACAAGTACCATCTATATGCCACAGGTAGTATTCAAGTGTTTGTACCATCCTATGCAAAAGTGATTAATTATTTCAAGACTATCGTTGTAACAATTCAAAAGGTTACGCAGATGTTCAGGATGTGTTTGCATCGGGAGAAGATTATTTGTTTGGCAACAGGTTTTATCGCTTTGGGCAGAGACAAAAACTTAATCAACTTTCAGAATTTCCTCTCAACATCCCAGACATATGTTTTTTGATAGTGTTTGTCTCCTCGTATATCTACACTACTTTTGTATTTACACATTTATATAATTTAAGCTAATTGGTCACCTAATCAGATATCAGAGGAATCAAAAGTGTTTAGAACATTTGTCATTACATTTTTATGATAAAAATGAGCTTAAAATGTCTTGGTGCCATTGTAAGGTCAGACGGTATCAAGGTTGGTCGTATGGTAACTAGTAGTTCCGACAACTTCGGAAAGCTGTCCTAAACACCGCATTTTATTGGTTACTTTATGTAACGTAGTCTACAAACCAGACTTTTGCAGCATTCCTATTTATGGAAATGATAAGTGAGTGCAAGAGGTTAGTCTGCTATTCTGAACAGGTCAAGATTAGAGTCATACCAATTTCACACTCTATTAGTATATTATGTTTGTATAAAGAAAATTCAATGGCAAGTGAAATAGATTCACAAGAAGTTAATAATGCAGCCACCTTCATTTATAGTCGTTTGATTACCACCGTGACCGAAATATTTAGGCTTCATTAGACAATGTTTTGAAATGCCATTTGAATCAATATATGCAAATAGCGGAATGCATTTTATATTTAATTCATTTAGTTACCTTTTCATTAAAGAATATGTACACTGTGTTAAGTATTCTGTCATTTTGATAGAACTTCCATTAGCCGAAATCGGCAAACAAAATTAAGCACATCCCTGAACAAGTTATATAAGTCAGTATATTTATCTGTTTCCAATACTGTGCTGTTAAAGCAGTTTTATGAACAGTTCTGCGATGTCCCATAATCATACATTCTAATTCAGTAATTGCTCAACTATATTTAAGCGTGACGATAATCAAATTAAACGTTGCTCCATATTTATCATTCTCCAATAGTTTATGGTTGAAACAATGTTTTGCTATTGAAACTGTTTGTAATTACTTCGAGTTGTTTGATGTCTGTATGTTTACGCTTCTTGATAACACCTTATCTTACAGTAGGCACTTTTACGATGTTTTAATTGTGATATGTCGTAGATGATTCTCTATGATACCAATATTGCTTCAATTGGAACTGAATCAATGAATGAGATTGAAATAAGCATGTCAGAATGTATAAAGTGTGTTTTATGTGTTAAGCAATTGCAAAAATGTTCACAGAAACATAAGTCTAGTGGTGTGACGCGCGCTTAGGGATTGATAGGTCCTTGGTTGGAATCCCACTAGGAGCACTGCTAATTTTCTTGAGCAAAAAAACTACTAGCGATTGCTGCACTCTACCCAGGTGCAAATGGGTACCTGTTAGGGTCATGCACTGTATGCTCTGGCTGCAATCTGCGACGTATATTAACAGTTGGTTGGTGACAAGATGATCGGGGAAGTTAATGTCAAGAGTCGACTGAATAGTGATATTTATAGTTGACTTCAAAAACTTTGATTTAACTTTAACAAACAAAACTGATAAAAACAGAATAGTATCTATTCAAAGTGGACATTGATGAATTAGTTCCTAAATACATAAAGGATTTTTCGATATAAATGAAAATAAACAACACATATAGAAAATGGAATTTTAAGACTTGTCAAGATTAGAGGCAGACTATTCACAGAGCCAACAAACAAAGAGAGGCATTAAAGATGTTTAAACTTGAAATGAAAAAAGACTACTATTGAAATACATAACCATTTTGTTAACAACATTTTGACAGATTTTGTACTAGGGATCATTGACAGAGGATTCATATACGTATTTATCATATAAAATACATTTCCATGTTGAAATAACTTCCATGCGTCAATGACAAATGATCTAACTTACACTATTCAAATTGATGCGTTTACTGAATCCATAATTCTTCCTGAAGATATCAATGAAGAAGGATCATTTCAAATAAAACCTTAACTTAACAAACTAGAATGTAAAGTTGTCTGTGAAAAAACGGATTTGTTAGAACATTGACGTATACATGCTTATGATATACTTGTTTACTGGAATGGGTACAAAATATGCAATAATGTATCTCACTTAAGCAAATTGAAACTATCCTATGTACTGATCGTGATACAAATATATGTAAGCCATTAAATGCATTATTATTATTGTCTATTGGTTTAGAAACTCTATCAAATCGGTAAATGTTCTTCTTGACTCATTAAAACGAATTCCATTACAAAAGTTTCAACATTTATGTAGAAGCAAACTATATAAAATTGTATTAATTTTGTTTCAAACAGAAAAATAGGCTTACACATGATAAATGTATTCCTATCTAAATGGTAGAATGTTTCCGTATCGCGGAAATAAATTCTTTATCAGCTCATCCGATTTGTGTTATCTATCAATTTGGTTGACTTATAAGAAATAGAACATGTCATATACTGAAAACATAGAAAGACGAATAACTGCCGGTTTGAAACCTTATACTTCAGTTATTCACATTGCCTAAACCAAGTTATTCTACCGTTGATAAAGCAAACTCGTGTACACGCTTAATGAATATGTATTTCGTAGACGACATGGTTGTTCTAAATGGGGTACTTACAAACACATACATTCATGCATTTTGTACAGTTTTGTTGACAATAATATGTTAATCGGAATTTAAAACAAATGCTTTCGATACAAATACGAGCAGACGTCATTGATTCATGTGACGGTATATATACTTCCTCTTACGGTAAATATAAATAAAGTCAGTCATTTTCTCCAGAGAAATCAATGCTAAGCATTTTTATTATTTTCTTTATCCGAGGTCAGTTATAGCATTGTATTGTACGAAACCACATACATGATTTCCTAGAAATATATTCTAGTCACAAATCTGTGTATGCACCTTGGGACCAGGTAATTTATTACAAAATTCAAATGTTACTGAAACCGTTGCCAGCAATAATTTGTATGATAAATTATTGAATTTGAAAATAATCTTTAGTCATTACAGGTTTAAGTCACGGCTAAGATAATTTACAAAATTATTTGTACATTTGCCAAAACAACTAAAGCAAAAAAATGATTGAAGTTAAATGATACGATAAAAATGATTTACTTATTTTACCAAGAATTATGTTTTCTTTGTGCTTTACGGTTAACGTGGTATCATAGACAAATTTCACCACGAATGTATCCAAACGCATCAGGTAACAGTTATATGATTGCTGTGATTAAATGTTTGAATATGTGTTCCAATATATCTTTTTGCTTGAGAATATAGATGAAATAGATTCGACAAAGACATTTCCTTGTGTAGATGATTATACCACAGTTATTCTGATGATGTCCGCTTCTTTTGTGTTTGCACATGTCCTCGGTACACGTGCAATTATTTGCTTAAATAAAGAAAATATATCTGCCCTGATTTTTTCATATATGCCACAACATTGCTAAATGCTCTTTACAACAAAGCATTTAAGTGCATAATTTTCTCTACACTCTGCATGCATTCCAAACAAACTATTGTTTATGTAAAAAGTATGTTTGAAAATATTATAAAGTAGTACTTCACTATTGAACATTAGAATTGAATAATTTTATTGAAGCGTACAATTATCCATGAAAAATAGGCATTGTCCTATATGACAATGGGACTATAGTAATTAGCAATATCACGCAATGTTATATACAAAATGTTAATGTTTTCATAAAACGCAATAAAGCTATCAGTGCTGAAGATGAAAGCTTCTAGTACAGGCTCAATAAAATATTAACTACCATTTTGTCATAAATTAATGAAAATTAGTCGATTATAAAATGATTTATCATGACGGATAAGAGAAAGTATGTTTGTATAATGTTTTGGGTAGACATTATGGTGCACATTTACGCGAGCTGAACTTTGTTTGTTCGTTTTATGTCCCAACAGAACTGTCATTTTCTACTTTTAAACTGCATAGCTAAATCATATAATATAACAATTTGTCAAGAGATTGATATTGATTGTTCTTCTTTGATTGGTTTAACTTCAAAATGTTTAGTAAATGAATGTATTATTTAGTTCAATAGAACATTGGAATCTGTAATTAAAACATGTACGTAGGGAATATTACAGTTTTATTTCCAACACTTAAATTCTATCTAAACATTCTTACAAATATGACCGAGGATAAATATTGTATAAGAGCGCTTATTCTAGTAATGTATCTAATTCTTGCTCACAATTGCAGTAATACAGACAATGTGAGTATAAGTTAAGACTACGATATAGACGCAGGTCTAATAAGTTGCTTCAAAAAGTAGATTTAAAATAAAGGAAGATTTATATAGCTTTGGACATTTTCCAATTCGTGCTGCTTGTAACATCGTGTTTTCCAATATTGAAGTTCGTCCATCGGTTTCGATGAGGACCACTGTAGCACATCAGTTTCTTGCTGTCGGTTGATTCTTGTGTGTCCGGAGGTGGCTCGTGAGACCTATACGGGCACGGAAGTAGCGACCACCGACGTGACATCTGAAGTCTGTTGTTGTTAAAGTTGAGGAGTTGGTGGCGGCTCGAGCCTTACGCTGTAGGCGCTTCTCTTTCTGGACTTCCGTACGCACACGTTCAGCTTTCTTGGCACCAGATGTTATCGTGCTGCGCCATTCTGTTCTATTTGCTGCTAGTATTTCCCAGCTATCAATGTCAATGTTCATTTGTTTAAAGGACTGCTTCAGACTGTCTTTGTATCTCTTCCTCTGACCCCCAACTGAGCGTTTGCCTGTAGTTAGCTCACCGTAGAGAAGCTGCTTTGGTATGCGCTCATCTGACATGCGACAGACGTGACCAGCCCACCGTGCCTGGTATCTCTGTAGAGTAGAATGGATGGACGGGATGTTTGCTCTGTATCCGGTATCTTGTCTTGCCATTTGATGCCAAGGATGTTACGGAGCCGTGTAGTGTGGAAGTGGTTCAGCTTGCGTGCATGTCTACTGTACACTGTCCACGTTTCACAAGCATAGAGAAGGGTCGTCAGGACAACAGCCCGGTACACTTTCAGCTTGGTTTCTGTTGAGATGCCTCTTCGATCCCATACCGATGACCTCAGCCTGCCAAATGCAACACTGGCCTTGGCTATACGACAGTTCACTTCGTCGTCAATGTGGACACATCTGGACAGCGTGCTGCCTAGATAGGTGAACTTTTCTACTGTCTGAAGAGTGATGCCTTTCACCTTGATGTTGGGCTCAGTGTATGGTTTTCCTGGGGCAGGTTGGTGCATGACTTCAGTTTTCTTTGTACTGATGGTAAGCCCGAAGTTGTCACATGATGTTGCAAACTTGTCCATGGTCTGTTGCATACGCTCTTCTGTATGGGCGTTGAGCGCACAGTCATCAGCAAACAGGAGGTATTTTATTTTCTTAACTTGAACTTTGGTGGTGGCATTTAGGCGCCGGGGGTTAAACAGTTTGCCGTCGGTTCTGTAGCGGATTTCTATGCCTTCATCTTCTTGAGAGAATGCATCCGTGAGCATTGCAGAAAACATCAAGGAGAACAGGGTTGGGGCAAGAACACATCCTTGTTTAACACCATTGTTGACTGGGAAGTCTCTGGATGTTTCACCATTGTCATTTACGTGTGCTGTCATACCCTCATGGAACTGTCGAATCATAGTGATGAAGGTAGATGGACATCTATTTTTTTTGCCATGATCTTCCATAGGCCATCACGACTGACAGTGTCGAAGGCTTTTGTTAGATCAACAAAGGTGGTGAAGAGATCTTGATGTTGCTCCTGACATTTTCCTTGAAGTTGGCGGGCAGCAAATATCATGTCCACAGTGCCTCTGCCTGCACGGAAACCACACTGACTTTCTGGAAGGTGACCCTGCTCTAGATGTTTGATAAGTCTGTTGAGAAGGACTCTGGCTAGGATCTTGCCGGCAATGGAAAGTAGCGAGATTCCTCTGTGGTTGTCACATGATTGTCTATTTCCTTTCCTTTTGTATAGATGGATGATGGAAGCATCTTTGAAATCTTGGGGTAGGGTGCCTTTATCCCAACATGACTGGAATAGTTCTGCTAGTTTCTGTATTAGTGTATCACCTCCTTCTTTGTATATCTCTGCTGGTATAGCGTCGGAGCCTGGTGACTTGCCCTTCGACAGTTGGTTGATGGCCTTCTTCACCTCAATGATGGAGGGTGAGTGGTCTAGGTCTTCATTTATTTCAATTTGAGGCAGACGGTCAATGGCAGCTTGATTGATGGAGGATGGACAGTTCAGTACCGATTCAAAGTGTTCTGCCCAGCGGTTGAGGATGGACTCCCTCTCTGTGAGAAGAGTGGACCCATCAGACGCCAGCAGTGGTGCTGTGCCTGAGGGTTGAGGACCGTATAAGGCTTTGAGGGCATCATAGAACTTCTTAGAGTCTTTCACATCAGCGAAGTGCTGGATTTCGTCAGCTCTAGTACTAAGCCATTGATTCTGCATAGCTCTGAGACGGTCTTGGATTTCCCTGCGGATGTTGTTGAATAAAGACTTCTTTGATGTGGATGTTGGGTCGAGCTGATAGGCCAGGAAGAGTTGTTTTTTGCGTTCCAGGAGGGCTGTGATTTCACTGTTGTTGTCATCGAACCAATCCTGGTGTTTACGAGAAGCTGGACCTAGCTGTCTGTGTGATGCAGCATATATTTTGTCTCTAAGTATAGCCCATTCTTCCTCAACAGATGCTTCACCAAACTTGAGGTCACTGATTTCACTGTTAAGGTCTTCGATCAGATTCTCAGTAACCACTTTGTCATTTAGCTTGGATGTGTTTAGACGTTTGGGTGTTTGTTTCCCCTGGGGTCGGCGTTTCGGTTTGATCTGAAGTTTCACTTTGGAGATGACTAGGCGGTGGTCTGTCCAGCATTCAGCCCCACACATAGCTTTGGTGACACAGATGTCCTGACGGTCAGCTCTGCGTGTGATGACATAGTCTAGCATGTGCCAATGCTTAGATCTGGGGTGCATCCAAGTTGTTTTCTGGCGGTTTGCAAGGCGAAACATGGAATTAGTGATAGTCAGATCGTGAGTACTGCAGGTTTGAAGCAAGAGTAATCCATTGCTGTTACATTTACCGATGCTGTGTTTACCGATGATTCCCTCCCATGTGTGATGGTCAACACCAACTCTTGCATTAAAGTCGCCGAGGATTAGTAGTTTGTCATCTTTTGGTGTGCTGGTAATAATAGTGTTCAGCTCTTCATAAAACTTGTCCTTAATGTCATCAGGATTTGTCATAGTAGGTGCATAGGCACTGATAAGGGTAGCCTGTTTTCCGCCAGTTAGAGGTAGTTTCATAACCATGAGTCTGTCGTTGATTCCTTTTGGTAAGCAAGTAAGCTTTTTCACAAGGTCTGACTTGATGGCAAAGCAGACCCCAGCTTCACGACGTTCATCTTGACTTCTTCCACTCCAAAAGAATGTGTATCCAGGACCTTTTTCTGTAATGCTACCTTCTTCCGCAAACCTGGTCTCACATAAGGCAGCCACATCAACGTTGTATCTGGCAAGCTCGGTGGCAACTAGAGCAGTCCGTCTGTCTGGCCGGTCAGCAGTTGGGTTGTCTAACAGCGTGCGTACGTTCCACGTTCCAATGGTGAGCTCAGTCACCTTCGATTTCTTTGTTCTATTGTTTCGACCGCTAGAAGGGATCCCTGCCAGCCGCGGTAAGCTAGCCCGGGTATGATGAAGCAGGCAATGTTTAGGGCACCTTTTCTAGCCCCTTCCCCAGACTACGGAGGTAAGCAGTGCATTCCTGAAGAGGGCTGCTTAGTCGTTCAGGGTGCTGCCGGGTTCCACTGCTGCTTCGGTCAGTGAAAGACGACCAATATCCTGAACCGCCTGCGTGTAGGTTTGCAGCTGCAGCTTCCAGTGTATCCACACCTGCTACGTCGTCGCTCCCCCATCGCCACAGGACTTTCCAAGTTGAACTTCAACAGCAATGATGTCTACGTGACTTGCGCGTGAGTTGATTTAAAGTGTAGGAGACTTGCGCAGCATCTACCACACTCTCTCGGCCAGAATCACTGAACCTGGTGGCAAGACAGCGTCAAGACGGCCAGGGATGATGCCAGATGCAGGAGTTGCCAGAAACTTGCCAGAGTTTGACACGAGACTGCCTCACGGGGCTCCACTCCGAATTTTCTGTAGGGGTTATTTCCCCAGGCCTTCGCTGATCCAACAGCACCACAAGGCAATGGTTGCACCCTCACATGGGTTTAGCTTGCCTGCTGAAGCAAGGTACCGGGGTATGGCGCGAGGAGCCACCATGTGAGAGTTAGGAGATGGCTCGAGAACCAATTGCAGTCGTCCACCCCGCAGCGGCAGGGTGCAGCAGACGAACTGACAAAAGGTGCTATCTCTTCCAGCGCCCCCTATACCCTATATATTCTAATATTACAGTAGTTCATAATGCATAATATGTAGTCAAATTGAATTCTGAAATAATTTATTTTCCTTTGATAAAAGCTATCATTTGTACGTTGATATTTTCTAAGAGGATTTTCTATTTTAACTCAACTCCGTAAATAACAAAAAGCGATTGATAAATATGCAAGAAAACATAAGTTTAACTTGTATCATACAGCGAAAGAAAAAAAACCCAGTCTAATCTTTACATCAAACAGGTTTTGGTACATTTAACAATCGGATTTAATTTTTGTGTTAAATCAACAATTTGATTTGTTTTTGCAATTTGTCTGCAACACATACGTGTAATGATTGCCAGAAACTGAACATAATTGATTATACGCCACAAATTCTACTATCAATTGAAGTGTATTGCCATTGAATTACGGCATACCTTGATGTTAAATCGCGTGCCGTTATACCAAACTAACTGATATTTAATCAGTGTCTAATGTGAAAACATATCTTGATGATTGGTTAAAAGTATTATTTTTGCATTGCATTTCGATAAGTAATATGGTTGTCACTAGATGACACTAGATGTGTTACACTTTCAACATCGGTCTCAATCTTGCTCAGCCTATCACTAGAGATATTTTCTGGTTTGTTTGTTTGTTGGGTTTAACGCGTAGCCTTATCTTAAGAATTAGCAATGGCGAAAGCTTGTTTATCGGTCTGAGGTCAAAATACAAGTTTATTTATATAATGCATTAGGAAGCCAACTTCTTGTATCAATAAAGCATCAACATTTAGACATACCTTGTATCAATATGGGTAAGCTATTCGATTATATAGTTACACATGTTCAAAGAATAGTTACTCATGAGTTAGAAAAATGTAAGGGAAGTTGAAACACATGCGTAGAAACATACTTCGCTGCATATATTTATGTTTATAACGTCCCAATATCTTTTGTGAGATACAATTGCTAAATCTTGATGACTAGTTCTGTCTTTTTCAAAAGACAATTCTTGCTATTAGACAACAAATTATGAGATACTATGGATATTTAACAACGTATTAAACCAAATTAAAGAAACCCGTTAAGGGCTAGACATGAATTTAGTGGTAATTTTGATATAATTAGTAAAGAAGCAACCAATCTTATCAACATTGAGAGTTATTCACTCGTTATGCATTGGCCGCAATCCTCGGTAAGCCTGTTACACATTAAAGCAAATGTTTCAATAAAAAGCATTGTATCTGTCAATGAAGCTGTAATATTTTGCTTTTATTTTTTTCCATCAATAAACTTTTTGAATAGTTATGTTGAATTGCTACTAATGTGATCAACTGAATAAGAATAAGAAACATTTCAATTAGAAATAGAGCTCATGTCTTATAAAAGCTTTACAAAGCTCATTTTATTGAAAGAAATGATCCAATTCATGATGTTTATTAAAGATTCTTTCCCTCTATTGTATACGTCAGAAGTAAAAATTAATTAAAAACTTGTTAATTCTTATGACTGTTATTTGGCATGTTGTATGATATTTCGTAAATCTTTTGAGTTTGTTGGAAATTTTCATTTATTTTATTGCATTTATTTGAGTCGCTTTTCCGCATGATATATTCTACAAAAGTAATAATGAATTTAAAGACTTGTCAAGTAACAACACTACATTGTCACATGCTGTGTTCTAAAGTGTTTTCATGTCCGTCATAATGATTTCTATTTAATTATCTATAATTTTCATAAATTGCCTTTATGGTTATGTCAGCTAATTGATTCACGATATATGAAATAACAGCTCCATGTAAGTTGGAGGAAGATGGTAAGCTCGTTTTATTCTTGTAAAACTAATGTTTAATGTATTCGAGTAAGCGTTATAAACTGACGCAAGTAATAGCAAAATTTTTATTTCATTGTATACTCATTTCAAATACATGTGTAATGTAAAATTTGGAACAATTTATTTAGACATGCTTATCGAATCGAGAAATTTTAAGAATTCGGATGACAAATTAAACAACTAAGTGTATATTGTTTGTTGTCGCTGGTATTGTGTTATCATGTTCTAATTACCCTTAAGAATCCCGAACGACATATATTTGTTGTTCTTTGACGTGTCTTTCATATGTTACTTTAACTCTCTTAAGACCATTAATGTTATCGAGGTAAGATTTAACCAGCTCAGAGACAACATAAACA
Organism: Mactra quadrangularis; assembly: GCA_025267735.1. Classification (NCBI taxonomy): domain Eukaryota; kingdom Metazoa; phylum Mollusca; class Bivalvia; order Venerida; family Mactridae; genus Mactra; species Mactra quadrangularis. Next base: position 42,433,052 of record CM046294.1, read on the forward strand.
AGAAAGAAATGACAAATGACAAGTGTTTGTTAATGTCTAAAACTGACATTAACTGGAGATATATTATAAATTAACAATGTTGCTTATGATTGAACAAACTAATACGCTTAACTGTTATATGACTCTCTTGGGGGTTATTAATGTACTTGGCTTACCAAAGCAGAACTCTCGTATGAAACCTTGTTGATATTGGATTACAAGTCGTATTGTATCATAGGTGTGAAAAAACTGTACAAGAGATCATAATATCTTAGAAACAAGAATTTCACATCTGACAATGAATTTTGTACTTCATAAAGTTAAAATGTGTAATAGAAGTGCGTCTTTAATATTTAGTATTTTTTATCTTTATCAACATTTTTATGAGTTTATGGACGTCGGTCGCTCACTTTATCAGTTTTCCTTTTTTGGACACGTTATTACTAGTTTTTGCTTATCCTACCATAACAAAGCATAAACTTCTACCTTCATGGTGGATATTTTTAATTGGTATCGAACTTGTGCGCTAAGATATTATTATACACTAAAGCATACAGCCATGAATATTTAATTTGCAATACTTTAAGAACCAATTAAAATTTCTTAGAGTGATTTATTAGTTCTGTCTTTGATTTATATTTGTTTTATAAAAGCTATCATTTGTATGTTGATATTTTCTTAGAAGATTTTCTATTTTTATTCAGGTCTGTAAATTACAAAGTGAAGATAATAAATATGCCAAATAACATATGTTAAACTTGTTTCATATGCCGAATCAAATCAGTGAAATCCATTCAGCACAAATACTTTGAAAGTTTGATAAATTTGAGTTTGTTTTAGTTTTTGCTGCTTAAAGTTGTTAGCCGTTTTCGTATACTAGTCAAGTTCCGATTAATTTTAGATTATATACCTTACAGCCCAATTGATCGATGTAATTATAAATACTATGCTTTTTCATGTATGTGTGCAACTATTTTTTTAAATAAATGTGAAAACATCAGTTACAGTAATTGTCAAAAATATAGACTTCCCATACATTCAAAAATTAGAATTATTGGTTATAAAAAGGACAGCATAATCAAATTACGACGAGACATGTAAAACGTATATAAAGATAAATCCCTGTTTTGATTGAAGATACATTTTGATTTTTGCCATTAATTTCTAATATCAATGGGGAAATACATTGTACCTCCATCCAAATACAAAGTTCTTTAACACAACAAAATTCAATCAAAAAATCAAAACCATTTATATCAAATATGTATCCAATGACCTAACTTCGAAAATGCGTGCACTTTTTAAACTATTGTATAACATTTGCCTAGTAAACACACTTCAAAGCAAATCATTCTAGCAACGTATCAGCATTATTATCTGTAATAAAAGCATGATCCGGATACTGAAGAAAGATTTGTGATATCGAAAGAAACTCATGGACGTTATGAAATCATTACTATCAAATGAACGTTCAAAGGCATCATAGTTAGGATCAGTGTTTACTTTTAAGAAACGTGCTTACTTATATAAAAGGAATAAAATAATGACTCAAACCATCCCATATTAAGGTTGCATTGAATAATCTTAGCAAACTACTTAATTAATAATAATAATGTTTTCTTTTTTATTTCTTACGCTTAAATAACCAATTATTGTTTAACAAATTATGACACGAGCAAAACACTAGACAAAGGTATTGACAATTCTGAAAAGCCTTTGTTGAGACATTTGACAACCTTAATATCAGTCATTGAAATTGTATGATTTAAATTCGCTTTTCAACAAATTCTTAGTGGTGTAATCAACTGAAAAAGAAACACGTTAGTTAAGTTAGAAATGGTGTTAATTTCTTACAACTTCTTATTATAAGTGTATAATGCTCTGTGTATTGAGGCAAGTTGTTATTCCAATCATGACATTTATTGAATTCGCCTCTTCCATCCAATATATACGTCAGAACTAGTAATGAATTTAACGTCTTGTTATTCAAAATGACTCTAATTGACTGACTTATGTTGCGTGTCTGAATATACCTTTTTAGTTCATTTGTTTGTAACATGATACTTGTGTTTTCGTTCATGTGTTAAGAATCTATCCTGTTCTAATGAATCATGTACTGTAAACTCATGTATCTAGTTATTTGGTCGTAGAGGCTATACATTTAAACAATAAATATCCATTTCGCCAGTCGAAAATGTCTGCTTCGTTTCGCCCAAAATTATCAATTGCATGTTTTAGTCATTCCGTTCCACAATGCAACAAGTGCTAAGCACAGGAACTAGAAACGTTCCGAACGTGCAAATTTAGTTCGAAAAATTGAGGATATTTTATCTCTTTTAGTTGATTTATAGAAGAACAAACGGGAGGGTGGTAAATAGAAAAACATCGACACCCAATACAGTTTGGACAGTACACAAAAACTAATCCGCTAAAACTCACGCGATATTAACATATTACCTTTTCTAGATTTTAAAACGGTACCTCCAATGCTACAAAATGTAATTTAATCTTTTTACTATCTATTACCTTGTTAAATAAAATACGGATGACATTTTCTTCGTGCATTTTATGATCAACACTGAATACCTAGCATTGTCATTTAATGAAGATTTAATATGTATCGGCGGTTTTTCTTTCTGTAATTGTAAGAGAACAAATACCCCAGACTATTATTTAATTGTCTGTTGATTCTTCTGCTGTATCTGATAGACTCTTGTTTACACGAAACCTCTTAGACATTCATTCTTTGTCATAAATTATTGTTGCCTTTAATACTTGGTTATGACAAATCAGATATGACATATTTGAGTGAGCAGTTAATGGACATACTGCATCAATTACGGACTGATCCTCATTAAACACAAATTCAGTCTGAGCAGTTACAAAAATGAGTATATTCTAGCTTACAAGCCATTTGTCCTATCATAGTATTTGTTTATTCACGGGCGGTGTGCTTTTTCCTTATATAACAGGATCAGATTTCAGGCGCCTCCCTCTTCATAAATTTCTTTTTAAATTGTGCAGTTATGTGGAGTTTACTTTTGAATTTTCTTTCAGAGGTTCTATATAAAGTAAGGCTCCATGGACTTTTCTCAAATACGGAAAAATTGTAGTGCAACTTCAATACATTATAAATATTGGTTACAACAGATGATGTGAGACATATCCTCCCTGCTGGAATTTCACCAGCCTCTAGCTTGCATGCAAATTAAAAAAAGTTCCTATTAGATAAATAGAATTCCAACACATTCGTAGATTAGAATTTTCCCCTCATAATTGAATATTATAAAATCAAAACATTAATAATTCGTGACCTACTATCTCAATCTATTATCAAGGATGTTGTCATTCAAATTTGATATTTCATCATCCAGTTAGGTTGTTATGTTGTTTAAAACAAAAACTCACTGTAGATTAAAGATACCAGCCAGAGATAGTATCGGAATCCATTCGATAAATTGAATTGAAAGAGGATTTGCTGAACGCATTATGAAAAATAATGCGAAACAATTTAGCGACAAGCATTCATCATATATTAATGTTTAGTAATGGGCCGTTACTTTCACCATCTTTCTGACCCAGTTATTTGCCAGCACGCATTAAGTGTTAGCGGAAGAAATTTTAATCAACGAATTAAAAAAAATATGACCATGCTTACCATTATTTTCGCTTCCAGGAGTTTGAGAATCCTGATAGCCTGTGGGTACAAGAATAGCTACCTTATCACAAGTCGTTTTTGTATTTTACAGCTTATTTGTGTAACATTGTCCAAACAATATGTTGATAAACTAATTGAACCACAGCCGTGGCGTAGTGTTTAGCATGTCTGACTTCGAATCCGGAGATCGCAGGTTCGAGCCCGGTCGTGGTAGGTCATACCCTATACATGAGCTGTCGACATCGTGGTAGGTTAAGTTAGTGCTGATGATAGAAAAGTGTCAAAAAAACCTATAGTTGGGAGAGCTGGCCGTCGTGTATATAACTTTAATACGTGTTGAATACGTCGTTAAACCCAATTAAAAAAATCTCCGCTCGCCTACTCCCTCATTTAAGATCTAGCAATTTCTTTATGAGGATCAAGTTCAGGTGTCATTTTCTCATTATATTATTTATGACACAATCATTGTGTTAAGTAACTTGTTTACATCGTCTTCTTCACGTAATTTGAAATGAGCCTTCCAATTACACCCCGTATATAACACAACCGTCAAATAAGCTCGCAAACCTCGGTCCTAATATAGAAACTACGAAATCAAGATGTTGTTAATATTGCTTCGTCTAAGTGAAAGCTACGCATTGATTGGTCGAAACAATGATCATCTCGAAGTCACACTCGGAGCGAGCATAATAGATCCTATACGAAAGCTGTCTATAGGATAATTATTTACGGAGACTGAGTCAAACATACCATAAAATAGCTGGTTGACATTTTATTTACACTACATTTCATTCACCAATCACCTTGCAATAGGAATAATCAAAACATGGCATTGCTGAAAGTAAAGTTGATAATTGAGGCAACACAGACTAGCTGACTATATGACCCTTCAAAACTTGCTTCACTTGAAGGGAAAATATAAAAAATACAAACACATATATGGTTCCCATTTAGTTATAAATAAGCGACAAAGGCACATGATATAATCATTTATGCAACATATATGTTTCAACTCAATCTTTGAAATTCATTATGTATGGTATGCGGTTAAATCTTTATAGCGTACCAGGTAAAGCCATGTGTGAATTTAAATAATTTATGCTTGCTTTGTCTGCTATCTTTTTAAACCAAAAGCATGGACAGAATGAGAAGTTCCAGATTATATTAAATAATGTTGTAAATCGAACCAATTTAAAGAGCTTAGACATATTTGCATTTCTTATGATTTCGTATAATAGTGGTGTGTTAGCCAATGCATCAACGAGACCAACAACCACTGTAATGGTTTATATTCATTGTTAGCAGCAATACAAGATATATTATTGATCAGTAATGTGTCGCTCAAAAATGCTAACTAGAAAAAGATACAACTCAATATTTGTGAACCATTCAGTTATCAGAAAGATCGTTCTGCATAAAAACATTTTGTAAACATGGCATGGTGTTTATGAGAACTCACGTAAGTCCGCAATATGGTGGCGCACATTTTCATATATTTGTTTGTTAACAAAATTAAGTCTTCATAATGTGTGAGTCAGTGGATAAGATTGTAGATAATACTGACTTGTTTTATATAAATAATAATAAAAATCTGAAAATATTTATTCACTCTTGTTTTAGAAAACTTGACTCTTTTCTTAGACTGACATGTCAATTTTAAAAAAATCGTCTCTGTTGGATTATGACGTCAAAAATAAAAAACCACAGATTTGAATACTGAATGTGTTTTGTACGTTATTTTTTGTTGTGTCAGGTTTCAAAGAAATAACAAAGCTAAAGAAGAATTCAAATAAACAAAAATAAAACAGATGTTATGATAAAATGAACTACATTGGAAATAAGAAAAACATAGTACGCTATGTATTGTTCAGAGATTTACGAGGCATTTTGATATTTGCTTCAGTCATAGTGTTGTGGTCATTTTTTGTCGATTTTATTAGTCCTGACAATATCTATCAAACTTTAAACCAAGTACAACGCACATCGTAAGTGGCAAACAAATATGCTATTCAATTTATCTATAGACGAGAGAGTTGCAGCAGAAAGTTTTTGTTCAAGATGAAACTTCTCGAAGAAGTGTTGGCTAATGAGTCTAATCAAAACGCTCTATAATCGTAGTCACATTGCTGAGAACTTGAACTAAGCAACGAACAAGTGAAGTATTGCATACTGCATTTTAGAAATCTATTAGAAAGGCACTTACATATACTTAATATTCCAGTTAACTCAGACATATTTACCTGTATGGAACATATGTTAAAATGAATCCACAGGAAATAATAGTAATTAAGTAATACAATACAATGACAAATTACCGGAAATGAATTGCAATAACGTGTACAATTGTTCATCCATTCATCCATTTATAACCACAATGCATTTCGGCAGCAGATTCAGACTAATCTTGTTGGAACAAAAATGGATTCAGCATAAAACATTTTTGCGTTTGATGAGATATCAAATAATTTTGTATTACGGTTTGGTGAATAAACAGTCTAAGAAAATTGTATTGTGCTGTCATTTTGCGATAATCTTTTTATGCAGTTATTAAATACTATTAAAAATAACATATTCTATAAACACTGTGATAAATTTGTATGTCTCTTTTTAAGTTATTAAAACGTTCTATAAGGTTATTAACGGCCTCCATTTTACAAACATTCCAGGGAACCTTTTCACAAAGGGACTATATCTTCTTCCTTATTAAAACAATGAATAGTAACTATCACAATACACTTTCATTGGAGCTTATAATCTGCTGCAACAGGGAATAACCTCCAATGTATTTGAGTTCAAACTTTGCATTGTACCATTCTGCTACGGTCCAAGCCATGCGTGCAGCTAACTTTTATGGATGTAGGGTAGGTCTGTGTTTTGGACTGTTTCTGTTCCTGAAATTTAATTTTTCCAAACGATCGTGTTTATACAGGTATCTGTTTCTATTTAAATTCAATTGATAATAAATATAATAAAGAAGAATAAATCTTTCGCAGCAATAAATTTGGGTAATAAATTTTTGCTTAAACATTTGCATTAAAACATTCTTTGATAAATATACAAATATATTACAAAACATTCACACAAGCTGTAGTTGTTATGCCAACAAGAAAGATACTCCTCTATCAAGATTGTCGGTGGTGTTGATAAAGTATCTTTGAAAAGTTCGATTTTGAAATTTATTGACATTTATAGGTTCAATTTTACAACAGTAATTCTCAATTAGATGAAGTTAGCTAGGTAGTGAATTGGGAATATTTACAACATAGTGCGTCCGTCTAGACTTTCTATTACAAAATGAATTATTTGATATTAATATTAAACATATGTTGAGCTGTGTTAATTTGAACAGAAATGAGTTAACAAACTCGATATATAAAGTTGCAAACCATCCACTTAGATCTGGTTCAAAGCACTTACAACACTTATCATGTCAATACATATTAGTCTTGTCCACTTTGATCATTCGTGAGATATTTTTTCCAGAAGTGCATTATTGTATATTGGTTAATTCTAATTTTAAACCGTCACTATGAGACGCGGTGGGTCATACTCTATACATGAGTTGTCGGCCTCGTGGTAGGGTAAGTTAGTACCGGTGATAGAAAGTGTCCAGGAAACCTATAGTAGAAAGAGCTGGCCGTCGTATATATGACCTAAATATGTGTTGAATACGACGTTAAAAAAACAATAAAAAACCAAAACAAAAACTATATGTTAGGTCATGTACGAAAGTGATACTTTTTACAGGATTTTCTATCCACTGGGAACTGACACTGTTCCACTCCTTTTCTACGTATAGAAATCGATAAAGAAATGTTCTTACAAATACTGTTAAAAAAAGATATGAAAAGTCCAATTACAAAAATTATCCTTTTTTAGGTATGGGAGAACTCTTTCATGGGAAAAACGTCTGCATAAAAAAGTTTGCAAGTTTTCTGGTAAACAAGTGCATTCTGGACCATGTTATGAATGAAGTGGAAACATGCCACAGAAATTGAATTTTATACATTCAACAAATTTTGTCATCGAATAAATTATTTATGCCAACAGTCTAGACAATGCACCGCACCAACAACATATTTATATAAGTAATGTGAATATACGTACATACAATATGCCTTATTGCATAGACTATCAATTTCATACGAATGAAGTTTTATCAAAACGTCAAAAATATCAAGATTAATAGCCATCATAAATTATTAATATACATTCTGTCCTTCATTGTCGGACTTGTGTCGTCTTTTTAAGAGGTTTATTTCACATTACGTATTTGAAATTTTGTCTTAAGTTCCGGAATAATCATTTTGTCTGGCGTTTATATCGACATTTATGTATCTTTAAAAATAATTAATGATATATGTAATTCAGTAAGTATGTTTCTCTATTATATTGTAACCGTTGACGGTTGGATTTATTTACGCATGAATATACATGAATATACATGTAGTTAGGCTTTACGCCTTATCTTCCAACTACGTGTCTGCAAAAAGAAATAAACTTCTCGATAGACAGTATAATTTTCGAAGAATACACGAATCTACATAAAGGGTCAATACATGAGTTTCCTCAACTTGATTCAGTCTATTGGGAGCATAGTCAAAAGCTATTAGGAGGTGCAAAAAACAAAAATGTATTCTTAGACTATTTGTTGTACACATATTTATGTTAAATGTCTACTTAACAAACTGTTTGTAAATGTATTTATATCAACATACCGGAGTTTTATTTGAATATTGAGCAGAAATGAGCATTTTGTATTAATTTTCATAACATTTAATCAACAAACAAAAGCAAAGTGACAGTGTCAAAACCAGCGTATAGAACAGTAAGACTTAACAAAAACATACATCCAATAGAAAGACGAAAATATTTTGCGAACATGCCTCACGGGTATTGAAACCTCGATATTTTGTCTGTTTTGAATAATTGAGTTTGAAGAGCAACGTGGATTTAAATATCATCTGCATTAAATGTGTAAGATTTTTGCCTTCATTTCCATAAATGATAGCTGGAAATGACAAACCTGGGTCATAATTTTGATAGTTCAATCTATTTGAACGTCCATCTGTGCAGGATTAGAACGTAATAAATCTCTGATTGACTATAGTGTAACTAATCGTTCAATCAATTAAAGAAATCGGATACACAATCTACGATTTTAGTTCTTGATTTCTACCATTCTTAATCATATTTAGTTCGACAGAAATTGCTCTGTAAATGCGGTTTTTATCGTTTAAAATGTCTGAAGATTGAAAAACATTATTGTTACTGTCTAAGAGCATACTATTTTATTTCTGAAGTTTTTATTTTAGTTTCACTACACATTTATTCTCTGTTGCATTTGAGAATTCATCTTCTGCCATGCATCAGTTAGTTGGTTAGGATTACAATCGTTTACAGCATCGCCTTCTTGCATTCAGTCGCCATTGCATTTTTTAAGGTTCTTTTTGAAAAAACAATGCATGTTTTTCGCAAAACGCACTTGTTTAGAGTTGACTTAATCATCACACACTAATTTTCTATTATTAAATCCCATGATATCACAAACGCAAATGTGAAGTCACTTTAATATACATGATACATTTTTTTTTAATTGTCGAGTAAAATAGTATAATTGTACAATTGGTCATTAATCATCAAAATGAGCAAATAGTTCATGGTAATAACATCTATTTTATTAATGATATAACAATATATTGTTGATTCGCTTAATATATAAAATGATATATTTGTAGATTTGCAATATTACATATTGTCTGATTGTATAGTTGGATTAAGCGGCATACCAGCATCGTAACTGTGTTTCTTACTTTATAATATTTATGTGGCATAAGCTATGAGTTTGCTATATCATTTGTTATGTTGGCTTCATTAGTTTAATGTATTCATAGACATGTCGCAATTCGGAACTTTTCGACTGTGATAATGACCATTTATCAATTTTTGTCACCATGAAAGTCTTAAGAAATTGGTCAGAAGATCATTTATCAACGTTGCATGCATGGTATTTCTTTATTGATCTCATATCTCGGATATTGTTCGTCTATTCCAGTGGGAGATTGAACATTACTCAATTTGTACTAGCCATAATGATAGAACACATTGTCAGGAGCTCAATTACTGCACTAATCGAGGAACTGGTGATGTCAATGTAGCAAGAGGAGTACAACCACATCAAAACATCAACAGTAAAACATTACATACCTCCCTCACATTCTAGTAGCAAAAGAGAGAAATATATTTTTCTAGATTTTGTTAAAAATATTATAGACAAGACATCAACAGAAAATAACGCAAACAAAAACAAACAGTGGCAAACACTTTAAAGCAGAATCTATGTTCACCTACCTCACAATAATACGAACAAAATTACACAATATTACATTAAAAAACAAACAGGGACGGAGCCAGGATTTTCGCCAGGGGGTCCGAACTTTTTCTAGGTGGGGGTCCAAACTTTCGAACCACAACCATATTATACACATTTTGCAGAATAATGCAACGTATTACATATAATAATAAAAACTGCATAACCATTAAATCTATGTTACGCACCGATAAAAAATTACTTTATGTTACTTAAAAATGACTCACAGTCAAGAAATACACGAAAGGACAGGTTCCTTATGAAAATTCCTCTGGACCCCCCTGACCCCCCCCCTCCCGCTAGATCCATCTATGGCATATACCCATTTAATTACTTTTAAAATAATTTGCTAAATAAATTGAATCCCTTAGAACAAACACTAAAATCATAAAACGTCTTCGTAAGTCAATTTCATACATTAAACATTTTGTAGCCGTGTGGATTAAAAGATTAATAAAATCGATAAAATTCCTTTGGTAAAAAGTTGCAGATAAGACTATCATAATGTGAAATTGCTAATCATATACCACTGAATTAACAGTTTTGTAGTGAAATTATCAAAGAACATTTTACTTCTGGCAAGATATAACAGGCCTTCTGATTTCAGGGAGTGTAGTTTTGATAACCAAAAATATAATTGTATCTCCGATAAATCGTAATAAAGTTTACTTTTACATTAATGAAGGCTTTAAAATGTTAAATATGCCTATCTGGCATAAGAATTTGTAAATCTAAATTAAAAATTGACACAAATTGACTAGTAAGTAAATACCATGTCTGCAAGTTTTGTTTTTTAGTAAACGTATCAGTAATGTCCGTCATACGATCCTTAGATAGCGTGTGTTATCAAGCAAAGTTATCATTACCCACGTTTTATTAACTAATTAGATTTAAAATAGAAATATGTCTATAAATATAACGCGATTATTGATGGCTTTTATCTTACAAATGTTAATTTTCATGATAATTTTTGAATTAGTACCAAACGTGTGTCCGAATTATCATCAGTGCAACATTTAAAGTTTCTGTTTATTGAATTTTTAAATCTGGATTATGCAAGATGAAATATTTTGCATTTCTTTTAAGCATTAAATTGAATACAAACTAATGGACAAAAAAGCAAGGAACATTCAACTTAGAGACAATCTTTATTTATCGATTCCATGAACAAAATACCGTAAAATTTAAATAATAATGATGTTTGTTAAAATGTGAATGATTAATACGTCCTTTAAGCCATATAAGCATGACTTGTGCAATTGTCATTTACTGATCCATATTCAAGACTTTTATAGAATATTAAATATACGAAGCTAAGGTTTAACACTTATTAGGCATGGTAATTTAAGCAGGTTCCACTTAACACAGTTCATACAGTAATACTCAAACAAAACTTCCTTTCAAATTTCATTATTTTGCATGGAATGATTTACTTGTATTTGTCGGAACGGAGGATTTATGTTATTTTACGTTTTTGTGTACAGAGCTTTGTTTTGCTTCTGTTCTTAAGTATGTAAACTCGATCACTTGTTATACATGTACATTATTGAAACTGTATGGCATAGTTCATGATGTATAGCTTCATATAATTTATATCGCTTTGAAGCGATTTTCCAAATATCCGTATCATAGTTGCTTAAAACTATCAACATGTATTTGTACATGCTTTTAAGGACAAACATTTAGATATTTAGTACGCAAATTCATCACTTATAAGATAATGAATTATGCAAAGTTACAAGTGATCCGTCGATATCAACGGACAATAATGATAAATTAACGAAAATAATATTCAATATATATCTATCGTTAGAAGTTCATACGGACGTACAAAACTGTCTGTTTCAGCTATCATTGTATGCTTCACTTTAATTCATTGTATTAGATCTTAGTAGGTATTATCCACGACTTCTGTATGCATTTGTTTTTATCAGTTGATGGTTTATATGATTAAAAAAATTAACATACATTTTGACAGTAATAACAAAGTGGTTAGACATTTGACTACGGTTACTTTTCTAGAAATGCTCAAAGCAAGTTTTTGGGAAGTTTTTACGAAAACTCATATTTAGTCCATTAATTACTTTTTTAAGTATACTCCGTGCACAGATTTTATTAAAAACGTCCGTACATATGCTACAAAATAGCATCTCTTCGGTGATACAGTAATCGTTGTTTCAGACTGACCATTTATAATAATTACATGTACTAATAATCAACAAATAATATACAGCGTATAGCTTTTATAATAGTTTGCCTCTAAGACACCTTTACTGTTAATGACAGACGTAAGAATATTGATGATACACAAAAAAGCAAATGAAATAACAGCCATGTATAAATTTCATAAGTTGGTTTTCGCTTTAATGTGCTAATAGAGCGAAGTTTTAACGGAGAGGGCGACTTCTTCGCCCGAATCGCCCCATCCATTTTGTCAAAATGTGGCTAAACATGGAAATGTTTGAATTTTCTTAAAATTAAATAATAATTAAAAAAACGTGTATAATTGACGGTTATAAGTAAATTGAAACAAAGAAAATTTGATTTCCTACGATCGCCGATATCATTTCATTTGTTCAACATGTAGTCAACAATTAAAAAACTAGGTCACACTTGTTTTAAGAATTGATTCTACCTACAATTAAATTAGACTCCATAGTTACACAATGAGACATTGCAATTATGTCATTATCACGCTAGCAAACATCGACTAAGTGTGAAAAATGCTGACACTCTTCTAAAATAGTTAACATCTATTTCCGTTTAAAACTGCATTCTTGTCACCAAACAAAGGATTAATATTGATTTTAATTGTTGCAAACAATTAAAATATAGACTCCCCGATGTACATGACAATGGATGACGTAATAAGTCAAGATTGCTACTTGAAATTATGACAATAACAATGATTGAAGGAATTAATTTTTTACAAAATAAAGAACCAATTATGAAGTTATTAATGATGACAATAAAAGTTTGTTTTGACGAGTATTTTCGTGTGGAATTTTACGATTTTGTTTATGATTGAATAAGATATTTGAAGGAAATTTTCGCGCAGTTATGCCAAAAATGTGCGCGATTTTCGGCCATTGTTGTGACTTAATTTGCGATAAGCCCGTTCGGGCTTACTAGACAGAAAATTGACAAGCCCGACTTGAAAAAAATCATAAAATTGTGCTGCCTATACGACGTGTAAATAAATTTACAAAAACAACCACGACTCAATCAACAATATTTTTGCATGGGATGTACGTTCAGCTTCAGCATCTTTAATGAAGTAGGTTTTGACTATAAAATATTGTATATAATTATTTAGAATCATTTTAAGTAATTGGCAAATTCTAATTTACACAGTTTCAGAATATTATCCTTTTAAAATCACATTTTTAAAGGCAGAAGCTGCGACAACAATGTCTGCATTGTTATGTTTGTACGTTTATTTTGGAGAAATAAGATTTCAAGTTTAAGAAGAATGAATAGCTAATCGTTAATCCAATAAACTAGGTAATACGAGTATGAGTCTAGAAATGTAATAACTATTGACAAAACATATGTTATTGTTAAAAAACTTTGAACAATTCTCTATGATTTCATCGTCCAGACCGGCATTTTTGAGACCTGGCACCATTGAAAGATTATGTTAAATCCAGAGATATGTATTTACCTGTTTGAAACATATGTTCAGACTGTTCCATAGGAAAAGATGGTAATTAAATATTCAACGAAGAAGACAAATTACCGGATAGACTTGGCATTATCTTGAAAAAAAGTTTCATTCATTCTCTGCAATATTATATTTCGTCTGCACTTGCTTCCAAATAATCTGCCGAGAACAATACGTGGCACAACATAAATACCAAAGCTTACTGCAAAGTCAATGTACATTTTGATTATGCAAGTTGAAAGACAGTTTGAATAGTTTGGTTAAACGAGATCATAACCATCTAATAACTTTACCTGGTTTCTTTTAAGCATTTTACATGTTCATGTATTTGATAAAGCAATTCTAGTTATCATTCTATATGGTGTTTGAGTATGTGCTAAAACATGATATATTTGCAATAATTAATTCTAATCATAACAGTCATAGGTTAACTAAGCCGACAGTACGTCTGACCATTCAGCAGTCGAGGGTACGATTCTTAGACCGGGACAAACATGGAGTTTGGTTAAAACTTTTAACGCGTTATTTCCACTGTGTCTATTTACGGCAGTTGTTTTCCTCTAGAGAAGGTAGTTAAATATATATATAGGGGTTGTTAAACTTCAGGCCACGCAATGTAAATCTTCTTAGAGACAGTGAGTTGAACCAATAACCTTTATAAATGACTTCCTCTTGGACTTTTACTAGTATGTATAGTCCATCAATATTAACCTGAGCTTTACCTTTATGCAATAATATATTAAACTCTGTATTTACTGTCTATTTTTGTCTTCGTTTGTAAATCGCGCTTTATCGGAGGCTTTTGGTAAGTACATGTACTAAACAATTAATTCTGTTTTTTATAGGAAAAACACTTTGAAACAGTGACATAACATTGCAAATCTTCGTTTTCCCCAATAAACGAATGCTTCCAAAATTAAAAGAACAATAACATGTCTTAAAAATATAAAATTAATTTATAGTCATATAGATTATTATAAACACGTGTATTACCGTATACGTGCAAACGGATACTCACGATTATTGTTCGTTTTTCTAAACTGTCAAAAGATGAATAATTTCACGGTGAATGTGTTTGTCAAAATTATTGTCGTAATACACCCATGAGTTTTCGAAAGTGTGTATTATGATTGAGTAAAGCTTCTTATGCCGTATGCTAAGTTTAAGTAAAGATACTATTAATAAAAATTAGGTCGCCAGTATAAAAACAATGCATTCAGTCACCGTGAAATTAGTCAAGCTTTGACAGTTGAGAAAAAACACGGACAATAAATGTAAGTAAAGCGTGTAATTATTATAATTAGGTAGTTCAAGCTCAGGTTAATATTCTTGCACTATATAAATTGCCATGTTAATAAATCATGAATATACGTACTATAACATATGATTCGTCTGCGTCTGCTTTATCATCCTTGTCTGATGCTAATTTAACATGATATTTCTTTTTATTGACTTTAAGTCTTAAATAATCTGTTTTTTCCTGTATTTTACTGCGACATTTATATATATTTATGAATGTTAAACGCTATATATCACATAAATAAAAAGTCATTATATTGCAATAACAAAGGACAAAATACAAATATCGGTCATAAAATATGAACTGAACACATTCCATAAACATATAAGTGCTTAGTTTAGTTATTTGCACAGGATAGGCAGCAGGGCAGCATATTGTAAAACATCTTACGATAATGTACCAATACAATTTAGAATGATTTACGATTAAAATTGGTCGAAAGACGCTTGGTAATACGGGCCCCAGCTGTACAATTTACAAAAACTTACAAACGGTTCTGAAAAACGCCATTATATCCAATTTAATAAACAGCATAAACAGCAATTTTGACATATGTAAGTTCATGGAGAATTAATCAAACAAAGACATAAATCGAGAACTGGAACACCGCAGTGGCTTGTCTGGATTTTGTCAACTCCGCTTATTTGTCTCACTTATCCTAAACTTAAAGAATTCGGGCCTTGTTCAAGAAACAGTGATTTTAGCTTTTATGTGAATAAACCAAGGCGTTGACAACTTGGCACGCCAGCTCATATTACAGAAAATAACATATTCAAGATAAGTATATAGCACATAAACTTGTTTAAAATATAAGTATAAAGATTGATATGATGAACTGTTATATCCTCGTCCGATAACTATGTTTTAATTAGAAAATATAAGTAACATCAGATAGAGTTAGGTGAATATGTTCATAGTATTTTTCAATACTTATTAAATTGTCTTATATCTTTGTTGAATGGCATCCCAATTATGGTCAAGAGACGTCAATTTTTCATTACAAGTACCATCTATATGCCACAGGTAGTATTCGAGTGTTTGTACAATCCTATGCAAAAGTGATTTATTATTTCAAGACTATCGTTGTAGCAATTCAAAAGGTTACGCAGATGTTCAGGATGTGTTTGCATCGGGAGAAGATTACTTGTTTGACAACAGGTTTTATCGCTTTGGGCAGAGACAAACACTTAGTCAACTTTCAGAATTTCCTCTAGACTTCCTAGACATTTTTAGATAGCGTTAGTCTCCTCGTATTTCTACACTACTTTTGTATTTATACTTTTATATAATTTAAGCTAATTGGTCACCTAATCAAATATCAAAGGAATCAAAAGTGTTTTTAACATTTATTATTAGATTTTAATGATAAAAATGTGCTTCAAATGTCTTGGTGCATTTGTAAGGCAAGACGGTATCAAGGTTGGTCGTATGATAACTAGTTATCTTTGAAAAGCTGTTCTTAACACCACATTCAATTGGTTTCTTTATGTAGCATAGTATACAAACCAGACTTTTGCAGCATTCTTATTTATGGAATTGATAAGTGAGTGCAAGAGTTTAGTCTGCTATTCTGAACAGGTCAAGCTTGGAATCATACCAATTTCATATTCTGTTAGTATATCATGTTTGCAAAAAAAAAATTAAATGGCATGTGAAATAGATGTAAAAAGGTTAATAATGCAGCAACCATATTCTGTTTTAGTCGTTTGATTACCATCGTGACCGAGATAATTTAGGCTTCATTAGGCAATGTTTTGAAACTGACATTTGAATCAATTTATGCAAATAGTGGAATGTATCTTATATTTAATTAATTTAGTTTAACTTTTTATGAAATAATACGTACACTGTGTTAACTATTATGACATTTCGATAGAACTTCCATCAGCACAAATCGGCAAACACAAATTTTAAGCACACCTCTTAATATGTTACAAAGTAAGTAGATATACCAGTTTCCAAAAATTTGTTGTTATAACAGTTTAGTGAACGATTCTGCTATGTCCCATAGCAATACATTCTCTAAATCAGTAATTGTTCAGCTATATTTAAGCGTGAGTCTGCGTGACGATAATCAAATTAATAGTTGTTCCATATTTACCATTTTCCAATAGTTTGATGTTGAAACAATGTTTTGCTATTGAAACTGTTTGTGATTACTTCGTGTTGTTTGATGTTTGTATGTTTATGCTTTTTGATAACACCTTATCTTACAGTAGGCTCTTTTATGTTGTTTTAACTGTGATAGGTCGTAGATGATTCTCTATGATACCAATATTGCTTCAACTGAAACTGAATTAACGAATGAGATTGAAATAAGAATGTCAGAATGTATATAGTGTTTTTGTTGTGTTAAACAATTGCAAAAATGTTCACAGGAACAGAAGTCAAGGGATTGATAGGTCCTCGGGTCGAATCCCACTAGGAGCACTGCTAATTTTCTTGAGCAAAAAGATTTATCTGCGATTGCTTCACTCCACCAAGGTGTAATTAGGTACCAGTAAAGATCATGCACTGTATGTTGTGACTGCAATCTGCGACGTATGTTAACAGTTGATGATCGGGGAAGTTAATGTCAAGAGTCGACTGAATAGTGATACTAATAGAACACTTCAAACACTTTGCTTTAACTTTAAATTTCAAACTGATAAAACAGAATATTAACTACATTTTGTATTCGAAGTGGACATTGATGAATTAGATCTACATTACATAAAATATTTTTCGATACAAATGTAAAATCAATGCAATCACACAACAGATATAGAAAAGGGAATTCGAAGATTTGTCAAGAACGGGGGACAGACTTTTCACACAGCTAACAAACAAAGAGGGGTGTTAAAGATGTTTAAAATTTTGTTATAAAAAGGGATCACAAACAAGCAACAAAAACAAGAATCTGATGTTCATTAATGGAACTAACATGAATAAAATGACTACGATTGGATTACATAACTATTTTGTAAACAACATTTTGACAGATTTTGTACTAGGGGTCATTGACAGAGGATTCATAGACATATTTATCATATAAAATACATTTGTTGAAATAACTCTCATGCGTCAATGACAAATGATCTAATTTACACTATTTAAATTGATGCGTTTACTGAATCCATAATTCTTCTTGGAGATATCAATAAGGAAGGATCATTTCAAATAAACTCTTCTTACATCAACAAACTAGGATGTAAAGTTGTCTGTGAGAATACTGATTTCTTAGAACATTGACGTATACATGCTAAGGATATACTTGTTTAATGGAATGAGTTCAAATTATGCATTAATGCATCTCACTTAAGCAAATTGACACTATCCTATATACTGATTGTGATACAAATATATGTAAGCTATGGAATGCATTACTAATCTTGTCTATTGGTTTAGAAACTCTATCAAACCGGTAAATGTTCTTCATGGTTCATTAAAATGAGTTCCATTACAAAAATGTCAACATTTCAACAATCTTCTATTTGTGAACTATAATAACACTATTTATAATAGATCTTATAGTGTATACAGATTCCGAGAAAAAACACATAAATGAAATACATGTAGGTGCAAACTTATTGATATAAAAAGTATGCCTATCACATGTTACATACAAACATGAACCGTATTAATTTTGTTCCAAACAGAAAAATAGGCTTATACATGATAAATGTATTCCTATCTAAATGATAGAATGTTTCCGTATTGCGGAAATAAATTCTTTATCAGCTTATCCGATTTGTGTTATCTATCAATTTGGTTGACTTATAAGAAATAGAACATGTCATATACAGAAAACATAGAAAGACGAATAACTACCGGTTTTTAACCTTATACTTTAGTTATACACATTGCCTAAACCAGTTAATTCTACCGTCGGTAAAGCAAATACATGTACACTCTTAATAGATACTTATTTCGAAGATGACATGGTTGTTCTTAATGGAGTACTTACAAACACATAAATTCATGCATTTTGTACAGTTTTGTTAATAATGATATGTAAATCGGGATTTTAAACTAGTGCTTTCGATACAAATACGATGCCATAAGAAGACGTCATTGATTCATGTAACGTTATAAATGGATCCACTTATGGTAAATATAAATAAATTCAGTCATTTTCTCTAGGGAAGTCAATGCTTAGCATTTTTATTATTTTCTATTATTTTCTATATCCGAGGTCAGTTATAGCATTGAATTGTATGAAACCACATACATGATTTTCTGGAAATATATTCTAGTCACAAATCTGTGTATGCACCTTGGGACCAGGTAATTTATTGCAAATTTCAAATGTTACTGAAATCGTTGCCAACAATAATTTTATGATAAATTATTGAATTTGAAAATAATCTTTAGTCATTACAGTTTTAAGACACGGCTAAGATAATTAACAAACTTATTTGTACATTTGCCAAAACAACTAAAGCAACAAATGATTGAATATAAATGATACGATGAAAATGATTTACTTATTTTACTAAGTATTAGGTTTTCTTTGTGCTATACGGTTAAAGTGGTATCATAGACGGAAAACAATATTTTTCATTTCACTACGAATGTGTCTAATCGCATCAGGTAACACGTATATGATTCCTGTGATTAAATATGTTTTCCAATATATTTTTTTTGCTTTAAAAATAGTGATAAAATAGATTCGACAAAGACATTCCCTTGTGTAAATGATTATACCACAGTATAGCTGATGATGTCCGCTTCTTTTGTGTTTGCACATGTCCTCGGTACACGTGCAATTTTTTGCTAATTAAAAAGACCGCCTTAGTGTTTACGATTATTTCTAATATGCCACAACATTGCTAAATGTCCTTTACAACAAATTATTAAAATGCATTGTTTTCTCTAAACTCTATTTGCATGTCTCGTTAATTATTGTTTATGACAAAAGTTATTGGAAAATATCATAAAGTAGTATTTTACTATTGAACATTAGAATTCAATAATGTTATTGAAGTGTACTATTACCAATGAAAAGTATACATTGACATATATGACAATGGGACTTCAGTAATTAGCAATATCACACAATGTTACATACCAAATGTTAATGTTTTTATACAACGCAAGAAAACTTTCTGTGCTGAAGATGAAAGCTTTTGGTACAAGCTCAATCTGCGTAAACACATATCCAGCAGACAACGGTCGTACTGGATCTGTACTTTTTCCCTTTGAGGTCACGTCGAGATGAACTTTGTGTCGACCAATCAATGGGTAGCTTTCATCTAGACGAAAACACTATTAATCACATTTTGATTTCGTAATTTCTATTTTTAGACCAAGTTTCGCTTGCTAATTTAACCACGGTAATATTCACAGGCTGCGATTGGGCGGCTCATTTCAAATTTCGTGACGTAGACGAAGGAAACAAGTTACGTATCATAACAATTTCGTCATGAATATTATGATGAGAAAAGGTCACCTGAACGTGACCTTCGTTTGGAAAAGGCCAGATCTACATTAGCGAGTATGCGAGCGGTAAAATTGTAGATCGGGTTTTAATCAGATTGGTACAAGCTCAATAAACTATTAACTATCAGATTGTCATAAAGAAATGAACATAAGTCGATTATAAAATGATTTATCATGACCGATAAGACAACATTCGTTTGATGATTACATGTCATATATACATACACAATAAAACAATATTTTCATACAAACAATAATGATAAATAATTCAAAATAATAATATAATATAGTATGTTTGAAATTGGATGACACTTTTCTGATGATGAATAAAATAATCATATGCAAAAAATAATTATAGCTTAATTGCATTATTTGGTTAAAAAATAATAATTCGTAATGCATATAATTTCTATAAAATACAATAACGATAAATAATTTAAAATAATGATATATTTAAGTATGTTTGATGACACATTTCCGATTAATGAAATAATCGTTAAGTATGCATTTGTTCTTTACGCAAAGAACAATTATACCTTTATTTCATCATTTGGTTCAACATTCTAAATACTTTTTGCGTTATTTTTCTTTGATGGTCTAAAATAATATCTGGCTTTGAACTTTGTGACATTCCTGTTTCAAAATGGCAACCGTATTATATTGATATAAACTAAGTTTATATGATGTAATGATATAAAAAAAACATTTAAAAATGTTCTTTGTGAATTTATTTTGTTCCATTTGTTTTAAAATGTTCAGTTTGTCTCAGGTGTGCCATATTCATTATACAATTTTATCTTTTAATTTTAGAACCGCATTGTCTTTTTTATGTAATACAATATTTGCAAGATAATGTCGCTTTGTATAAAGCTTTATGACATTATGGTGCATATTTACGCGAGCTGAACTTTGTTTGTTCGTTTTATGTCCCAACAGAACTGTCATTTTCTTCTTTTAGGTTCCATAGCTAAATCATATAATATAACAATTTGTCAAGAAATTGGTATTGATTTTTCTTCTTTGATTGGTTAAATTTCAAACTATTTAGTAGATGAATGTATTATTTATTGCAATGGAACATTTGAACCTGTAATTAAAATTAAAGTACATGTACGTAGAGAATATAATAGTTTTATTTCCGGCACTTAAATTCTATCTAAATATTTTAATAATGTATCTAAACCTTGCTCACAATTTCAGTATTACAGACAATGTAAGTTAAGTTAAGACTACGATCTATACGCATGTCTAAAAAGTTGCTTCAAAAATTAGATTTACAATAAAGGAATATTTATATAGCTTTGGACTTTTTCCAATTCGTGCTGCTTGTAACATCGTGTTTTCCAATATCACAGTTGTTCATAATGCATAATATGTAATCAAATGAAATTCTGAATTGTTATGACAAATCTCAGACTCGTTACGGTTCTGACAATAAGTTATTCATTGATTGTTAGATATATATCTCCATTGTACATATGTAACAGCTTCTCATGAAACAAAACAACCAGAAATGATTAGTATGAAACATTTTGAGAAGGAAACGTACAATATTCTTAAATCTTGCACATTAAGTTCCAGCTAAAGATGTGAGGGAATATTGTTTATTTGGGTTTTTGTTTTGTTTTGCATTTTGACTTGTCCTTTATCATTTTACATTCAACTTTTGCTTCGAAAAATCAAACGCACATATCGAACCAATTGAAATTCTCTTAGGAATGATACTTTATTTCTCTTTTTAATTTATTTTCCTTTGATAAAAGCTATCATTTGTACGTTGATATTTTCTAAGAGGATTTTCTATTTTAACTCAACTCCGTAAATAACAAAAAGCGATTGATAAATATGCCAGGAAACATAAGTTTAACTTGTATCATATAGCGAAAAAACAAAAAAAACCAGACAAATCTTTACATCAAACAGGTTTTGGTACATTTAACAATCAGATTTAATTTTTGTGTTAAATCAACAATTTTATTTTTTGTGTGCATTTTGTCTGCAACAAATACGTTTAATGATTGCCAGAAACTACACATAATTGATTATACGCCACAAATTCTACTATCAATTGAAGTGAATCCCCATTGAATTACGGCATACCTTGATGTTAAATCGCGATATAACCTCTTTGTAATGATGTGCCGTTATACCAAACTAACTGATATGTAATCAGTTTCCAATGAGAAATTATATCTTGATGATTTGTTAAAAAAATAAAATATTTTTACATTGCATTTCGATAAGTTATATGGTTGTCACTCGATGACACAAGATGTATTGCACTTTCTACGTCGGTCTCGATCGTGCTAATTCTATCACTAACGATATCTTCTAGATTAGCAATGGCGAAATCTTGTTTATTGGTCTAAGGTCAACAGACAAGTTTACGTTATATAGTGTTTTAGAAAGCCAACCTCTCATATCAATAAACCATCAACATTTCGACATACCTTGTACCAATATGGGTAAATATTCGATTGAATAATGTTACATATTCCACAAATAGTTACTCATGAGTTAGAAAATGTAAGGGAAGATGGAATACATGCGTAGATACATACTTTGCTGTATATATTAATGTTGATCGCTTCCCAATATATTTTGTGAGATACAATTGTTAAATCTTGATAACTAGTTCTGCTTATTGGAATAATGATTTTCAAAAGCCAATTCTTGCTATTAGACAACAAATTATGAGATACTATGGATATTTAATAACGTATTAAACCATTTTAAAGAAACCCGTATAAGGGCTAGACATAAACTTAGTGGTAATTTTGATATAATTAGTAAAGAAGCAACCAATCTTATCAACATTGAGAGTTTTCTTAATTATTATAATTGCATACTATTATTCCCTCTTTATGCATAGGCCGCAATCCTCGGTAAGCCAGTAACACATTAAAGCAAATGTTTCAATAAAAAGCATTGTATCTGTCAATGAAGCTGTTATATTTCGCATTTATATTATATCATCAATAAACTTTTAGAACACTTATGTTGAATTGCTACTAATGTAATCAACTGAATAAGAATAAGAAACATTTCAATTAGAAATAGTGCTCATGTCTTATAAAAGCTTTACAAAGGTCATTTTATTGAAAGAAATGATCCAAGTCATGATGTTTATTAAAGTCCCAGTCTTTCTTTTGTATACGTCAGAAGTAATAATTAATTAAAAACTTGTTAATTCTTATGACTGTTATTTGGCATGTTATATTATATTTCGTAAATCTTTGATTTTGTTGGAAATTTTCATTAATTTCATGACATTTATTTGAGTCGCCTTTTCCGCATGATATATTCTACAGAAGTAATAATGAATTTAAAGACTTGTCAAGTAACAACACTACATTGTCACATGCTGTGTTCTAAAGTATTTTCATGTCCGACAAAATGATTTCCATTCAATTATCTATAATTTTCATAAAATGCTTTTATGGTTATGTCAGCTATTTGACGATATATGAAATAACAGCTCCACGTAAGTTGGAGGAAGATGGTAAGCTCGTTTTATTCTGATACAACGAATGTTTTTAATGTATTCGAGTAAGCGTTATAAACTGACGCAAGTAATAGCAAATTTTTATTTCATTGTATACTCATTTCAAATGTATACTCAATGCATGTGCAATGTAAGTTTTGGAACAATTTATTTAGACATGCTTATCGAATCTAGAAATTTCTAGAAATCAATGTTAAAATAGCCAACTAAGTTCTTATTTGATTGTTGTCGCTGGTATTGAGTTATCATGTTCTTATTACCCTTAACAATCCCGAACGGTATACGAGGATGCTCAACACAAAGGATGGTATTTTGAAGTGAGAAGTGAGAATTCAACGTCTATACGTTGATGACGTTTACGACGTGTGGCGATTGTTGCAACATTGGTTTCTGCAAATGCACGTATTGAAAATTACACATTACATTTTTATGATATTTTCAGGAAATATTGCAAATAGATTCAGGTATCATAATACTAAATTTTGTTATTTCTAAATGCTATTAACAATTTACAGCCCCGTGACATTACTTCTGGATCAACCCTCGTATACATGTATACGTGTTGTTCTTTGACGTGTCTTTCACAAGTTACTTTTTCTCTCTTAGGACCATCAATGTTATCCAGGTAAGATTTAACTAGCTCGATGACAACATCAACAAGAAAGAAATAACAAATGACAAGTGTTTGTTAATATCTAAAACTGACATTAACTGGAGATATATCATGAATTAACAATGTTGTTTATGATTGGAGAAACTAATACGCTTAACTGTTATATGACTCTCTTGGGGGTTATTAATGTTCTTGGCTTACCAAAACAGAACTCTCGTATGAAACCTTGTTGATATCAGATTACAAGTCGTATTGTATCATAGATGTGAAACAATTGTACAAGAGATCATAATATCTTAGAAACAAGAATTTCACATCGGATAATGAATTTGCATACTTCATAAAGGTAAATTGTATAATACAAGTGCGTCCTAAATGTTTGGTATTTTATCTTTATCAACATTTTTTATAAGATTATGGACGTCGATCGCTCACTTTATCAGGTTTCCTTTTTTTGGACATTTTATTACTAGTCTTTGCTTATCCTTCCATAACTAAGCATAAACTTCCACATTCAATACATTGGTATTCTAAATTGGTATCGAACTTGTTCGCTAAAATATATTATCAAACACTTAAGCATACAGCCATGAATATTTAATTTCCAATACGTTAAGAACCAATTGAAATTTCTTAGAGTGATTTATTATTTCTGTCTTTGATTTATATTTGTTTTATAAAAGCTATCATTTGTATGTTGATATTTTCTTAGAAGTTTTCTATTTTGATTCAGGTCTGTAAATTACAAAGTGAAGATAATAAATATGCCAAATAACGTATGTTAAACTTTATGCCGAATCAAATCAGTGAAATCCATTCAGCACAAACACTTTGAAAGTTTGATAAATTTGAGTTTGTTTTAGTTTTTGCTGCCTAAAGTTGTTAGTCGTTTTCGTCTACTAGTCAAATTACAATGAATTCTAGATTGTATACCTTACAGCCCAATTGGTCGATGTACGCTGTCTCATGTATGTGGGCATCTAGGTTTTTTTTAAATAAATGTGAAAACATCAGTAACAGTAATTGTCAAAAATATAGACTTCCCATACATTCAAAAATTAGAATTATTGGTTATAAAAAGGACAACATAATCAAATTACGGTGTGCCATGTAAAACGTATATAAAGAAAAATCCCTGTTTTGACTGAAGATACATTTTGATATTTGCCATTAATTTATAGTATCAATGGGAAATTACCTTCATCCAAATCGAAGTTCTTTAACACTCCAAAATTCGATTAAAAATTAAACCATTAATATAAATTATGAATACAATGGACTAACTCCCAAAATGCGTGCTCTTTATAAACTAGTGTATAACCTTTACCTAGTAAACACATTTCAAAGCAAATCATTCTAGCAACGTATCAGCATTATAATCTGTAATGAAAGCACGAATCGGATACTAAAGGAAGGTTTGTGATATCGAAAGAATCTCGTGGACGGTATGAAATTATTATTATCAAATGTACGTTCAAATGCATCATAGTTAGGATCGGTGTGTACTCTTAAGAAACGTGGTACTTATATAAAATAATGACTCAAACCATCCCATTTTAGGCTGACATTGAATAATCTTGGCCTACTACTTTATTATTATTAATAATGTTTTCTTCTTTATTTCTTACGCTTAAATAACCAATTTTTGTTTAACAAATTATGACACGAGCATAACACTAGACAAAGGTATTGACGATTCTGAACAGCCTTTGTTGAGACATTTGATAACCTTCATATCAGTCATTGAAATTGTATGATTTAAATTCGCTTCTCAACAAATTCTTAGTGGTGTAATCAACTGAAAAAGAAACACGCTAGTCAAGTTAGAAATGGTGTTAATTTCTTAGAACTTCTTATTATATTTGTATAATGCTCAGTGTATTGAAGCAAGCTGTTATTCCAATCATGACATTTATTGAATTCGCCTCTACCATCCAATATATACGTCAGAGGTAGTAATGATTTTAACGTCTTGTTAATAGACATGACTCTAATTGACTTATGGTGCGTGTCTGAATATACCTTTTTAGTTCATTTGTTTGTAACATGATACTTGTGGTATCGTTAATTTGTTAAGAATCTATCCTGTTTAATGAATCATGTACAGTAAACTCATGTATCTAGTTAGTTGGTCGTAGAGGCTATACATTTAAACAATAAATAAATACCCATTTCGCCAGTCGACAATGTCTGCTTCGTTTCGCCCAAAATTATCCATTGCATGTTTTAGTCATACCGTCCCACAATGCAACAAGTTGTAAGCACATGAATTAGAAACGTTTCGAACATGCAAATTTAGTTTAAAAAATGAGGGTATTTTATCTTTTTAGTTGATTTATAGAAGAACAAACGGGAGGGTGGTAAATAGAAAAACATCGACACTCAATTCAGTTTGGACAGTACCCAAAAACTAATCCGCTAAAACTCACGCGATATTCACATATTACCTTTTCTAGATTTTAAAACGGTACCTCTCATGCAACAAAATGTAATTCAATATTTCTACTATCTATAACCTTTAATAAAATACGGATGAAATTTTCTTCGTGCCTTTTATGATCAACACTGAATATCTAGCATTGTCATTTAGTGAAGATTTATTATGTATCGGCGGTTTTTCTTTCCGTAATTGTAAGGGAACAAATACCCCAGACGATTATTTAATTGTCTGTTGATTCTTCTTCTGTATCTAATAGACGCTTACATTTGATTACAAGAAACCTCTTAGGCATTCATTCTTTGTCATATTTGTTGCCTTTAATACTTGCTTATGACAAATCAGATATGAAATAGTTGAGTGAGCAGTTAATGCACATACTGCATTCATTACGGACTGATCCTCATTAAACACAAAATCAGTCTGAGCAATTATAAAAATGAGTTTATTCTAACTTACAAGCCATATGTCCTATTATAGCATTTGTTTGATCACAGGCAATGTGCATTTTCCTTATATAACAGGATCGGTTTTCAGGCACCTTCCCCTTCTTATATATATATTTTTTAAATTGAGCAGTTATCCCTGTCGTGTTTACTTTTGATTTTTCTTTCAAAAGTTCTTTATAACGTAAGGCCCCAATGCACCTTTCTAAAAAAAACACTGAAAAAGTGTTCTGCAACTTACGTACATTATGAGATACTTCATACCGACTTGAACTTCACTAGCCTCCAGCTTGCATGCACATTTTGAATATTTTCCTATAAAAACAGAGTTCCAACACATTCGTAGATTAGAATTTTCCCCTCATAATTGATTATTATAAAATCACAACATTAATAATTCGTGACCGACTATCTCAATCTATTATCAAAGATGTTGTCATTCAAATTTAATATTTCATCATCGAGTTAGGCTGTTATGTTGTTTAAGATAAATATTCACTGTAGATTAAAGATACGAGAAAGAGATGATATCGGAATCCATTTGATAAATTGGATTGAAACAGGTTTTGCTGAACGCATTGTGCTTAATGCAAAACAATTTAGCGTCAAACATTCATCATATATTCATGTTCAATAATGGGCCGTTACTTTAACCATCTTCCTGATCTAGTTATTTGCCAGCACTCATAAAGTGCCATAGAATGAAATTTTAATGAAAGAAATTTGAACAACATGATGACTACGCTTTCCATCATTCTCGTTTTCAGAGGTTCGAGAATCCTGATAGCCCGTGGGTACGAGAATAGTTTATCACATGTCGTTTTGAATTTTTTTACAGCTTATTTGTGTAACATTGGCAAAACAATATATTGATAAACTAATAGAGCCGCGACCTAGGCGTAGTGGTTAGCAATTTGGACTCAAATCTGGAGATCGCGGGTTCGAGCCCGGTCGTGATAGCTCATACCCTATACATGAGCTGTCGGCCTCGTGGAAGGGTAATTTTGTACTGATGATAGAAATGTGTCCAAGAAACCTATAGTTGGAAGAGCTGGCCGTCGGGTATATAAGCCAAATATGTGTTGAATGCGACGTTAAACCCAATTTAAAAAAATGCTCCGCTCGCCTACTCGCTCATTTAAGATTTGGCATTTTTGTTTTGAGGAGAATCAAGATCAGGTGTCATTTTCTCATTATATTATTGATGACACAATCATTGTGTTAAGTAACTTGTTTACATCGTGTACTTCACGTTATTTGAAAAGAGCCTTCCAATTGCACCCTGTAAATAACACCACCGTCAAATACGCTCGCAAACCTCGGTCTTAAAGTAGAAACAACGAAATCAAGAAGCTGTAAATTATGCTTCGTCTAGATGAAAGATACGCATTGATTGGTCGACAAAATGCTTATCCCGAAGTCACTCACGGAGCGAGCATAATAGATCCCATACGACAGCGGTCTATATGATATATGTTTACGAAGACTGAGTCAAACATACCATACAATAGCTAGTTGACATTTTATTAACACTACATTTCATTTATCAATCACCTTGCAATAGGAATAATCAAAACATGACATTGCTGAAAGTAAAGTTGACAAGTAAGGCATCAAAGATCAGACTAGCTGACTAAAAGACATTCCAGAACTTACTTCACTTGAACGTGAAAATAAAAACAATAAAAACTCATATATGATTCGCATTTGGGTATAATACTTACTCAGAAAAAAGCAACAAAGGCACACGACAATATCACTAATGCAAACTATATGTTTCAATTCACTCGTTTAAAATTCATTATGCATGGTATGCGGTTCAATCGTTATAACATACTGCGTAAGGTCAAGTATGAATTTAAATAATAATATACTCGCTTTGTCTGCTATTATTATGATAAAACCAAAAAAACACGAACAGAATGCGAAGTTCCGGATTATAATAAATAATGTTGTAAATCGAACCAATTTAAAGAGCTCAGACATACGTATCTGCATTTCCTATGAGTTCGTATCATAGTGGTGTGTTAGCCAATGCATCAACGAGACCAACAACCACTGCAATGGCTTATATTAATTGTTAGCTGCAATACCAGATATATCATTGATCAGTAATGTGTCGTTTAATTGAGTTCTCTTCATGTAGATAGTATGTAATAGTTTGTCTCTCTTTCATGATTGAATGTCTGTATGGCAATTATCTTTATACTATTAGCTATATTAATTACTTTTGATACAAGTTTCAATTTTGATTTTATGACTAAACGATAAAATTGGTGTGTAAGGCTTCACATGTCAAGTTTATGCAACATTTACACTTAGCTATAAATAACAACTCGTTAAACTTTGTTACCTATGTACTTGATAAATTAAAAACTAAAAAAATCGAATTCAGTGCTTTTGACATTATTGTCATTTGCCTAACAATTTATTAAATTAATTACTGTGTTTTATTATTGCTGTTGCTTAAATGTTGTATACTCCTTTTTTATAGATACTGCAATATATAGAATATTAGAGAACAAATCGGGCAATTACCAGAATCACGAAATGATTAATCTTGAATTATTTGTTTTTGTGCATTGCAACATTAAACGACTATCAAATTTTGTAAATAGGGTGTACTTTTAAATTGTGATATCAGATGCATTTGTTTTGGACTTTGTCTTGCCTATGAGGTCAAGGAATGTAGTTTCAATGTAATTTAATACTTAATCATAAATTCTAATATATACAAAACGTGCATTAAAAGTAACTATTTTTATAAGCAAAACCAATGATATGAGTATATGAGAATAACTTGATACTAATCTAACTGATATTCTATGTAAACAATGTCTCGTGATATTCTAAACGAGAAATAGCTAGGACTGTCCTCTTTGATGGTTAGAATTTAGTAAATAGCTTTATCACGCAATGTCAAATGGCATAAGTTTATTCTTTAAACAAAAGAATATAGTTATCAGTGATGGAGGCTAAAGTACAACATCGTATTGGTTACTTTAATGCTACGTATTAAGTTTTCATGAATGAAATGCAGACTTTTTGATGACAGAAAGTCAGATTGAATACGATAAAGACTCGCAATGCTGGGCAAATTAATAGTATATTAGATTTCATTCTAACAATCGGCGTTTCAATTACCTGGCAAGAACAATATTTCTAGTAAGGACATTCATTTCCAAGCACATCTTGCAAGAATATTGTTTTCTGTATAGGGATAATATTAGAGGACAAAACAGTTAGAATAAAAGTTCCCTATCTGTGTAAAGATCGGCCGGATCATTTTTATTTAAAATAATGCTGTTCTAATATTTTTTGTTAAAGTTAAGCTCATTTCAAACTGACATTGATGTGTAGAATGTGTCAATGAACATTGTTCTAAACTTAAAACCTCCATGCAAAATTCATACTTATGAATATTTGCATGTCGGTTTCAAGTTCTTTCTAGTATTGAATTCGTAAAATACGAGTACACTCGTGTGCATTGTTTCATGAGTAAGAAAATAAAAACTATTGCACGGTAATGACATTTCAATTTAATGGTGATTCCAACGGGTTAATAATTTGCCTCCATGGGTGAATTGCAACCGTAAAACAAATAATGATGTTTTATTACATTAACAATAAAAAGCTTCAATGGAAGAGAACATTATCCTTTTAAACAAAACTTTTGTTAGCATAAAAACACAAACTGATTTAAGAAACAAAATTTCAGTATAAAAAGGAAATACAAGACACATGTCAAGCTCGTTATAAACATAATTTGAAGACATATCCATTCCTGTAGTAAGTTTGGCACCTCTAAAACAGTTTTTCATATCGTTATAGACTATTAAATGACGATGATGTGATTAATGTAAACACAGTTCCATGATAGGCTGAACTCATAAAATATAACTTCCCAACTATATTACAGGGACTTTCTCCTATTTTCCATTTAGAAACGGTAATACAATAGTTCATACATTGAGACAAACGACCCTATGTAAATATAGCAAACTTCGAAACATTCTTGAATGTTTGCTTCCAGTTTTAGAACTAAATTCAAACTTCATATGCTCACTTTGTTAAAAAAATGAACTAGCACCAAACACAATTATATCATGTCTTTATATAAACAAATGTTTTTGTTTGCGTTCTGATCTAAAACGCTAAAATGCTAACTACAAAAAGATACCACTTAATATTTGTGAACCATTTGGTTATCAAAACGATCATTCTCCATAAACCAATTTTGTAAACATGACATGATGTTTGTACTTATAATTATGGACTCATCCGTTGATGGGATTTAAGTCCGCAATGTTGTGGAGCACACTTTCATATAATATTGATGTTAACAAAGTTAAATCTTCATAAAGTGTGACTCAGTAGATAAGAGTGTAGATATTACTGACCTGTTTTATAAAAATAATGATACAAAGTTTTGAAAAGATTTATTAATTCCCGTTTAGACAACTTGGCTTTTTTTTTTTAGACTGACACATATATTGGATTAAGACGTCAAAATTCAAAATCGCAGTTCAAATACTGAATATAGCAATTGTGTTTGTACATTATTATTTGTAGTGTCAGGTTTCAAAGAAATATCAAAGCTAAAGAAGAATTCAAATAAACAAAAACAATGCTTTATCTAGAAATAGTACACCTCAAATAAAACATATGTTATGATTAAATGAACTACCTTGGAAATAAGAAAAACATAGTAAGCTATGTATTGGTTAGAGCTTTCCGAGGCATTTCGATATTTGCTTAAGTCATAGTGTACTGGTCAAATTTTTGTTCGTTTTACTGGTCCTGTCAATTTCTACCAACCTTAAAGCCAAGTACAACGCACATCGCAAGTGGCAAACAAATGACGTAATGTCTTATTTTATCTATCGCTGGACGAGATAGCTGCGGTAGAAAGGTTTAGTTTTTCAAGATGAAACTTCTCGAAAAAGTGTTGGCTAATGTGTCTAATCAAAACGCTTTATAATTGTATTCACACTGCTAAGAACTTGAACTAAGCGAGCGAACAAGTGTACTATGGTATACAGCGTCTTGGAAATCATTTAGAAAGGCACTTACATACACTTAATATTCCGGTAAACTCAGACTTATTTACCTGTATGGAACATATGTTAAAATGAATCCACAGGAAATAATAGTAATTAAGTTGTACAATACAATGACAAATTATCGGAAATAAATTGCATTAGCGTGTACAATTGTTCATCCATTCATCCATTCATAACCACAATGCATTTCGGCAGCAGATTCAGACTAATCGTGTTGGAACAAAAACGGATTTAGAATAAAACTATTCTGCGTTTGATTAGATATCAAATAGTTTTGTATTACGGTTTGGTAGATAAACAGTCTAATGAAATTGTATTGTGTTGTCATATTGCGATAATCTGTTTATACAGTAATTGTATATATTTGTGAAATATGTTCCGTAAACATTGCAATAAATTTATATGTCTCTTTATAAGATTTTATATCGTTTATTAAATTTTTCTTTACTATTATGAAAGCCTCATTTTAAGAACATTCAAGGGAACTTTTTTCACAAAGGGGCTACAAATTCTTCCTCGTTGAAAAAAATGAATAGTAATAATATCGTAACTATCGTTTGTGTGAGTTTATAATCTGCTGCGAAGGGAATCATCTCCAATGTATTTGAGTTTAAACTTTGCATTGTACCATTCAGCTACGGTCTACGCCATGTTTGTAGTTAACTTTTATGGATGTGGCGGAGGTCTGTGTTTTGGACTGTTTCTGTTCCTGAAATTTAATTTTCCTAACGATCGTGCTTATACAGGTATCTATATAAATTTAGATTCAATTGAAAATAAATAACTTACAGAAGAATAAATCTTTTGCAGCAATAAATTTGATTTTTTTTTTGCTTAAACAGTTCAATTAAAAACATGCTTTGATAAATATGCAAATATATTATAAAACATTCACACAAGTTGTAGCTGTTATGTCAACAAGCAAGATACTTCTCTATCAAGATTGTCGGCGGTGTTGATATAGTATCTTTGAAAAGTTTGATTTTGAAATTAATTGTTATTTATAGGACCAGTTTTACAGCAGTAATTCTCAATTAGATGAAGTAAGCTTGGTAATGAATTGGGAATATTTAAAACACAGAGCGTTCGTCTAGACTGTCTATTACTAAATGAATCATTGGATAGTAATATTAAACATATGCTGAGCTATGTTAATTTGAACAGAAGTGAGTTTACAAACTCGATATATGTAGTTGTAAACCATCTACTAAGATCTGGTTCAAAACACTTACAACATTTATCTTGTCAATATATATAGTTTTGTCCACTATGATAATTCGTGAAATATTTTTCTAGGAGTGCATTTGTACATGTATGTATTGATAAATTCTAGTTTTAAGCCGTTATCAACTCTATGAGTTAGGTTATGTACAAAAAAGGACTCATCTAATAAAATCTCAGCGAAACATCTTAAAGGCTTATCTATCTACTAAGAGCTGACACTTTTTCACTCTTAATCTACGCAGGAAAATTGATATAGTTTAGTTCTAACGAATATTATTGTTGAAAAATATGGAAAGTCTAATAACAAAAATTATCCATTTTTAAGTATGGGAGAACTCTTTCATGGGAGAAACGTCTGTATGAAAAAGTAAGATTTCGGGTTAAACAAGTGCATTATGGACCATGTTATGAATGAAGTGGAAAACTTGCCACAGAAATTGAATTTTATACATTCAACAAATTTTGTCATCGAATGAATTAATTATGCTATCAGTCTAGACAATGCATCGCACCAACAACATATTTATATAAGTAATGTGACTATACAACATGCCCAATTCATTGAATCTCAATTTCATACGTATAAAGGTTCATCAAAACGTCAAAAATATCAAGATTAATAGCCATCATAAATTATTAATATACATTCTGTCCTTCATTGTCGGACTTGTGTCGTCTTCTAAGAGGTATATTTTACGATACGTATTTGAAATTTTGTCTTAAGTTCCGGAATAATTATTTTGTCTGGCGTTTATATTGGCATTTATATATCTTTATAAATAATTAATGATATATATAATTCAGTAAGTATGTTTCATTTAAACCGTTGACAGTTGGATTTATTAACGCATGAATATAGTTAGGCTTTACGCCTTATCTTCCAACTACTCGTATGCATATTAAAAAGAAATGAAACTTCTCGATAGACAGTATAATTTTCGAAGAATACACGAATCTTCATAAAGGGTCAATATATGAGTTTCCTTAACGTGATTCAGTCTGTTGAAATGATAGTCAAAAGCTATTAGGAGGTGCAAAGAACAAAATATTATTCTTAGCCTTTTTATTGTACACACATTTATGTTAAATGTCTCCAATCAAACTGTTTGTAAATGTACTTATATCTACAAACCTATGAAATTTTCATAAAATTCAACAAACAAACAAAATCAAAGCGACAGTGTCAAAACCAGCGTATGGAACAGTCAGAATTAAAAAAACATACATTCAATAGAAAGACGAAAATGTTTTGCAAACATGCCTCACGGGTATTGAAAACTCGATATTTTATATGTTTTTGAATAATTGAGTTTGGAGAGCAACGTGGATTTAAATATCATCTGCATTAAATGTGTAAGATTTTTGCCTTCATTTCCATAAATGATAGCTGGAAATGACAAAGCTAGGTCATCAGTTTTGATAGTTCAATCTATTAGAACGTTCAACTGTGTAGGATTAGAATGTAAATAAATCTTAGATTGACTAAAGGGTAACTAAACGTTCAATCAATTAAAGGAATCGGATACATCATCTACGATTTTAGTTCTTGATTTCTACCATTCTTAATCATATTTAGTTCGACAGAAATTGCTCTGTAAATGCGGTTTTATCATTTAAAATGTCTGAAGATTGAAAAACATTATTGTTACTCTCTAAGAGCATACTATTTTATTTCTGAAGTTTTTATTTTAGGTTCATTACACATTTTTTCTCAGTTGCATTTGAGAATTCATCTTCTGCCATACGTCAGTCAGTTGGTAAGGCTTACAATCGGTTACAGCATCGCCTTCTTGCATTCAGTCGCCATTGCATTTTTTAAAGATTCTTTTTGAAAAAACAATGCATGTTTTCGCAAAACGCACTTGTTTAAAGTTGACTTAATCATCACACACTAATTTTCTATTATTAAATCCCATGATATCACAAACGCAAATGTGATGTCACTTGAATAAACATGATATATATTTTTTTATTGTCGAGTCAAAATAGTATAATTGTACAATTGGTCATTTATCGTCAAAATGAACAAATAGTTCATGTTAATAACATCTATATTGATAACAATATCTTGTAGATTTGCTTAATATATAAAATGATATATTTGTAGATTTGCTTTATTACATACGAGTACTGTCTGATTGTATAGTTGGATCAACCGGCATATCAGCATAGTAACTGTGTTTCTCAATTTATAATATTCTTGTGGCATAAGCTATTAGTCTGCTATATCATGTGTTATGTCGGCTTCATTAGTTTAATGTATTCATAGACATATCACTATTCGGAACTAGTCGACTGTGATAATGACCATTTATCAAATTTTGTCACCATGAATGTCTCTAGAAATTGGTCGGAAGATCATTTATCAACGTTGCATGCATGATATTTCTTTATTGATCTCATATCTCGGATATTGTTCGTCTAATCCAGTGGGAGATTGAACATTACTCAATTTGTACTAGCCATGATGATAGAACACATTGTCAGGAGCTCAATTACTGAACTAATCGAGGAGCTTGTGAAGTCACTGTAACAGGAAGAGTAAAACCATATCAAGAACATCAACAGTAAAACATTACATACCTCCCTCACATTCTAGAAGCAAAAGAGTGAAATATATTTTTCTAGATTTTGTTAAAAATGTTTAAGAAAGGACTCGACAGGAAATAACGAAACAAAAACAAAACAGTGGCAAACAATTTAAAGCAGGATCAAGAAGGATCACCTACCTCACAATAATACGAAACAAATACACATTATCACATTAAAAACCATACAGGGACGGATCCAGGATTTTCGCTAGAAGGGGGGTGTCCGAACTTTTTCTAGGTGGGGGTCCATACTTTTGAACCACAACCATATTATACACATTTGCAGAATAATGTAACGTATTACATGTAATTATAAAAAAAACTGCATAACCATTAAATCTATGTTACGCACCGATAAAAAATGCTTTATGTTACTTAAAAATGACTAACAGTCAAGAATTACACTAATGGACAGGTACATTTTGAACCCCCTAACGCCCGCTAGATCCGTCCATGGCATATACCCATTTAATTACGTTTAAAATAATTTGCTCAATACCTTGAATCCCTTAGAACAAACACTAAAGTCATAAAACGTCTTCGTAAGTCAATTTCATACATTAAACATTTTGTAGCCGTGTGGATTAAACTATTAAAAAAATCGATAAAATTCCTTTGATAAAACGGTTGCAGATAAGACTATGATAATGTGAATGGTGATTATATACCAGTGAATTAACATGTTATTATCAAAGAACATTTTACTTCTGGCAAGATATAGCAGGCCTTCTGATTTCAGAGAGTGTATTTTTGATAACCAAAAATATGAATGTATCTCTGATAAATCGTAATAAATTTTGCATTTAACTTTAATGAAGGCTTTAAAATGAGAAATATGCCAATCTGACATAAGAATTTGTAAATCTAAATTAGAAATTGACACAAATTGACTAGTAAGTAAATTCCATGTCTGCAAGTTTTGTTTTTTAGTAAACGTATCAGTAATGTCCGTCATACGATCCTTAGATAGCGTGTGCTATCAAACCAAGTTATCATTACCCACGTTTAATTTACTAATTTGATTTAAAATAGAAATATTTTTATAAACTTTACGCGATTATTGATGGCTTTTATCTTACATATGTTAATTTTCATGATAAGTTTTGAATTAGTACCAAACGTGTGTTCGAATTATCATCAGCGCAACATTTAAAGTTTATGTCTGTTGATACTTGAAATCTGGATTATGCAGGATGGAATATTTTGCATTTCTATTAAGCATTAAATTGAATACAAACTGATGGACAAAAAAGCAAGGAGCATTCAACTTAGAGACAATCTTTGTTTATCGATTCTATGAGCAAAATATTGTGCAAATTTAAATAATAATGATGTTTGTTAAAATTTGAATGATTAATACGTCCTTTAAGACATATAAGCATAACTTCTGCAATTGTCATTTACCGATATATATTCAAGACTTTTATAGAATATTTAATGAACAAAACTCAGGTTTAACGTTTATAAGGCATGGTAATTTAAGCAGGTTCCACTTAACACAATTCATACAGTAATAATAATTCAAACCAAACTTCCTTTCAAATTCAATTATTCAAAATTGATAACAATTTGTTTGAGCTCCCTTGAGACCAGTATAGAACATCTGTGCATTTTGCATGGAATGAATTACTTGTATTTGTCGGTACGGAGGATTTATGTTATTTTTTGTTTTGTGTACAGAGCTATGTTTTGCTTATGTTCCTTAGTTTGTAAACTCGATCACATCATATACATGTACATTTTTAAATTGAATGGCATAGTTCAAGATGTAAGCTTCATATTATGTATATCGTTTTGAAGCGATTTTCCGAATATCCGTATCATAGTTGCTTGAAATTATCAACATGTATTTGTACAGGCCAACATTTAGATATTTAGTACATCATTTACAAGATAATGAATTATGCCAAGTTACAAGTATTCTGTCGAAAGCAACGAACGATAAAAATGAATTAACGAAAAAAGTGTTCAATATATATTTATCGTTAGAAATTTATAGGAATTTACAAACATGTTATCGATTAGTATTCTATGATTACCTTTTATGCGTTGTATGAGATCTTAGTAGGTATCTTCCACGACTTTTGTAAGCATTTGTTGCTATCAGTTGAATGTTATTATGATTTATTTTTAAATCTTAGCATACATTTTGACAGTAATAACATAAGTAATGTGACATATAACTATGGTCATTTTTCTAGAAATGCTCAAAGCAAGTTTTTAGAAAGCTTTTACGAAAACTAATATTTAGTCCATTAATTTAAATCCTAAAGATTTTTAAGTATATTTCGTGCACAAATTGTAATAATAACTTCCGTACATATGCTACAAAATAGCATATTTACGACGATACAGTAATCATTGTTTCAGACTGACCATTTATAATATTTACTAATAATTAACATATAATATACAGTGTATACCTTTTATAATAGTTTGCCCCTAAGACACTCTTACGGTTAATGACAGACGTAAGAAACAGTATTGATGACACTCTAAATAAAGCAAATAAAATAACAGCAATTGTAAAAAAATAATAAAGTTGTACACCCTATACGCCGTGATTATCTCAGAAACTATTGCTACCTATTTGCGGCCTAAAGCAGTGATTTATTTATAAATATCTAAATTGACAAAAACAACCACAACTCAATAAGCAATATTTTTGCATGGAATGTACGATTAACATCTTTAATGGTGGACGTTTTGACTATAATAAATGTATACAATTATTAAGAATCATTTAAGTAATTGTCAAATTCTAATTTACACAGTTTCAGAATATTATCCTTTTAAAATTATAATGTGAAAGGCAGTATCTGCGGCAACAGTGTCTGCATTGTTATGTTTGTACGTATATTTTGGGTAAATAAGATTTCAATTTGAAGATAAATCATTAATAGCTAATCGTTAATCAAATGAGCTAGGTATTATTTGTATGTGTCTAGAAATGTAAAAAGTACTGACAAAACATATGTTATTGTTACAATACTTTTAACAATTCTCTATGATTTCATCGTCCAGACCGACATTTGAAGACCTGGCACCATTGAAAGATTATAGTGAATCCAGAGATATGTATTTACCTGTCTGAAACATATGTTCAGACTGTTCCATAGGAAAAGATGGTAATTAAATATTCAACGAAGAAGACAAATTACCGGATAGACTTGGCATTAACTTGAAAAAAGTTCCATTCATTCCCTGCAATTTTATATTTCGTCTGCACTCGCTTCCAAATAATCTGCCGAGAACAATACGTGGCACAACATAAATACTAAAGCTTATTGCAAAGTCAATGTAACTTTTGATTATGCAATTTGATAGACAGTTTGAATAGTTTGGTGAAACAAGAGCATAACCATCTAATAACTTAACCTGGTTTCTTTTAAGCATTTTACATGTTCATGTATTTGATAAAGCAATTCTAGTTATCATTTCATATGGTGTTTGAGTATGTGCTAAAGCATGATATATTTGCATTAACTAATTTTAGTCATAACAGTCATACGCGCAATAAAATCACTCTTATGTTAACTTAGCAGCAAATACGTCAGACAATTCAGCAGTCGAAGGTCCGACTCATAGACCGGGACAAACATGGAGTTTGGTTAAA
The DNA here is from genome assembly GCA_025267735.1 of Mactra quadrangularis. Taxonomy (NCBI): domain Eukaryota; kingdom Metazoa; phylum Mollusca; class Bivalvia; order Venerida; family Mactridae; genus Mactra; species Mactra quadrangularis. The sequence continues at coordinate 42,472,939 of CM046294.1, forward strand.
ACATTTTAGGGCTTCCGCTTTATACCACTGTGTCTATTTAGAGCAGTTGTTTGCCACTTCTGGAAGGTAGTTAAATATATAGGGGTTGTTAAACTTTAGGCCACACAATGTAAATCTCCCAAGAGACAGTGAGTAGAACATATAACCTTTGTCAATGGCTTCCACTTGCCCTTTTACTGGTATGTATAGTCCAACAATATTAACCTGAGCCTGACCTTTATGCAAGAATATTTTAAATTCTGTTATTACTGTCTATTTTTGCCTTCGTTTGTAAATTTCGCTTTATCAGAGGCTTTCGTACTAAACAATTATTTTGTTTTTATAATAAAAATACTTTGAAACAGTACCATAACATTACGGACCTTCGTTTTTCCCATAAACGAATGCTTCCAAAATTAAAAGAACAATAACAAATCGTGTTTTCGTACTACAACATATGGTTCGTCTGCTTCTGCTTTTACATCCGTGTCTGGTGCTTATTTAACATAATGATTTATTTTCATTGACTTTAAGTCTTAAATAATCAGTTTTCCCATGTTTTACTGTGACTTTTATGTATATTTATGAATGTAAAATGATATAAATCACATAAATAAAAAGTCGTTATATTGCCATAACAAAGGACAAAATACAAATGTCGGTCATAAAATCTTAACTGAACACATTCAATAAATATATAAGTGCTTAGTTTAGATATCCGAAAAATGCTGCACAGGATAGGCAGCAGGGCAGCATATTTTCAAACGTCTTACGATAATTTATCATTACAATATAGAAGGATTTACGACTACAATTGGTCGCAAGACGCTTGATAATACGGGCCCCAGCTATACTATTTACAGAAACTTACAAACGGTTTTGAAAAACGCCATTATATCCAATCTTAATAAACAGCATAAACAACATTATTGACTATATGTAAGTTCATAGACGAATTAATCAAAGACAGACATAAATCGAGAACTGGAACACAGCAGTGACTTGTCTGGTCTTTAGATTTTGTCAACTCCGCTTTTTTGTCTCACTTATCCTAAACTTATTGAATTACATGCCTTGTTCAAGAAACAGTGATTTTAGTCTTTATGTGAATAAACCAAGGCTTTGACCACTTGGCACGCCCGCTCATATTACGGAAAAGAACATATTCAAGATAAGTTGACATCACATAAACTTGGTTAAAATATAAGTATAAACATTATTATGATGAAAAAACTGCTATATTCTCGTCCGATAAGTATGTTTTAATAAGAAAATACAAGGGACATCAGATAGAGTTGGGTGATTATGCTCAAAATATTTTTCAATACTTATTAAATTGCCTTATACCTTTGTTAAATGACATTCCAATTATAGTCAAGAGACGTAATTTTTCATTACAAGTACCATCTATATGCCACAGGTAGTATTCAAGTGTTTGTAGAATCCTATGCAGAAGTGATTAATTATTTCAAGACTATCGTTGTAGCAATTCAAAATGTTACGCAGATGTTCAGGATGTGTTTACATCGGGAGAAGATTACTTCTTTGACAACAGGTTTTATCGCTTTGGGTAGAGACAAACACTTAATCAACTTTCAGAATTTCCTTTCGACATCCTAGACATTTTAGCGTTAGCCTCCTCGTATATCTACACTACTTTTGTATTTACACTTTTATATAATTTAACCTAATTGGTCACCTAATCAGATATTAGAGGATTCAAAAGTGTTTTGAACATTTATCATAATATTCTAATGTTAAAATGGTGCTTAAAATGTCTTAGTGCAGTCGTAAGGTCAGACGGTATCAAGGTGAGTCGTATGGTAACAAATTTTTCTTCGGAAAGCTGTTCTTAACACCAAATTAAATTGGTTACTTTATGCAAAGTAGTCTACGAACCAGACTTTTGCCCAATTCTTATTTATGGAATTGATAAGTGATTGCGAGAGTTTAGTCTGCTATTATGAAAATGACAAGCTAAGAATCATACCATTTTCATACTCTATTCTAGTAGAGTATGTATCCATGAGGAAAACTCGATGGCAAGTGAAATAGATGAAAAAACAGTTAATAATGCAGCCACCTTCTTTTATAGTCGTTTGATTACCACCTTGACCGAGATAATATAGGCTTCATTAGGCCATGTTTTAAACTTGAATCAACATATGCAAATATCGGAATTTTATTTTACATTTAATTCATTTAGTTTACCTTTATTTGAAATAATACGTACACTATGTTAACTATTCTGCCATTTCGATAGAACTTCCATCGGCAGAAATCGGGAAACAAAAATAAGCATAATTTCTTAATAAGTTAATAAGTCAGTATATATACCAGATTCCAATTTGCTGTTGTAGCAGTTTTGTTAACATTTTCTAAATCAGTAATTGCTTAACTATACTCAAAACACGAGTATAATCAAATTAATAGTTGCTCAATATTTATCATTTTCCAATAGTTTGATGTTGAAACAATGTTTTGCTATTGAAACTGTTTGTGATTACGTCGTGTTGTTTGATATTTGTATGTTTATGCTGCTTGATATCTCCTTATCTTACAGTAGGCTCTTTTACGATGTTTTAATTGTGAAAGGTCGTAGATGATTCTCTATGATACCAATATTGCTTCAATTAAACTGAATCAATGCATGAGATTGAAATAAGAATGTCAGAATGTATATAGTGTATTTGTTGTGTTAAGCAATTGCAAAATGTTCACAAGAGTAATAGCCCAGTCATGTGACGCGCGCTTAGTAATCGAGAGGTCCTGGGTTCAAATCCCACTAGGAGCACTGCTAATTTTCTTGAGCAAAAAAATACCTACGATTGCTTCACTCTACCCAGGTGTAAATGGGTAGCTGTTAGGGTCATGCACTGTATGCTCTGGCTGCAATCTGTGACGTATGTTAACAGTTGGTGGGTGACAGGATGATCGGGGAACTTAATGTCAAGAGTCGACTGAATAGTGGTAGAAATAGTTGACGTCTAAAAAATGTGCTTTAACTTTAACAAACAACAACTCATAAAAACAGAGTATTTACTATTCAAAGCGAACATTGATGAATTAGATCTACATTACATAAAGGATTTTTCGATACAAATAAAAATAGACAATGCATTCAAACAACACATATAGAAAAAGGAATGTTAAGACTTGTCAAGAACAGAGGCAGACTTTTCACACAATTAACGAATAAAGAGGGGCGTTAGAGATGTTTAACTTTTGTTATAAAAAGGGATGATTACAAACAAGCAACAAAAATAAAAATCTGATGTTCCACAGTGGAACTAACATGAATAAAATGACAACGATTGAAATACACAACAATTTTGTAAACATTTTATCCGATCTTTTACTAGGGGTCATTGACAGAGGATTCATAGACATATTTATCATATAAAACACAATTGCATGTTGAAATAACTCTCATGCGTCAATGACAAATGATCTAACTTACACTATTTAAATTGATGCGTTTACTAAATCCATAATTCTTCCTGAAGATATCAATAAGGAAGGATCATTTCAAATAAAACCTTAACTAAACAAACAAGGGATGTCTGTGAACAAATAATGATTTGTTAGAACATTGACGTATACATGCTTATGAGATACATATTTACTAGAATGGATTCAAAATATGCAATAATGCATCTCCCTTAAGCAAATTGACACTATCCTATGTACTGATCGTGATACAAATATAATGTAAGGCATGGAATGCATTATTATTCTTGTCTATTGGTGTAGAAACTCTATCGAATCGCTAAATGGTCTTCTCGAATCATTAAAACAAGTTCCATTACAAAAGGTTCAACATACATGTAGGTCCAAACTATATAAAAGTGTATGCCTATCACATGGTACATACAAACATGAACCGTATTAATTTTGTTCCAAACAGAAAAATAGGCTTACGCAGGATAAATGTATTCCTATCTAAATGATAGAATGTTTCCGTATCGCGGAAATAAATTCTTTATCAGCTCATCCGATTTGTGTTATCTATCAATTTGGTTGACTTATAAGAAATCGAACATGTCATATACTGAAAACATAGAAAGACGAATAACTACCGGTTTGAAACCTCATACTTCAGTTATTCACATTGCCTAAACAAGTTAGTTCTACCGTTGGTAAAGCAAACACATGTTCACGCTTAATAAATACTTATTTCTAAGATGACATGGTTGTTCTTAATGAAGTACTTACAAATATATAAACTCATGCATTTTGTATGACAATAATATGTAAATCGGAATTTTTAAAACAAATGCTTTCGATACAAATACGATACCATCATAAGACGTCATTGATTCATGTGACGGTATAAATACTTCCACTTAAAGTCAGTCATTTTCTCCAGAGAAATTAATGCTTAGCATTTTTATTATTTTCTATATCCGAGGTCAGTTATAGCGTTGTATTGTATGGAACCACATGCATGATTTTCTGGAAATATATTCTAGTCACAAATCTGTGTATGCACCTTGGGACCAGGTAATTTATTGCAAAATTCAAATGTTACTGAAATCGTTGCCAACAATAATTTGTATGATAAATTATTGAATTTGAAAATAATCTTCAGTCATTACAGCTTTAAGACACGGCTAAGATAATTTACAAATTTATTCGTACATTTGCCAAAACAAATAAAGCAACAAATGATTGAAGATAAATGATACGATAAAAATGATTTACTTATTTTACTAAGTATTAGGCTTTCTTTATGCTTTACGGTTAAAGTGGATCATAGACGGAAAACATGATTTTTCATTTCACTACGAATGTGTCTAATAGCATCAGGTAACACGTATATGATTGCTGTGATTAAATATGTTTTCCAATATATTTTTTGCTTTAAAAATAGTGATAAAATAGATTCGACAAAGACATTCCCTTGTGTAAATGATTATACCAGAGTATAGCTGATGATGTCCGCTTCTTTTGTGTTTGCACATGTCCCTGGTACACGTGCAATTTTTTGCTAATTAAAAAGACCGCCTTAGTGTTTACGATTATTTCTTATATGCCACAACATTGTTAAATGTCCTTTACAGCAAATTATTAAAATGCATTGTTTTCTCTAATCTCTATTTGCATGTCTCGTTAATTATTGTTTATGACAAAAGTTATTGGAACATATCATTAAGTAGTATTTTACTATTGAACATTAGAATTCAATAATGTTATTGAAGTGTACTATTACCAATGAAAAGTATACATTGACATATATGACAATGGTTCTTCAGTTATTAGTAATATCACGCAATGTTACATACCAAATTTTAATGTTTTCATAAAACGCAAGAAAGCTATCAGTGCTGAAGATGAAAGCTTCTTGTACAGGCTAAATAAACTATTAACTATCAGATTGTCATAAACAAATGAAAATTAGTCGATTTTAAAATGATTTATCAAGACTGATAAGACAACAATTGTTTGATGATTACATGTCCTAAATACATTCAAAATGAAACAATATTTTCATAGAAACAATAATGATAAATAATGCAAAATAATAAAATATTTTAGTATGTTGGAAATTGGATGACACTTTTCTGATGATGAATAAAACAATCGTAAAATATTCATTTGTTCCTAATGCAATGAAAAATTATTGCTTAATTTCATTGTTTGGTTCAAAAGTAATAATTCGTAATGCATTTATTTTCTATAAAATCAATAACCATAAATAATTTGAAATAATGATATATTTAAGTATGTTTGATGACACATTTACGATTAATGAAATAATCGTTAAGTATGCATTTGCTCTTTATGCAAAGAAACATTGTACCTTAATTTCATCATTTGGTTCAATATTTTAAATTCTTTATCCATTTTTATTCTTGGATGGTCTTCACTAATTTCAAACTTTGAACTTGTTGACATTCCTGTTTCAAAATGGTAACCCTACTCTATTGATACAAGCTAAGTTTATATGATGTAATGATATACAACCGTTTAAAAATGTTCTTGTGAATTTATATGTTTTCCATTTGTTTTAAAATGTTCAGTTTGTCTCATGCGTGCAATAATTATTATTTTATGTTATCGTTCTAGTTTTAGAACCGCATTGTCTTTTTTATGTAATATAATATTTGCACGAGAATGTCTCTTTGTATAATGTTTTGGGTAGACATTATGGTGCACATTTACGCGAGCTGAAATTTGTTTGTTTATTTTATGTCCCAACAGAACTGTAATTTTCTATTTTTAAGTTGCATAGCAAAATCGTATAATATAACAATTTGTCAAGAACTTGGTATTGATCCTTCTTCTTTGATTGGTTAAACTGTAAAATATTTAGTAGATGGATGTATTATTTATTGCAAAGGAACATTGGAACCAGAAATTAAAATTGAAATACATGTACGTAGAGAATATAATAGTTTTATTTCTGGCACTTAAATTCTATCTAACCATTACTACAGTTATGAACGAAGATAAATATTGTATAAAATCGATCATTTTAATAATGTATTTAAACATTGCTCACAATCCCAGTATTACACACGATGTGAGTATTAGCTTCGACTACGATCTAGACGCAGGTCTAATAAGTTGCTTCAAAAAGTAGATATACAATAAAGGAAGATTTATATAGCTTTGGACATTTTCTAATTCGTGCTGCTTGTAACATCGTGTTTCCAATATCACAGTTGTTTATAATGCATAATATGTAATCAAATGGAATTCTGAATTGTTATGACAAATCTCAGACTCGTTACGGTTCTGTCAATAATTCATTCATTGATTGTTAGAAGTATATATCCATTGTACATATGTAACAGCTTCTCATGAAGCAAAACAACCAGACATGATTAGTATGAATCATGTACGTATAGAAGGAATAGTTTGAAATTAAATAAATACTGATTTTAAAATTGCAATTATTTGAATATAGTATTGAGTTCGTGTTCACAGATGAAGTGTGTCGTTATTTGATGAAACTAAATAATGAAAATGTACACTTAACTATTTCATCCTGATATATCTAACCAATAAAACTTGGAAATATACTCACCATATCTAATCTAAACTGGTTGCCAGCTCATTTTATCAAAATGGCCCCAACTAAATTTTGATTATGATAAAAGCCTTTCAGTTCAATTTTCTTAAACCTCGCACATTAAGTTCCTGCTATGGATGTGAGAGAATGATGTTTATTTTGTTGTTTCTTTGTTTTGAATTTTTTTCTTTTCCTTTATCATTTTGCGTTCAACTTTTACTTCGAAAAATCTAAAACACATATCGAACCAATTGAAATTTTCTTAGGAATGATACATTATTTCTCTTTTTAATTTATTTTCCTTTGATAAAAGCTATCATTTGTACATTGATATTTTCTAAGAGGATTTTCTATTTTAACTCAACTCCGTAAATAACAAACAGCGATTGATAAATATGCCAGAAAACATAAGTTTAACTTGTATCATACAGCAAAAGAAAGAAAAAACAGACAAATCTTTACATCAAACAGGTTTTGGTACATTTAACAATCAGATTTAATTTTTGTGTTAAATCAACAATTTGATTTGTTTTTGCATTTTGTCTGCAACAAATACGTTCAATGATTGCCAGAAACTGAACTTAATTGATTATACGCCACAAATACTACTATCAATTGAAGTGCATCCCCATTGAATTACGGCATACCTTGATGTTAAATCGCGATAAAACCTCCTTGTATTAATGTGCCGTTACACCGAACAAACTGATATTTAATCAGTGTCGAATGTGAAAACATATCTTTATGATTAGTTAAAAGTATACGTTATCTTTGCATTGCATTTCAATAAGTAATATGATTGTCACTAGATGATACTAGATGTATTACACTTTCAACATCGGTCTCAATCGTGAAGCTTGTTCTCTAAAGCTATCTTCTGGTTTGTTTGTTTGTTTCTTGGGTTTAACACCGTAGCAACACATTGTATAGGTCATATAACGGCGGTCAGTCAACCTACTCACTCATCTTGGAAAGGCTTATTCTCTGAATCTCTGGATTTAGCTGTTAACAAGCTACAAAGCTCATACTTTCGTCAGTGACTGCAAAGTTCGAACCCCACCGGGGGCACTGCTAATTTCATTGAGCAAGAAATTTACATTCGATTGCTTCCATTCATCTAGGTGTAAATGTGTAACTGGGTACCTGCGAGGGTAGTATAATTCCGTTGCGCCAAAGTTTTGGCTGCACTAAGCGGACTTAAAAGACTCCCCAGGGAGATTGATAGATGGATACAGGTAGCCCAATGACCAGGGGTAATAGCTGTAAAGTCGGTGAACGTGCGTAAGCATGAAACTTATACTATAAAATGCAATTACTTTACTTTAGTGACTGACAACTGTCCTACATAATAAAACCATTGGTAGGAGGAAGAATGGTCGAAGAAATAATTTCATGAACACGCTCTACGAAAGTATGTCCCGCATGAGCTAGCCAGGCGGCTTTTATCTTCAGGATTAGCAATGGCGGAAGTTTGTTTATTCGTCTAAGGTCAACATACAAGTTTACGTCATATAATGCATTATAAAGCCAACTTCTTTTATCAATAAATCGTCAACTTTTAGACATACGTTGTATCAATAATGTTAATAAATAGAGAAGATGGAACGCATGCGTAAAATAAAACTTCACTGTATATATTAATTTTTTACGCTTCCCAATATCTTTTGTCAGATACAATTGTAGAATCATGATAATTTGTTCTGTCTCATTATTTAAATGATTAACAAACATTAGCTCTTGTTATTAGACGACAAATTATGAGATAATTTAAGACGTGGATATTTAATAACGAATTTGACCATTTTTAAGAAAACCGTATAAGGGTTAGACATAAACTTGGTGGTAATTTTGATGTACTTATTATAGAAGCAACCAATCCTATCAAAATTGCAGAGTTGTCTTAAATAAACTGTATGACTGTATACTTTTATTTACTCTTTATGCATTGGCCGCAATCCTCGGTAAGCCTGTAACAGATTAAAGAAAATGTTTCAATAAAAAGCATTATATCTGTCAATTAAGCTGTAATATTTCGTTTTTGTTTTTTTCAATCAATAAACTTTTTGAATACTTATGTTGAATTGCTACTAATGTGATCAACTGAATAAGAAAAAGAAAATGTTCAATGAGAAATAGTGCTCATGCCTTATAAAAGCTTTACAAAGGTAATTTCATTGAAATAAATGATCCAAGTCATGATGTTTATTAAAGATTCTTTCCCTCTTTTGTATACGTCAGAAGTAATAATTAATTAAAAACCTGTTAATTCTTATGACTGTTATATAGCATGTTGTATGATATTTCGTAAATCTTGGATTTTGTTGGAAATTTTCATTAATTTCATGACATTTATTGGAGTCACTTTTTCCGCATGATATATTCTACAAAAGTAATAATGAATTTAAAGACTTGTCAAATAACAACACTACATTGTCACGTGCTGTGTTCTAAAGTGTTTTCATGTCCGTCAAAATGATTTCTATTCAATTATATATAATTTTCATAAATTGTTTTTATGGTTATGTCAGCTATTTGATTCACGATATATGAAATAACAGCTCCACGTAAGTTGGAGGAAATTGGTAAGCTCGTTTTATTCTGGTAAAACTAATGTTTTTAATGCATTCGAGTAAGCGTTAAAAACTGTCGCAAGTAATAGCAAAAATTTTATTTCATTGTATACTAATTTCAAATGTATACTCAATGCATGTGCAATGTAAGTTTTGGAACAATTTATTTAGACATGCTTATCGAATCGAGAAATTTCCAGAAATCGAATAACAAATAAAACAACTACCTGCATATTGTTTGTTGTCGCTGGTAATTTGTTATCGTGTTCTAATTACCCTCAAGAATCCCGAACGACATGTATATTTGTTGTTCTTTGACCTGTCTTCCACATGTTACTTTTACTCTCTGAGGACCATCAATGTTATCCAGGTAAGATTTAACCAGCTCAAAGACAACATAAACAAGAAAGAAATTACAACTGACAAGTGTTTGTAAAAATATCTAAAACTGACATTAACAGGAGATATATTATGAATTAACAATGTTGTTTATGATTGGGGAAACTAATACGCTTAACTGTTATATGTCTCTCTTGGGGGTTGTTAGTGTACTTGGCTTACCAAAGCAGAAATCTCGTATGAAATCTTGTTGATATTAGATTACAAGTCGTATTGTATCATAGGTGTGCAAAAATTGTACAAGAGATTATAATATCTTAGAAACAAGAATTTCACATCGGATAATGAATTTGCATCCGTCATAAATGTAAATTGTATAATACAAGTGCGTCCTAAATGTTTGGTATTTTTATCTTTATCAATACCTTTTATAAGATTATCGACATCGGTCGCTCACTTTATCAGGTTTCCTTTTTTTGACACTTTATTATCAGTCTTTGCTTATCCTACCATGACAAAGCATAAACTTCTACCTTCATTGTGGATATTCTAAATTGGTATCGAATTTGTTCGCTGAAATATTATTATACACTAAAGCAAACAGCCATGAATATTTAATTTTCAATACGTTAAGAACCAATTGAAATTTCTTAGAGAGATTTATTATTTCTCTCTTTGATTTATCTTTCTTTTATAAAAGCTATCATTTGTATGTTGATATTTTCTTAGAAGATTTCTATTTTGATTCAGGTCTGTAAATTACAAAGTGAAGATAATAAATATGCCACATAACATATGTTAAACTTGAATATGTTAAAATGATTCATATGCCGAATCAAATCAGTGAAATCCATTCAGCACAAATACTTTGAAAGTTTGATAAATTTGAGTTTGTTTTTGTTTTTGCTGCCTAAATTGATAGTCGGTTTCGTTTACTAGTCCAACTCCAATTATTTCTAGATTACATGTATATACCTTACAGCCCAATTGATCGATGTATGCTGTTACATGTATGTGGGCATCTATTTTTATAGGAAAAATGTGAAAACATCAGTAACAGTAATTGTCAAAATTATAGACTTCCCATACATTCAAAAATTAGAATTATTGGTTATAAAAAGGACAGCACAATCAAATTATGACGAGCCTTGTAAAACGTATATAAAGTTAAATCACTATTTTGACTAAAGATACATTTTGATATTTGCCATTAATTTCTAATATCAATGGGGAAATACCTCCATTCAAATACAAAGTTCTTAAACACAACAAAATTCAATAAAAATATCAAAACCATTAATATCAAATATAAATCCAATGGACTAACTTCGAAAATGCGTGCGCTTTATAAACTAGTGTATAGCCTTAACCTAGTAAACACACTTCAAAGCAAATCATTTTAGCAACGTGTCAACATTATAAACTGTAACAAAAGCATGAATCGGATACTGAAGTAGGGATTGTGATATCGAAAGAAACTCATGGACGGTATGAAATCATTATTATAGGTTATTATACATTTTACTGTCCAATATGGAAATATATTTGGACGAGTACACAGCTTGAAAAGCCATATTGGACGAGCCGGTAGGCGAGTTCAATATAACTTTTAAAGCTGTGTACGAGTCCAAATATATTCCGTATTGGACAGTAAAATGTATAATAACCTTTTTATTATATATCTTCCGTTTTCACTGAAATAATCATCATCCCCAACAAAGCAATCACAGCAATTCTTATCACCACCACAATCAACATCACCACCAAAAACACTACCACAACCACCATTTTCTATATAAGCTAGGTCATTTTTTAGAAGAAAGGGTATTAATTTATGAATGTAGCGGCGAATAAATGTCAATGCAGTTTTTCCTAAGTGCGAATGTAGACTTGTGACGTAATGTATTATCCAAACTCCTCACAGTACTTACGTCACCCTTTGCTACTTATTAAATGTAATAAAGGGAAATAACCGCTGCGGGGCTTGCGTATTATCGTGATGTCATTATGTCGACCATTTTATGATGTTTGTAGCCTACTCATACCATACTTATACAGGTAGGCGGAGCTCCCTCGCCTATTGGAAAATTAATTCTCTCAAGTATCGATGTAAAGACCTTGCCGTAGAATTTACAAAGTTTACAAGACGATGTCATTCAAATGTCACTTAAACTTAAACATCCTGGAGGATTTAAAAGATTGGAAAGTACAGGGTTCCATAAAATCTATTCATAAAGATAAACTACACACGGATGATAGGAACGGACAAACTAAAGAAACACACTCGCTTACGGGATGAACTTTTATGGCACGATGGACATGCCAAATGGACAGTTTTCCGAAAATATAGTGTGGATATTACCTTGATTGCTTCTATGAGAAAGATCGTTTTGAAAGCCAGATTCATTATTTATACCTAATGCATTGCTTGGCTTGAATTTAACACAAGTCAACCTTTGTATTAATTGCATAATGACTGGATAATTCGTCACAGAGTCACAGAATAGATACAAAAGTTTTGCTGTGTAATTGAATGCTTGATCGGAAATCGTCAGAATTTGGCTCCTTGATTTAGCGTATTGTAAGTAAAAAATTGTAATTTATATGACAAACCTTGTTTATAACGTTATTCTATTTAGTACAGACCATTATTTTGGTTTATTACCTCTTTCAAGCCTAGACTACAAATAAAAACAGTTTCGAACCGATGAAAAAAAATGGCGGACATAATTTATGAATAAGCATCGTTTAGTGCACATGTCCCCAATCGTCCAATACGAAAATAATATATTATTTTTGGATCCAATACGGGAATATATTGGACGATCACGTGGTACAAATGCAGATTGTTGATTGGTTAGATTATCTTAGATATGTAATAATTATAATTATTGTACGTTCAAATGCATCATAGTTAAGATCGGTGCGTACTTTTTAGAAACGTGCTTACTTATATAAAAGGAATAAAATAATGATTCAAATCATCCCATATCAAGTTGACATTGAATAATCTTAGCCTACTACTTTGTTATTATTAATAATGTTTTCTTTTTCATTTCTTACGCTTAAATAACCAATTATTGTTTAACAAATTATGACACGAGCAAAACACTAGACAAAGGTATTGACGATTCTGAAAGCCTTTGTTGAGACATTTGACAACCTTCATATGAGTCATTGGAATTGTATGATTTAAATTCGCTTTTCAATAAATTCTTAATGGTGTAATCAACTGAAAAAGAAACACGCTAGTTAAGTTAGAAATGGTGTTAATTTCTTAGAACTTCTTGTAATAAGTGTATAATGCTCAGTGTATTGAAGCAAGTTGTTATTCCAATCATGACATTTATTGAATTCACCTCTTTCATCCAATATAAACGTCAGAAGTAGTAATGATTTTAACGTCTTGTTAATCAACATGACTCTAATTGACTGACTTATGTTGCGTGTCTGAATATACGTTTTAGTTCATTTGTTTGTAACATGATACTTGTGTTATCGTTCATGTGATAAGAATCTACCCTGTTTTAGCTAATGTACCAAATACAGTGAATACAGGTATCTTTTAAAGAGACCTTCACAATTCTTAATATCATTGACTATTCCGGCCATTATAATGGAACGATATTTATAGCGGAATGGTCTTGGTAGAGGAATGGTACAAATAGCGGAATGATCTTAAATGCGAAATGGTCTTAACAGCGGAATGGTCTTAGTAGCGGAATGATCTTTAATGCGAAATCGTATTTACCACGGAATGGTCTTAATAGCAGAATAGTATCATTAGCGGGATTGTATAATAGAAGTAAAATCCTTATAGCGCAATGGGCTTTATAGCGGAATAGTCGTAATAGCACAATGGTCTTTAAAGCGAAATGGTATTATTAGCAGAATGGTCTTTAAATCGGAATTGACTTTATAGTGAATGTCTTTTTGTATAATATGTTGTTATCAAATAAGATATGTTTGTTAATATCAAGCATTGGCATTTAAAGAAAATTTATTATGTATTGACGATATTTCTTTCCCTAATTGTGAGAGAACAAATACCCCAGACGATTGTTTGATTATCTGTTGAATCTTCTTCTGCATCTAATAGACTCTTACAATTGTTTACACGAAACCTTTTGGGTATGTATTCATTACTAAAGACTTGTCATATTTGTTGTGAACAATTCTTGCATTTGACGAATCAGATATGAAATCTGTAAGTGAGCAGTGAAGACAATGTCTGCACATAATGTATCCATTACTGAATGATCCTCATTAAACACAAATTCAATCAGGGCAGTTAAAATTAATATATTCTAACTATCAAGCCACTTGTCTTATTATATCATAAACTTGTTCACATGGTTATTTTCTTTATTTAAGAGGAGCAGTTTTTAGTTTCCATGGGAAATTTCTTTGAAATTGCGCAGTTTTCCCCAAATGTGTTTACCTTTGATTTTTACTTTATCTCCTTATCAATACCAATGAAACTGCAATTAGATATGCCCAAAGGTTATATATATATGGTAAAGGCCCAATGCCCCTTTTCCAAATACATAAAAATTGTGGTGTAAATTCAATACATTATGAATATTTGTTACAACTGATACTGTGGGACATATCCTCCCCGCTGGAATTCCACTAGCCTCCAGCTTGCATGCAAATTTTGAATATTTTCCTATAAAAATAGAGTTCCAACACATTCGTAGATTAGAAGTTTCCCCTCATAATTGATTATTATAAAATCACAACATTAATAATTCGTGACCAACAATCTCAATCTATTATCAATGATGTTGTCATTCAAATTTAATATTTCATCATCGAGTTAGGCTGTTATGTTGTTTAAAAACAAATACTCACAGTAGATTAAAGAAACGAGAAAGAGATGATATCGGAATCCATTTGATAAATTGGATTGAAACAGGTTTTGCTGCACGCATTGTGCTTAATGCAAAACAATTTAGCGTCAAGCATTCATCAGATATTAATGTTTAATAATGGGCCGTTACTTTCACCAACTTCCTGACCCAGTTATTTGCCTGCTCTCATAAAATGCCAGCGAAAGATATTTTGATAAACGAAGAAAAAAATGATGACCATGCTTACCAACATTCTTGTTTCCAGGGGATCGAGAATCCTGATAGCCTGTGGGTACGAGAATAGCTTATCACAAGTCTTTTTTGTATTTTTTACAGCTTGTAACATTGTCCAAACATATGAGGCGTAGTGGTTATAGCATGTCGGACTTCGAATCCCGAGATCGCGGATTCGAGCCAGGTCATACCCTATACATGAGTTGTCGGCCTCGTAGTAGGGTAAGTTAGTACTGGTGATAGAAAAGTGACCAAGACACCTATAGTAGGAAGAGATGGCCGTCGTATATATGACCTAAATATGTATTGAATACGACGTTAAACTCAATTTTAAAAAGAAGATTAATTAATGCTGATTTGGACATTTGACCTTACTACTATTTGAACTTTGTTCATGGTAATATGTTAATCGGTTAATCCTAACATCAGAATTTTGTCCAAGTACTTTTGGACGACACTATATCTCGACAAGGCATTCGGAACTCCTCGGCCATTCGCTACGAATGGTGTCACTATGGTCATTTTTTTGTACTCTTTGTTTCTATATAAAATAGCCAAGTTTCAGTGTCTCCTCTGACTTTCCCAAATAGATTGAGAAATAATGATTGGTATCTTGTTAATCCTCCACACTAGACCTGCAAAATAAGTCCAATAAAGATGGGTCATGAGCGATTGGATATTTCACTATTTCACATTGTGCACATGTATAGTTGGGAATTCCCATTCTCAAAGGTCAAAATGGCCGCAGTACACTCAATTCTAGATCTTCCACCGCAAGAAGTAGTTCTAAACAGAAAACACAAAATGGTCAGAATATTGTCCAAGAGGGCTAGAAAAACTAATTTGGGTGAAAAATATATTATTTCGACACATACAAACAGAGTCACAGCCACCCAAATGCATTCAAACTAAATTTTCAAAACTACTTTCGCAGTGTACAACCACCCGGAAACACTTTCTCACAAGAGCGACACCGAATAACCTCAGACATATTTAGGCGCCATTTTGAAACTACCGGTGTTGAAGTTAACAAATTCTCGTTCGTTTAGGCGATGAGTGATGTTTCGTTTTAGTCCATAAATTTAAAATAACTCAGTTCAATAATATCGCTGAACAATATCTAGTTAAATATATAAAATAGAAATATGTTTTGACAAAAATCTGTGTATATACTACAAAAACTATTTTGCATAACCGTTACGTGTTTCGCCTGTGCTTCATCTCGCGTAGGTTGAAAAAATCCAAGTCGCCAGGGAAGACCCCAACGAATACACCCGAGATTATTATTCTATAAAAGATCGAGGTGTTCCGAATGTTCGACGCGTGTGGTATAGAGGATATACAGAGCTGTAAATCTGGAAACTACAATTATATATTTACGTAATAACACACTGGGCACTTGTACAAGAATTTATCAGTATAATTACTGTCACCACAGTTGTCAAATACTGTGCCGTACATAATTTAATGTTTTCCATTTCCCGGAGTTGCAGTAGGGATTTACTGATAAATAGAGCCTAGCTACTTCAACAAATATATGAAAACCAAGGACAATTTAGTAGTGACAAACACAGCATATATTTCCCGAAACCATTTCCAAGAGTTGCAGTAGGAATATCCTAATTAAAAGAGTCTAGCTGCTTCAACCAATATAATTATTAAAACCACGGATTGTATAGTAGTGGGAAACACAGCATATTTCTTCCGAAAACAGCACTTGAGCACTGTCACTACCTCTTCATACTAATATAACAGAAACAATATTGGTTATGATACATACTGACGAGACAGCTTGCTAATTTTAACAACTTATATCCTAGACTTAAGCCGAAAAGTGCCTGGCTCCCAGCACCTAGTAGAAGTATTATAACAGATCACAACAGTAGGTCTATATTTATGAAGAACTAACAAATATATAGTCCGATTTTATCCGGTGAGCCGTGACTGCACTTTTGTATTTATAGATTTTTGGAACATTCCTACAAAAAGGTAACACAACTTATTTAACCAACCAACTGATTACTGTCTTTATTTTAATTATTCAACATTGACTTAAGTGACTCAGTGGTCGTGGCGGTAAGACACTTGTATTTTTAAACATTGCTTTTTATACACCGTGTTCGAATCCTGCTTGGTATCCATTATTTATTTTTTTTGCCATCATAGAAACGTACAACTCGAAATCTCTGTGCAGCTAGAAGCCAAATGGATATAAAATAGAATATGCATATTTGCCTGAGTTTGTGCTTAGTTATACATTGATGTCATACACTATATTGTCTCGACCATGTCTTACAGAAATGATTGTATGTACATGCATTGTATAAGAAAGAGAAGCGCAATGGGACGCATGTCACTTTGGCACATTCGTCTGGCATTCACCGTGAAATTATTCATGTTTTGACAGTTGAGAAAAAACGAACAATACGCACAACTATGCATGAATATAAGAATAAAATAACAAATATGGAGGCGGTGAGATTCGAACCACTGCAGTAAAATTTATGCATTGGCCATATGTTTCCGACTCGATTCAGACGGAGCTATTTTAAAGAATGATTTTGAACTATTATATCGTGCATATATACTTTAGATATTATAGTTTGTATTGATTTTCAGTGTAGTATTTACTGGTTATACCTATCGTCATGGTTATGATTAGACTCATCGAACCTGTCACGGCTCGCCGAATAAAATCGGACTATAACCAATCTAACAAAGAACACAATATTTATAACACGTGTACATTCAGTGTGTCATGGTATTAAATAAACGGTTCGGTAAATGCCCTGTTGTTTTTCCGAGGACAGCAGGATGTTCAGTTACCTTGAACGTTCCAAAACGTTCCATAACGGAAGTGTCTGAACAACCCAAAGACAACTAAACCCGATACAACTCAATCTCCTACTAATGGTTTGAGCTGTTCCAACTTTAAGTTGAGTATTGCATGGGTTGAGTTGTCTTCGGATTGAGCTCTCCGTATCCGTAACGTAAGCTTACAGTAGTTACTGAACGCGGGGCAGTTGTATAGGGCCGAGTTTTATTTTACCGAGGGCAGTCGTATACGCCCTAGTCTTAAATGACTTAACTGGAACAATGCCCTCAGCACTGATCTATATACCATTTTCATCTATATGAAGTTGATCAATTTCTTTTAAATCCCCTTCAATTAAAAAAATGCATGATCCTCTAAATTATAATTAACACCTTAGAAACTTTTGTCTAGGTCGAACATTAGTTTCTTACAGTTAATGTGTCTTATTAGGAAAGTCCTGTATAGTTGGCGTGAACGTTACACCGTGTGGCAATCACCGAAACAGTAGAATTGTTTGTATATGACAATTTGTTGATACGTTCTGTCACGCAAGGATTAACAAAACAAGCTTCCAAAGCGAGTAATTAACGCCTAGTTACATTATTCCATCAGCTTCTTGATTGCTTTGAGCTTTCGTCACATAGATAGGAACTGCACACATAACGCAATTACTTGTAGCAGGCCATCTACGGCGTTTATGTCACAAAATATTACAGACAAAATTTATTGGTTTACCTTATTCGCTGTATCTCTCCATTCCCACATAGTTGCTAGAACAAAACGCTATGAAAGTTGCGAAACGGTTTAGTTGCATGATGGTACCATATAATCGTAAAACAGTTTCGCAAGTATTACAATACAATACAATACATTATTCATTGAATATTTCAAGGCCTCCTGCCCATAATACATAACATGCACATTACAATTATGTCATATACATTTAAGTTATGTCAAACATAGAATACAAGGCAAAATAAGAATAATAATACGTACGATTGAACATAAAAGAGACAGTGTAGTTGGCTGGAAACAACAACAAGTGAAAAGACTACATGTGAATTGCTGATATCAAGAATAAGAGGCTATTTATTAGCTATTAATTTTTAACATCAATTCATGAATAAATTTGGAAAGTCTTGTGATAGTTTGACTGTCATTAGTCGACATAAGATTATAAAAGTCAATGAGGTTGGTTCTATGATTGTACCAGTTGAATAAGTATTCTCTCCTAACATCGATATATTTACTACAATGGTAAAAATGCGTGGTATTCACAATCTAATAATGACGTACCAAGGTTAGAAAAACAATGATCGCAAATACGTGCGTTTTCAGAAATACCAAGTTGACGACCTGTCTCAAATTTTAATTTATGATTACTTAACCTGAATCTAGACATTGATATTTTATATTTTAAGTCTATGTTTAATGTGAGATATTTTTCTACATCTAATAATGATTTAAAATTACAATAATGATGACATCTACTTACATCTATTGTATCGTATCGTATTGAAACACAAGAACGATATAAAATCGCGATACAAATGTACTTACTTATAAAAGGAAAATAACTCATACACGCGTGATACATGTTCAAACACGAATATCTGTGCTTATTTTCTATCAAACAAACCAGCATAGTCTACTCTATAATAACGTTATACAATGTATGTATGTATAATTAATTTATATGTATTCAAATAGTGAGAAACACTGTCACAAAGGACTACAAAAAAGCGCAGCTATCCTTTAGCGACCTGACACTGAGCTGTTGTTGAACATTCAAGGCAACATTTTGCTGCGCATTTCCTGAGAAAATTTTGAAGGATATATCAGTTCTCACGTATGTGAAGTGTTAGTTCCCTCACTTGGGAGCAATTAGACAATCAAAGATATATTTACAAGACGGAAGATGACTCTTAGCCACAACAGGAGAGTCTTAACTAAGTAAAATATGTTTGTATATTGTTTTAACTGACATTAAGTGGAAAATTATTATTCATTGGCAATATCTGTCGCTACCAAACGTGGCAAAGTGGCAATACATACACAAGACGGATGTTTGTTCTCTCTTGGGGTAGCTTATTATACTATGAGCTGTATAAAGTTCTCACCAAAACTGCTTACTTATTCAGTATTAACTGAAATATTTGTCTTTATTTCCAGCTTTATAAAATAGTAATTGGCCTATCAGATTGGACACGATTCTTCATTTTGGTTATTAATTTTGAATATTTGTGCATTTGATACATTATATACATAAGATAAATATTGGAAATAATTAATGTGACTCGAGCTGCGGTTCCCTAAAACGTCAGCGTCAATAGGTAACGTGCAAAAGCACTTACTGGCAAAGTTAGCTATTAACTTCAGGCTTCATGAAATGTACCGGTAAAAATATCGAGTCAGTCATCTTGGAAAATGAAAAAAGAACCGTCACAGTAAAATATAACTAAGATATTGAGTATCGCGTTTAATAACAACAAAAACTAGACAAAAAACAAAGTTTGTGATAAAATCACAATCAAAGATTTGTCAGAAACTAGTTTCGTTCCTATTACTGTGCAGACAATATGGCGTTCAATTCTAATCAAGTTAAAAATTAAACTTTTGTTTACAATGAGTTATCCTTGTTTTTATTTCGAACTAAATTTGAAAAAAGTAATTGATCGTTATCGGAAATGAGATCTAGGTATTTAAAATGCATGTGCAGATGTTTCTCCACTAGTCGGTTGGGTACCAGATGCAGATCTCAAGTTTGCCGATTTGATTATCGGACCAGAAAATATTTTTAAGTGATTATCGAAAAACTATCTTACTCCTTGTAGTGGTAATCATAGAACAAACAACTCTAATAATAATGATAATGATGATATCAATAATAATGCTGATGGTAATTATTATAGAGTTAATAATGATGGTGATAGTGATGCTATTTATGATGACGATGTTAATAAAAATGTATTGGTGATGATGATGATGATAATCATAATGATGATGATGATAATGATGGCGGTGGTTGTGATGATGATGATGATGGTGATGGTGATATTGATGGTGATGGTGATGAGGATGAGGATGAGGATGAGGATGATGATGGTGGTGGTGGTGGTGATGATGATAATGATAATGATGACAATGATAATTATAACAATAACACAAGTCAAAGGTTCATGGCGTCAATTATCCTTCAGCACTAAGAATAGTTCATTCACGGCCATTAATAATTCATCACAAATCACCAACACAAAGGTATACCTGTAAAACTCATCATAACTTGTAGGAACTGTTTACTTTGATCAGAAGTGTTATGTTGTTTGTAATGTAATATATTTACACGTACAAGACAGTCGGTGATAATTAGTTAAACATGATAGTAGTTAGTCACTTGTTTTAACGAGCAATGGTTCATTGATACAGGCTGTGTAAATAATCTGCACTCTACAAAATGTTCCATTCTAAGAGCAATTAATAAACCTGCTATTAGCTCCATGATAATATTTGATTTATCATTGCTTTTTCATTAGTTATTGTACGTTTTTATTCTGTTCATTAAGACAAAGTGTTTTAAATGGATAATAATGCAGTGCTATCTAACTAAAGTGTCTAGACTGAATCCTGCAGCGTATTCAGTTACCTTGAACGTTCCAAGACGTTCCGTAACGGAAGTGACGGAACAACTCAACCCATAGACAACTCAACCCGAGACAACTCAATCTCCAACTATCGGATTGAGTTGTCCCAACTTTGAGTTGAGTACTGCACAGGTTGAGTTGTCTTCGGGTTGAGTTCTCCCGTACCCGTAAAGTTAGCTTACAGTAGTTACTGAACACGGGGCTGGATTTAAGAATATTCTGATTAATAATTTACCCGTGAAAACTGTTTTTTATTTTAAGTAAACGATGTCCTTTAACGCATTGTGTTTGATCATGACGAGCGGTCAGTTCACCTAACTATATTGTAGCTTCCCTGGCTTATTGTTTTGTGTTGGTTAATGCCCAAGTTCCATAAAATCGTGGCTTGTTACGGACCCGTACGTGCAGACAGTCGTAGGCCGTGGGAAGCCTTGCGTATCAAGGTGACGGTACGAACATAGTACGAAACAAGACACCCGTACGGAGCCGTAGCTGGAAGATATGCATGTTTAATACATTCTCGACCACGATTTTGTTCACGATTAGACTCTGAAACTGATACATGTATCCTGAGCTCATCTGCCGGACCCTGGTAAAAACGTAACAATCCGTACGGGTACGCAAGAGTTCGTACGGGTCCTTGCGGAGCTTGATCGCACGGTGCCCGTACGGTGACCTCACGGCTATTTTTATGTTTATGGGACTGTAGGTTTAAATGTCGTAGCAACACATTGTTTCCATAGAGATGTAACAGTTCCCCAGTAGTCTATTTACCCTTCAACAAGGAATCGAAAACAATGGAAATAGTCTTGAGTTACTTTAATTTATGAAATTGACTCAGGGCAAAACAAAGGGCTATATACAAGTTAGCAGTGAATACTATATGTCAAGGATTGAGCACAGAGGTTTATAAGCAGTAGTAGAAGTACGGAGCCCCTTAAGTGACATTTTGAAATACTTTTTTTACTTTCACAACTATTTTGTTTAAACGTAATATTATTTCGTTAAATCGAAAAATATTTCGAATAAACGAAATAATATTTAGTAAAAAAACGAAATAATATTTAGTAAAAACGAAATAATATTACGTTTAAACGAAATAGTTGTGAAAATAAAAAAAACATTTTAAAATGTCACTTAAGGGGCTCCGTATAGAAGTGAGAAAGGCCGTAGATATTATTCCAAGAGATCAAACTCCGCGAAAATATGCCCCCCGCTCAATGCAATAACGTACTAATGAATAATTTCAAATTTAAATTTCGTTCAGAGATATTAAAACGGTAGACCATGGATATTAAAAAACTAAAACATTCCATTCTCTTCGCGATCGTAATTTCTTATTTCTCGTTTTCTCTGGAAGGAAAGTAATCCGTTCGCCTTTCTAATATCGTAAATTTTAGAAATAATTATAATAATACTCGCAGATATAATGTCTTCTAAAATTTCAAAATGGACTGGAATGAATTATTTAAAAAGTGCATTAACTCAATTTTACATATGTACATGTATTTCTTATACTTAACATTTTAAAATTTCAACATCTCTGTTTTGAATTATCAAAACAACTATTAGGCCAGATTACATTATTGTACAATGGTTAGAAACATTGGTTAACAACGAAAGTTAGCAATAGTGTTGATGTCGCTCTTGTTGGAAAATTGCTTCCGGGTCGTTTTACACTAAGAAAGTAGTTCTGAGAATTTGGTTTGACTGTATTTGGGAGGTTGTGACTCTGTTTGAGTGTGTTAAAATAACATTTTTTCTCCTATATTGTTTTTTCTATCCCTCTAGGAAAATATTCAAACCATTTTGTGTTTTCGTTTTAGGACTACTTTTTGCGGTGGAAGATCTAGAATTTAGTGCACTGCGGCCATTTTGACTTTTAAGAATGGGAATTTCCAACTGTACATGTACGTAAAGAAAGAGAAATTGTGAGAAAAATTTAACGTTTAATCCCCTATATTCTTTGGACTTATTTTGCTGCTCTAGCGTTGAGGATTACGAGTATACCATTCATCGTATCTCAATATATTTGTGAAAGTCAGCAGAGACACTCAAACTTAGTTTTTTATTGAGACAAAGAGCGGAAATTTTCACAGGAGTGAAACCTGTGGCGCTTTTCACAATAGGTCTTACAATAAAAATCATCGTAAGTCAAAAGTAAGATACATTAATATTACAGTCAATATTTGGACAATTAATTCCAAATATAATTAAATTATGTAAAATATTGTGTACCTTTTAAATATCATATCATAGTTGTGTTTATTATCCTCCTGACTTAATTTTGCAAAATTATGAAATTGACTTACGACAATTTTAATCGTAAGAATTTGTGTGAAAAGATGCACAGTTCTCACTCTCTGTCTCACACACACGCGCAGTATCTTTCCGTACGTGAACATAATCTGTAAATACGTTCGTATCAATAGTGATTACAGTTACCATTGAGAAGCGACTCTCTATCGTAGAATGAAGAGTCTATAGAAGCGGCTGATATCGACCAATCAGAGGCTTCTCTGGGATATGTTGTTGTTTTATTTCATATACAATGGTGTTGGTGCCACTTGTTTCAGACTAAGAACTGTTGGTGTGGTGATGTTGTTTTGTTGACAACAGTATGGACATTGAAGAAAAAACAACAATAGTTTTTATTTAGTTTTTAGAAAAAGTTAAACCAAATAATAATAAAATATCGCATTTTGGTGTTTTTTATTTACATTGAAAATTATTGAATTTCAGTTTTGAGTTGACTTTGCTGACCGGTTATTTTTTCTACTAAAAGTAAAAAATCTTTGAATGGTAAAGTCATAGACTAATAGAAGGAACTAAGGTATTAATCTAACGTGTGTTCTGGAAATCGTTCCCGACGTTGGCAACTGGCAGATAAGCACAATTACATATTGTTGTTTTTTATCCACGAAACAGAAACATATCTAAACAACAGTAATAATTGGGAGAGCGTTTTGCTTTTGTTACTTACTATAGGAAACAACAAAAAACAACATTTGTGTTATTCATTTGTACATTTTGGATTGTTCCATAGGTATGTATGTTAGTTTTTTACAATCATGCTATTGTGTGTACTTTTTGTATAATTTTGGTAGAGTTTTTATTTTCTTATATTATAAATCAGGCGTAGCAAATGGTTTTCGTATTAGTGTAATTTGTGATATATTTTTTATTTTAGTTTTTTCGTTATGTATTACTTATGTTATGGTGTTAATTTATTATTGTTAACTTTTATTCATTATTTAGTCAGAGGTGCATTCATTAACCTTACTAATTTTAATCGATCATGCGGTAATAATAAAATAGTTCAGTATTTACATCCGCGGGCTTAACCACTGACAGTTAAATAAATTTCAACAATACCATCGGACAAAAGTAATTAACTGATCCAATTCGTAATAAATATATTAACTAAAAATAATAATTAAAATTACGTGACAACGTTTTCTCCATAGCCGAGTGCAAAATTATTATAATTTTTTGAGAGTATGTAAATTATTTGTTATTTAACCAATATAATGCATTTTAACAGATGTACATATAATATCGTATTGTATCTTTTTTTGTAAAAAATCTCTCATTGGCCTTACTTACTAATAGGTTATTTGAATGCATTCGTAATTATGTTTTTTTTTTGTCTTAACGAATCTTTAATACATGTAATTATATAAGTTATACTAATCAAGTATAAGCTTGATTGTGAGTCAAGTTATTAAAGCTTATTTAATCACTCTTATTCAGTCCACTTCCTGGTCCTCCAGCACTGAGCTAGTATAATAACATTTCACACTCAAGGAAACAACGGGGCCGAATTTGGGGGCTTTTTTACATCCAACCAGCTGCTACATGTATCTAATCTAATAATTACAACATGTTCGCTCAAAATGAGTATGTCTGGATTGAAACGCCATTTTATATAATGATTCTAAATATAATACAGAGTTCAGTTAAGTATAGTCTATTTTTTCTAAACTCTCAAAGATTGAATAATTTCACGGTGATTAATTACACACTATCACAATATCAGGAGTGTAAGATAAAGAGCAAGAAGTCGCCGTAAAATTATTCATGTTTTGACAGTTGAAAAAAAAACGAACTATATACATATATGATATACATAAAGGATACTAACTGAGTGCAAGGGTTTTCTGAGTCAGAACAACCTGGCCTTGGACTTCTCAAAATCACGATAAGTCCGCGGCCAGGTTGTTTTAACACAGAAAATCCGTAGCACGAGGTTAATATCCGACTTACACAATGATTTAAGTGATTAGTTACACATGTACATTAATTGGGTTTGACTACGTTTTTACAAACGAATTTGTTTCGAGTGCATCTTCTTCTGTTATGAGCATTTAGTGGATTTGAAACAATTAATTAACAGATAACTAGTGTGATTTGATTACATGTTTTAGCATCCGCGACGGTAAATGATATTTGTTAATTAACAATAAATGCATGAATAAGTTTCCGTATTCATTGTACTGTTTAATTTTTATTCAAGCCGACATTTTTTTTTATTCAATGTCATCTTCTCATTTTTATTAAATTACGCATGTTTACGCCTTACATATTGGAAATAGTCATGGACAGTATTATCTTACATACTTATTCTTGATCATTTAGTTTGGTAGTAATATTGTAAGTCAATGAGTCAGAATTTGAAGTATTTTAGCTGGTTAACGTCGTTACTAAATTATCATTATCATTACAAGAATAAATGCAACATATTCATTTCTTTTGAAGAAATTTTAAGTTCTGTACATATTTCCGAAGAGATTTAAGTTGTGTAAACATTTCATGAAAATACAATTTAATACAAAATTAAACAGTTCGTGATTATTTTAAATTCTAAATTAACAGGAACACCTCGCTCCATTGAATACACGACTTAAAATTTCACGAGGGCAGGTTATTCTTTTTCACGTGGCATGGTTGATATCTAAATATCAACTCGCTCACGTGAAAAAGAACAACTCGCTTACGTGAAATCTTTTGTTTTACTAGGTGGTTCCGAAATATATTAACCCATGTTATATCGTTCGTTTTTTCTAAACTGTCAAAGTTTGAATAATTTCACGTCGAATGATTACACACTATCTCAATGTCATGAGTGTTAGACAAAGAGCACGAAGTCACCGTGAAATTATTCATGTTTGACAGTTGAGAAAAAACGAACAATACAAAGGAAGCGGTGTGTAACATTAGATATTGATATATATACATTAAAAATACCACTAAGTTAAACCCGCTAGAGATGATGTCGGCTTGTACAATCCCTTGATTTAGATATGATTTTAGCTTGTACAATCCGTTGATTTATAGACCTTTTTTCTTCTCGTATAAGTAAAAATACTTAGTCGGGACATGTCAAATATTGATATGGTAGTGCAGTAAACAATGTGATCTTTATAACTAAACTTAACTGTATTCAATTCTTTTTTTTAAAACAAAAATATCTATGAAATATTAGTTTGTGGTCGTCTGTCACAAATCCAATTACTTCATCTGACTTTACGACGTGCGCTCCTCTCGCAGCTCGGTGAATACATTGAAGAGTATTTACGACGATGCTTGTGTTTTCAAGTTAATAAAAAAATCAAAAATATATAAATAATAATATAAAAAACGTTTTTAAAAACGATGAAATATATATTTTGTTATTATTAAATGGACAATATGGTCAAATATATTTGTGAAATTGCGTGCAAATTTGTTGTGTAATTAAGGACTTTTGTCAGTTATCTTTCCCCGATAAAATCTGAAGCAATCCAATTGGTAAGTAGGTCCTATCAGTTGGAATCCTCGGACTTTATTCTTGAATTCCTATTTAAGGATAACAAAATATTTCATCTAATATCTTTCTTGTTAAAGACGATACCAACAGAAGTGGTAAAATTTAGATAGTTCTTTACCTTAAGATTACTTAGTTTGAATTTCAAACTAACAAAATGATTTACAAAAAAGTTATTAAAGATTAATTTCGGCAAATTGACATTAAAAAGTAAGGATAAAATCCGAGAAATCCAACTAATTCGACCTTCCTATTTCAAGTTCAAAGCCAGAAGGATTATAAACCTAACTATGATATGAAAATCAAAAGGTATACAGTATCTTACATAATTCAAAACTATTTGGAATTGATTGACCAAAAAATGACCATATTCTTACATTTAACTTACGATGTTTTTTGTCGTAAGATTTTGTAAGAGTTTTATACTATACATGTATGTATATGCATATCACGACGGTCAGCCGCCATACTCACTATTCCCGGAAACGTCTTTACCAATAGGCCATAGCTATTATACGTTAAATAATTAAATTACAGCATGTTAAAGCAGAATGCAAGCTAAAACACGGAATGGGATTTCACATTTAGAGAGTGGCGACATGGTTATAAATAATCCATTGCCAACATTCCTAGAATTTAAGTCTGGCAAAATTTCAAGTTGTCATGTTTAAAGCGTGTAATCATTATATACAGTCGAGATTGTTTGTTCACATTGGCAAGTTTTAAATTTTACTGAAATGTACAAAGCATTACTGGAGACATCAACAAAATTGTAGATTTTCGGGGTTTGTTATTTGCTTTACTGTGATTGTTTTTCATTAGAATTTCATGAAATTTGTCAGGAATATAAATTTAACTTTATATTTGCTAGATGAAGTTGGTGTACTGTTTCAATAATTCATGCATACTTTTATCATTTGGAACTCCTCGGCCATTCGCTTCGAATAACCTCGGACATATTTAGGAGCCATTTTGAAACTACCGGTGTCCAAGTAAACAAATACACGATCGTTAAGGCGATGAGTGATGTTTCGTTTTTAGTCCGTAAATTTGAAATTTCATAGTTCAATGATATCGCTGAACAATATTTGGTTCATTATATAACATAGACATACATGTATGTTTTGACAAAGATCTGTGTGTATACTACAATAACTATTTTGCATAACCGTTACGTGCTTCGCCTCGCGTAGGTAGTAAAATCCCAAGCTGCCAGGGTGGACCCCCCACGAATCCTTCCGAGATTATTCACTCATGAAAGGTCGAGGTGTTCCGAATAAACTATTATAAGTTACTTGTTTCCATCGCAACGCATAGTAGAATACTCGCTGCGGGTCATTGGTTTACAAAAAAAGATCTAGAATTTTAATGCATCTTTTTTAACATACAATTTTGGAAGAAAATGACTACAGTCCAAACACTGCAAACTATTTTCCTAGCAATGTGATGTTCATCCATAAATGCTTTAAAAAGCGTTCAAAAACCGTCTTATATGTGTTTTATGAATTTATGTATTTCTTTATGACAACTTAAACAGTTTCAAAAGTTGTAAGAAAAAGGGAATAATGAATTTTAGTGAGTTATTCTGTTTTGCATTTTTCTTTTGTGGTTGTTTTTTTTTTCGTTTCGTTTCATTTATAATTTGGGTTAATAACTCTAGTAAAACACATGCTTCTCTTTTCTGTATTTTCTTCTGTTTCTTTTCATTTTTGAAAGATTGGGTTAATAGTTATTCTAGAAAGCAGACCACCACTTAATTGTAAATTAAAAACATAGAATATGAATCTTATCCAATAACCTGGTGCATGGTAACATCGTTAAATTTCGCTACAATTCGGCTGTTTCCGTAAAAATTGTTAATTCGGAACAAGCACATGGAAGCGATAAATGAGTATGAAACATTAATGATAAAATGTGGAATAAAACTCGACTGAACTAGACAGTATTATGATTATTAAGATAGCATGTTTTAATTACCGTGAAGTTAGAGCGGATAAAGCTGTCAATGTTCATTTGTCGATCTATGGTGGTTATACCACGTGACGGGTTGTCAAAATAAAAATTGTCCCTAAAAATAAGCGAAGGACATCGTATATTCTTCTTCGATGTGTTTTTTTTACTGTTTCCCCTTTTATACCATGGGATAACGTGGGGTGCTTGCTCATTCTAATAAAGTAATCTACACTGCGAGCCAAAAAATCTTTACACATGTCAAATTTTGATGTTTTGCCGATCACAACGTATGCCATTCATTCCCCAGCCGACCAAAAATACGTTTCTAGACAAAACGTGCATCTCTTAAAAAGTCCATTCCATCGGAACGGATGTTGGCTTCGTGATAGTGAATATATACAGTCATTTGACCAGTATTGTCATTAAGGAAATGAACGTCGTCTGTTGACACAGATTTGTCCGGAAATGTACCGGAATCTTGGTTTTTTCCGTACTTTTATCGCGGAGATAAGTAAAGAAAAGTAAAACGTAATTGCATTTTATGGTCTAAGTTTCATGCTTACGCACGTTCACCGACTTAACAGCTATTACCCATGGTCATTGGGCTACTGGTTTCTATCTATCAATATCCATGCGGAGTCTTTTTACTCCGCTTATTAGTACAGCCGACGGAACTATACCACCCTCGCAGGTAACCATTTACACCTGGGTGGCGTGAAGCAATCGCATGTAAACTTCTTGCTCAAGGAAATTAGCAGTGCTCCTATTGGGAGTCGAACCCAGAACCTCTCGATCCCTAAGCGTGCGTCCTACCACTGGAGTACTGCTCCTACTTTATACAATTTATGCTTGGATATTGCCATTATGTTTATGTCAATGATCTTTAATAGCGCTCTATAATTTCTAAGGCCCATATGGCGGATTGGATGAATCCAATTTTGAATCCTTATTAAAAACATTATTACTTGCAATATTAGGAATAATTTCTGTTTACATGCATATAAAACGAGGCAATAGTATTTTTATACGTATGTATTGAACGTAAGCCTGTACGACCCAATTCATAACAAATATTTAAAATCGAAAACATCTTAAATCGTAATAAGAAATTATTAAAAAACGTAGTACTTTGTTTCATAAATGTCAAATAATTTCTTACATTCTTTCATAACTTTGAATAATTATTTCTTTTGTTCATTTAACCTACATTCTAAGACAAAGTGTAAGACAATATGTTACAAATTACACTTACACTAATTTTTATCGTAAATATATTTGATGTAATATTCGTACTACTTATTTTTCACGAAGAAGATTTGACCGAAGTCGAACCTTGATGGTAAATTGCGTGCAACGTACTTCGATGGAGGGCTATGTGCTAATCGTTTTATAACTTGTGGTCCAAATTATATCGCTAATGCTGTATGTGCTATGTAATCAATTACTCTAGTCTACTTTACTTCTTACTTAGTTGCAAGTTAAAGTTAAAGCAAGGATTTTAAAGTCTCCTTTTAGTATCACTATTCAGTCGACTTTTGACATTAACTTCCCCGATCATCGAGTCACACACCCATTATCATACGGGCAAATTGCAGCCACGACATAAAGCGCAACAGGTACCCATTTACACCAGAATGTAGTGAAGGAATCACAGGTAAACTTCTTGCTCAAGGAAATTAGCAGTGCCCCTAGTGGGATTCAAACCCAGGACCTCTCGATCCCTAAGCGCGCGTCCTACCACTGAACTACTCATCCTACCAGAGTACAATACGATAATATGAAATAGTTTTGTATGCAATAAAATATTATTAATCTAAATACTGACTTTTAATGTTTGATAACTTCATTACGTAGAATCATCATAACGTTTATTTGTCTACCAAGATTTTCCGACAAATTAACGAAATTGACGTATAATGATTATGCTCCATTATACCAATCTTAAATAAACTATATCCTCTGTCTCGATAATTCTGTCGTAAATATATGTAATTAAAAAAATACCGACAGCTAATGTCTTATATAGGTCGTTAATAAGTATATTGACGTAAACGAATTTTTAAATATATCGCAATCGCAGTTAATGGTTCCCGCCATGTGAGCCAACTAATCCGAACATTATCTGCCTTCTTTTCCAACCTCTTCAATTACATCACAAAATTGCTACTAACGCACGTAATACACAGCCATACGACTTAATAATCTAATTTAAATGACATAAACCGGTCTATTTATCTTTTTTCCATTACTATAAGAATTATATAAATGTTCTAATCGGCTATATAATCGCTTAACAAAAACAATGGTTTTATTAAGGAAGATCTACATGTAACAGTCAATGAACGCCGTTAATTAATTCCTAACATAACACAAATTTAGATAAATTAGTAACTTTATTTTACTGTTTAGACTGCTTACGGCTACAATTTGCTAATCGTCACAAATGCTATCAAAGAGTTAAGAATAAAACAAATTGAGTACAGTTCCACCATTAAAACAATCAAAATCAATGACCCTCATAGCTGAACTGTCTAATTTTAGCGCATTTTTCTACTCAAATTAGGCAATTATTACTTGAAAACCACAAACATAGTTTTATTTTGAAATGAACATGGCGGTCGTTGTTGTTGAATTATTATTTTATATACAAATAAGCCGCCCGGCTAGCTCGGTTGGTAGCGCGCAAGTCTACTGATCGAGGGGTTATGGGTTCGATTCCCGTTGTGCGCAAATTCAACATCATGCATCAGCAACTATTCTTGATATTATTTAAGACAATACGGCCTTGCATTAATTTTGTTCGTGGAAATTGATTACAATTTAATAATTGCCGAACGCTAATCAGCAGATAATTATCGTTTAAGTAAACCAGGAAATAGAGTAATTTCTGATAATTTTAGTGATAATAACATCCCATTATCATGTATTATCTCTCATCTTGCCGTCTGCTAGTGAATGAAGATAATTAAATTGATAATCATAATCAGATTGGACGATGATAACTCACGTGTTACACATGAAGTATTGACGTCATGTTTGATTACGTCACGACTTCGCAAAATCTCATCAAAATCTGTATTTTATAACTTTTTTATTCATAGGACAAATTTACTTAGCATGTAGTTCTACAAACGTCTGAGCAACTCGTTTTCTTACAATGCCGTCACACAGTTAAAGTCGCTAATCCCACGAAGAAATTTCAAAACATAACGCATTAGATCTGAATCCAAACTGAAAGTCAATCATCAATGAAAGTTTTCAAATTGGTTTACAGAAATGCATTTTATCGGTTTTTAAAAATGCAAAGAAAACTTACTCTAGCATGACAATTAACGCTGAGTATGTATGATCGTATCGCGGTAGCGTACTTACAATTAATAAAATAACCTGTTTTTTGGACGAATCATTTTTCTCAGAAGTGGTATCATTCGGAACTACCTCGGCGATCATCTACGAAGATATACCTCGGATATCAGACGTAGTAGGAATACAACCAAGTTATGAGGTCAGGCGATTAACTCTAGGTTAAGTAGAGCCGATGTAAACAACCAACATGGCGGATCATTTTGCAGAAAGTATCGAGTATGCAAAAAATGTTTAAGGATCAACTTAGGGTATAAATGACATTACCTCTCTGTATGGCTTTTACTGCCTATCATCTTCCGTCATTTTTGGTGTGTGCCAGCGTTCTATTAAGTAAACGTCGGGAACGAGGCTAGATTCTATGTTGGAACTACTTTCGCTCCTCGTGATATCCGAGGTGTATTTGCGTGGAAAATCGCCGAGGTAGTTCCGAATGAAGTGGTATCAGACGTCCTTGGACAAAATCAATCAACATCTCAAATTAAGTCAGACTCCGTCAACTCTAATCATTGTAGCCATTGCGTGTTTAATAAAGCGACTGTTATTGACACAAAATTAGATTAAGTATTAAATGAGGTATTGAAATGACAGGTTTAATCATGTTTATGACATATCGTGATATTGTATCCGACAAGTTATTGTTACAACGACATTCAGTGTTTCCATATTTATAACAAAATATAATAAACAAAAATTGATGTTTTGTTGTGCGATTTTTTTGGGAAAGAATGCATAACACCAAAAGCTGCCCAACACGATATATTATAATTGCATAATTTGGCTTTAATTCCGTGGAATAAAAAGAGAAACGATTCTGGCCACCATAAGTAAACATCCATTACTTGTATTGAAATGTTGAATTCGGGCAAGGATATATCAAGTGTATTCAGTGCTAGGTCTGCAGCGTGTTCAATTATCCCGAACGATCCGAAACGTTCCGTAACGTTAGGATCGGGACAACTCAACCCAAAGACAACTCAACCCGAGAAAACTTAATACCTCACTAACGGTTTAAGTTGTACCAAGTTTGGGTTGAGTTATCTATGGGTTGAGTTGTCTACGCGTTGAGTTGTCCCGTATACGTAACGTTCGCTAACATTCGTTACTGAACACGCTGGTTAGAAAAACTACGGCTTAAATTTTTTAATTGAGAAATGTTCGAAGCAAATTTGATGAACACACAGACGTTATTTGGACTAACTTTTGACATTGATGAAATAACCAAGCGTACATGAAAGCATTTCTAATGAAGAAAGGCATCTCAGTAACTATCAAAGCCAATAGGGCAACACCTTAAAATAAACAAATCTTGGATATTAGTAATGTTACTTTTTTCAGTAATCACCAGGTGCGAAAGTTCTATTTTGTAAATTCGGCGAATGTATAACTACATTTTTTTAAATTTTGGTTATTTTCGAAAATACGGTACATCAAAGGAAATATGTGTTAAATTCAATCAGGAACGTTTTTTTAAACGATACAATTGAAGATAATGCTATGAATAATTAAGTCTTATATCTTTTACGTTCGTGTTTTATTGCAAGAAATAAACATTTAAATTCCATACTATATCACTTTCCAAAAACACCTGTTGTTTAATCGTTGGTAATAGTATTTTGAAATCTTTTAAATCTTCGAAGGTGTGAAAGTAGTGGTATATCTTCACTAACAGATTTGAACATTTTCTCTATATGTTGCTTCCATGTAAACAATATAGAAACACCCTTAGTAACTATTAAAGCCACTGTACGAAGATACATTCATTAACATTAGACTTGAAAGCGTTTTACAAACATAAAGTTATCAAAAATTTTAACATGTATTATAGACGCAATAAACTGTTCAAACCATTCTGCATTCTAAGTTCAAGTTCGACCAAGTGTCGGTTTCTTAAAAAGTGGGGTACTTTTTAACAGCACACTATAATCATGTATACGTTAATGCTTATTATACCTAATCCACAATAGTTTAAGAGCTTACTTATGTAATTCAGAGTAAGTTTTTTTATGATTAGACTTAATCTTAAACATACCGTGATAAAAACCACTGTTTGAAGTATTGACAAGCAAAATCTACTTTCGGTTTCGATCTACTTTCACTTCGAAATGCAGTAAATAAGTTAATACCATTAATATATTTAATCAATATATGAATTTATATAACAATTCCTTTTCATTTGAGATGTTTGAAGATAATGGGGCTTTAACAATAAACTAATCGTAACTTTCTTAATTCATAATTAGTGGCTTCCAACCCATTAACAAAATTAGGCCTTTAATTAATAACATACAAATTATTACCTGACAATATCTTGTACTAACATTGAATTATGTAAGTCCCAGGTAGACATACTGTTAGACCGACTGTTAGTTTGATAATGTGGTTCAGGGATTGTAGCGAATTCTTAGAAGTTTTATCTGAGCTTATCTCATGCTACATAACTCTTGGCAACAGTATTACCTTTATCTACAGGTATTCATTTAGAATGCTAGTTAGAACAGATCTTATAGATAAAGGTCGAAGAAAGAATAAATAAAAACTATATTTTATTCCTAACAAAACAATTTTACGGCTTATTTCATGTTAATCAGCAAAACAAATTTCCATCAAGATAAAAGTTTGAAATACGCGTGTGAACAGCTATTAGGTAACGTTTTAAAACTGATAAATTATTATGTTTTATTCCTTGTTGCTTTTTTGGCTCAAACATATATACCGTTGTTTCACCGACTCAAAAAAGCAATCATTTACCTGCTCAAAACTAACTTTTGTGATACCTGGTATTAAAACAAATTGGTTAGATGAATAATTAGATTTTGTTAGTTTATATAGATTTAATAGTAGCCCAATTGTGAAATAGGATTTTCATCTTAGATAAATCAACATTGAGTTTGTTTCCTGGACCGTTAGAAATATGTTAGAAAGATTACAGTTTCTATCTGAAGGAAACAACACTGCGGGATTTCATTAATTTACTCTAATACAAGTAGCAAAAACAATATCTACATATATCCATCTAACGATAACATGTATAAATTAGCATCTTTAATAAATACAACTGCTTATTCTGTTCGCAAACGGTGGAATTATACTAGATAGATAGATAGATAGATCTTTTATTGACGTATACAAATATGTACATAGTCATTTACATGAAAAATATATACAATATATGATAATACAATGACGTGAATAACAATAATAGCATAATGAAAAAAGACAAATAAATAAAAACATAGTGTAGGGGAAAAAATAGTAGATAAATATGGAGGATGATTTTGTTTAAGGAATATGATAAGTTTACAAAGGTTTTACTGGATTCCATGTTTATAATTATTTATTACCTTTATAATTCAGGTGTTAATTAGAATTAATATCTAAA
Organism: Mactra quadrangularis; assembly: GCA_025267735.1. Lineage (NCBI taxonomy): Eukaryota > Metazoa > Mollusca > Bivalvia > Venerida > Mactridae > Mactra > Mactra quadrangularis. The sequence continues at coordinate 42,508,892 of CM046294.1, forward strand.
CAACAAAATAGCGAAAATAGTGACAATAGATAAAATAAAGATCAAAATAACCAAATAGAAAAAAATAGTAGTACTTTGAGCTAAGTTTATAATTATATAATATGTTTATAATTATGTATTACCTTTATGATTCAAGTGTTAATTAGTATTAACATCTAACAAAAATATAGTGAAAATAGTTACAATAAATAGAATTAAGATCAAAATGACCAAATAGAGAAAAAAAAATAGTAGTATTTTGTGCTGAGCATGTTATATAGTAACATATTATTAACATGACATAAAAAGACACATATACACGCAAACACATACATACACACATACATAAATATTTACATATACAAGCCAAATATAGACTGTGTGATTTACTGCGGTTGAAAGTAGTTATTGTAAATCATTTTGTTTATTTTTTCTCTGTTCGAAAGCAAAATGTATAAATTTACTTAAGTTAAGAATATTATCACTCTCCTCAGAGTTTAAAAGACTAATGAATTTATGGACACTTGGACGTAAATAAAATTTTGGTTTGATGAATTTTTCTCTAAGATTTTTATAAAATGGACAAATAATAATAAAGTGGTATTCATCTTCTATGTCTCTTTGGCATATTTTACATTTTCTTTCTTGTCGTGGAACCCTGTTTCTACCATGCCTGCCTGCTTCAATTTCTAAAGGGTGTGACATTAAACGTAATTTTGATAATCCCTTTCGGTATTTTAAACTAATGTTATCAAGATAGTTTTCGAATTTAAAATTTAACTTAAAATGTTTATAATAAAATAAGTAATCACTTTCGCTGATATTTGTATACCAAGATTGTTTAAAAATATCCAATAATCTTTCTTTAAAAATGATATGGAATGTATTAAGATTAACCGAATACGGGTTTATCCAAACGTAAGAAAATCCATTTCTGTCTAATAGATTTTTAACGTTATTAGCCCAATTATTTTTTGTGCTTAAATTATTTACTTGATGCATGTAAAATTGATTTATTAATATATTCTCTGAATTAATAATTTTGCACCAGTACTTGATTATTTGGGTATGTCTATTTATATACAGAGGGAACCTACCAAGTTCACCGTATACAGCTAAATTGCTAGTGGACTGTTTTACTTGTAATAAACGCTTGCAAAATTTTAGGTGGACCCGCTCAATTTCCTTCGATTTGCCAAAACCAGAAATTTCGCCGCCATAATTTAGTATAGCACCTACGAAAGCATCAAATAATTGACACATGACACTTGGTTTTATGTAAAGATCCTTGGAATTTTGTAATAAAACATTTAAAGCCTTAAGTCCTTTCCCAGTTAAAGAAGTTTGATGTAAAACAAATGTACCAGTATAATTAAAGACCATTCCAAGGTAACAGAAATCGTTTACTACATCTAATAATTTTCCATTATAGTACCATTTTTCGTCTTGTTTTAAGGGACCGCGATTTCGAAAAACAATAACCTTAGTCTTATCAATGTTTACTTCTAACCCCCATGTTAAACAATACGTATGTAATAAATTGAGGCTATTTTGTAAATCGCTAACTGAATTGGCGAATAAAACCATGTCGTCTGCAAATAACATTAGAATAAAAGTTATATCGTTTAATTTCAGTCCACATTTAGGGTCTTGTTGCAGGTAAAGTTCAAGGTCGTTTATAAATAACGCAAATAACAGAGGCGATAAGATTTCTCCTTGTTTAAGACCTATTGTACAATTAAAATAATCAGAAAATGACTTGAGACCTTTGACGCATACCTTTACTTGGGAGTACATATCCCTAATTATGCGCATAAATTTGCCATTGATACCAAGCTTAGACAGTTTTAACCACAGTCCATTTAAATAAACTGAATCAAAAGCGCGTTTAAGGTCAATCATGCAACAATATAAACGTTGTTTTTCGCTCAGTATCTTATTTATTACTGAATGTAGTATAAATGCAGCATCTATAGTAGATCTGCCCTTGCGGAAACCAAATTGGGCGTCTGTTAATATTTCGTTTTTTTCTGCCCAATCATTTAATCTTTGATTAAGAACACCAGTAAATATTTTCGAGAGACAGCTAACAATCGTCACCCCTCTGTAATTTCGAGCGTCATTTGGGTTATTTTTCTTGAAGATTGGGGTTATATAGCCTTTTGACCAGCTGGATGGAAAATGTCCAGAGGATAAAATTTTGTTGAACAAATCAACAATATGCGAAGATAAAATATCGAAACTTTCAATAAAGTATTCGTTTAATAGATTATCTATGCTATAAGCTTTGTTTCGCTTTAAACCCTTAATAACTTTTTTTATTTCGAGCACAGTGATTGGTATGTCTAATTCTTCGAATCGACAAGAGCTATCATTAAAATTTTGATTGGCGCAAAAGCTTTCAGACTCTTGATTTGTGACAGTTTGTAAATCAGTCTGTAATGAAGAGAAATACTGGTAGAAATCTTCTACACTAACATTATTATAAGTTTTATTTTTTCGTCTAAAAAGGTTCCAAAAGTCCTTAGGTTTTGAATGACGTAAATTTTGTATTTGACGTAAACGTTCGAATTCAAATTTTTTCTTCTTAGAATTGATCATTTTTTTATACTTAGATTTTAATTCGGTCATATTACTCCTAGCCAGATCCGTTTTACAATTGTTAAAAACTAATATAGACTTATGATAGACTGTTTTGGCTTTTTTACATTCCTGATCGAACCATTCAGCATTTTTACTAACTGTTTTACGTCCCGATTCTCTGTTTGGGTTGATAGTCTTAGTTTTACTGAACAGAGGCATAGCAATATCATTTATAACGCCTGTAAATTTTTCTATACATAAATCTATTCTTTCTTGATCGTTAAAAAGAGAACAACTATTTATAATAGTATTTATTAACGGAAGTTGCCCTATGAGTTTACCCCTGAAAGTGTCCCGCATATCATCAGACCACCTTATTGACGTATATTCATATGATTCATGTTCAAAATGTACACTAGTTTTACAAGTAATATTGAAAGAAAGTGCGCAATGATCGGACCATTCATTTATGGATAAAACATTAAAATCATTTATTCTGTGAAAATTGCATTCCTTCAATAATAAGTAATCAATTGTACTAGACCCTTGATTGTTTACATAGGTATAAGACCCTTCGACATCGTTTGCTAATCTACCATTAGCAATACGCAATGATGTACTTTTACAAAGTTCAATCAATTTTAATCCGTGAGAATTAGTGACTGAGTCGCACGAATTTCTAACAAGCTGTGAATCAGGTGAATAGTTATCGTCGTCAATAATGTCAATATATGAGTCATAAACAATAAAATCGTGTTTACTGCCCACACGTGCATTTAGATCACCTGTGAGTAAAATTTCACCTTCATGCTGAAAAAAGTTTATATCATCTTGCAATATATCAAATAAATTAACATTGACAACATTGTATGAAGGCGAACCTTCCACCCATATGTAAGAACCACATAAAAATACATCATTTTCGAAACCAAAATATGTCTTGTCTAACTTTAACCATATGATAGTATTATAATGGTTTTTTACTATAGAAACACCTTTTGATATTGTATCTTTAATATATAATACGATGCCACCGCTATTACGTTTAGCTCTCCGATTTTGAAAAGTTTGATAAAAATTATTGCTTGTGTAGCCGTTTATTTCAATATCCGAATGTTCATTAGTCCAGGATTCATACAAAAATATGATATGATTTAGTAAAATAGTATTGATGAAATTCTTATTGCTAAGTTTATATTTTGTTAAACCGTTAACATTCCAAGAAAATATCTTCAAATCAGCCTCCGTTACGACCTATTGATGCCTTCCAGTTGAATTATTGGATGTTTGTGTATTTTGCTTCGTTGGTACACCATCAATATACAAGGTATCATAGTTTATATAGGCTCTCTTGCCATTTCTCCTCGCTTCCTTCATTATTGGAACCAGAGATCGACGAATATCAGCAATGTCTTTGGGATATTGTTCATTTATAAATATACCAGAGCCTTTCAATTCCTTACTTTGGCGCCTTACAGTTTCACGATCTTTATAGTATGTAAATTTTGCAACGATATTTCTGTTCTTCTTGGTTTGGGAAGTGTAATGTTGATTCCTTTTATCACCCATGCGATGGACTCTCTCAAATTTGATAGCTTCCACATTAGACTGAGAAAATTTCATTTTATTGGTAAGGAGGTCCCGTAGTTTTGCTTCCGACTGTTCCGGGGTCTCATTTTCTGCTTCTTCTATACCAGAAAATACTAAATTATTTCGCATGGATTGCGACTGCATATAGTTAAGTGTATTTTGCATCTCATTCTTTTGCTTCAGAAGCTGCGAAACCTGACTCTGAGATTGAGCAAGCGATATTTCAAGACTGTCCATTCTGTCTGTCACTTTATTTATTGAATCATTGCAGGATTTATTATTATCTTGAACAACGTTCCACAATTTATTCAATTCTGAGCCCACATCACTAACCTTTTGCTCAAGCGTATCAAGTTTTTTCAGCCTTTGATCCATTTGATCAATCCTACCATTCATCGAAATCAAATATTTCATTATATCTGAGTTTGTTGGAGATGATGGTGGGTTTGACTCACTGGTTGTTCCTTCCGGTTGAGGTGCCGTTATTTTCTGACTAACATTTTCAGATTTAGATTTGGACTGTTCTTCAAATACGGAGCTATTTAATCCACTCATATCGATTGAACTCTCCCCAAATAGAACAGCGTTAGCGTCATGCAAAATACCACTAACACTGGACCCACTTTCACTACCAGTACTAGATTTTGGACGAGACTTCGTATTTTTCTTTCTGCTGGATTTAATGTTATTATTATTTCCGCTATGCTTGCGTTTATTTCCCATGGAAAACGTTTTATTTGATTTTTCAAATATTATATTGTATCAATATAACTGTTCACAATAAGAGCGTGTTCAGGTTGGATGTTCGATGATGCGTGACGGATTTTCAATAATATAATGTCTTGTGACAACAACTCTGATTTACAAATATTTATAAGTATTGAAGTTCTATAAATAGTAACCTCCACAATACACAAAGAAAAAATCAGGATTTTGATCAAAGTCAAAATTTAAGCTTCCAAATTGTACTGAAGTTTGAGACAAACTTACATTTAATATAACAATCCTATATATCCAAAAATAATTTTATTAATCCACATATATCACTAGTAATCTCAAAAAAATGTTCCCTGATTTTTTCGAACAACCGCCTTTTCACCGGAAGTCACGTCACCCTAGAGGTCTAAAAGTTTCTTGACTTTTTGAATCTGTACCATCATATGCGATACTTAACTTTTTGAAAGAAATAAATGTTTATAATAAGATATAGAGCTTTACATCATTAATTTCGTTTGAATTAATAGTATCATTAATAGCTTTCGGCGCGATATGACCTTTTTGTGTTGGTGCGCCGTAAAACAAAAAACCCAAACAAACAAACTAAAAGTTTCTTGACATAACTATTTGTTTTCATATTTTCTTATTTTTTAATTGCAAAAAATTGCAGAAACATGTATGTTTTATTCTTCATCGTATATGTATAGTTTATGACATTGCTTAATTGGGGGTTCTTTATTAACTCGACATGAGTTGTGAAAATAATATCGACTAGTAAAGTATATCTAAGTACATTCCAAAACATTCCATAACATCAATGTTTAACATATATAAAGAAATGTTTGGACCAGGGTATATGCTTCTTATTGTATCGAATATACTCGATTTCACAAATCAATTACTTATTTTGCTCTTATCTATTTATATAATCTGTTCAGCCTGGATATAATAACAATTATATGGTATATTACCCCCATGGTGTTATACATGTATAACATCTATTATTTAAAACACACCGTTGATATTTCTGGTATTCCTGAACATTTCCTTTTCATTTCAAGTATATTTGAACCATTACTTTTTTGTATTTCTGGTTCCCCTAACCCCCCCCTTGTTGTATTTTAGAAAGTTGTGCACTATCCGAAAAGTCCTAGATAAAACATGCATACATAAATTCCAGGTATAATGAATAACATGTTTGATGTTTTAATAAAACTAAACCACCAAATGCAATTATATGTATTCGGATTATTATTCTCTCACGGCAACTCTTGACATTCTACTGAACATAGTAAATGCACAAAATAAGACATTCATTAGTTTCAATATAACAAAAATCATGGGTGTTTGTATTTCAGCTGATAATTTGCTTCGCTAGGAACCTACTAAGTTGATTATTGGTTGTTTAGAAATCAGAATGATTGCTCTGTAATGTACTATTCATGTCACTACAAACTATGTTATGCAGTTACGAAATGTTTTTCGACGCAGCTGTCTAAGCCAACTTTTGATCTTCATTTTAGCCAACACAATTTGCTATATCATACCTGTTTGTCCAATGAAATTGTCTTCCGGTATTTAGAAATAAATAATATATATGAAACCATTGGTTGTTTCGAAATATAGTTTTGTATACGTTCCCAAAATTGTTAATATGCTGATCCCAAAAGTAACATCTCTCTGGAATTACAAGTAATACATACATAATATCAATTTTAGTTTGTAAAACAGGAACATTTTGTAATTTTGAGATTTTATAGTAGTTTTAAGTCATATTTGATGGCTTCTATTTAAACTTCAAACAGAATGAACCCTACCAAGCGCAGATTATATTTTTTTAAATCTTATATATATTATATTTGAGACGCTTAAGGATTTTGATAAAGATTGCTCTGAAGAAAATGCAACAACCTTCAAAGTTTGTGTAACAATAGTCTGCGTAAGTGAGTAGCTGCGGTTGTGTTTAAAGTTAAAATTTGTAATTATTACATTCTTGGTGCATGGTTAAGTTCTGTTTTAATTTCCACTTAAAACTTGGCCTCAATCTATCGTATCAGTAACACACATTGTTCAGATTTTCCTCTTGATTACGAAGCAGATGTTGCAATTTTAATATAGATAATCCAATAAATATGAACTTAAAGTGCTATATATTAAGTGATTCAATACGTTTGTTATTGCAGGGAGGCTTTAAATCTGCCAATATCATTATAAAATCATTGTTCAGATTGTGCAATGAAACAGCAATATTTTTTACAGCCTGATTATCTGCTTGATCTGTATAAGTAAGGAAGTCGCTCTCTGAATTTTGGTTTTATATTCGATACTGAAAAGTTACCCGTCAGTGTCTGTAATTGCGTTAAGAAAATGGTAAGTTTTTATTTAAAGCAAGCTGACTTATAGTTTGTGACTAACAGAGCAACAACTCACATGCAAATGCAATGAAATTATATACAATGTATGCCGTTATTTTTATACACCATTTTAGTGTATGTCTGTCTGCACTGAAATAGTCAATGTCAGAAGCCGCTCTGGTGCTTTTAAATTTTCTATATACAATTCCAAGAGTTAAAGAAAATGTAATACTTTATTTAATACTGGTACATGACCAACTCAATGAGAGACAAATCAAGTCTTACCAAGGAGTGTTTGAATAATTTTAGAACAATGCTTCTGGTATAATCTTCACACATTTTCAAACTTACAGTACCCACCGTAAGTTGGGAGAAATTTATCTTCTTCTTAAGAATACATGGCACTACTAATTTTGTAATTGTGACTACCAAAATAGCATAAAATCTATGTTATAGAAAATAATTACATTGACTCTGATTTTGAATGCATTGGAATTTCAGATGCTGAATTTTATATATGTGAGGCATTCAAGAAATTTGTTTTCGTTTCGTCATTAACCATATCTTAATATATAACTAATTATTAAAAAATAATGGTTATATCGAAAACAATTTTTTATATTTTTTAAATATAAAATTTCCTTTGTCTCCAAACTGTTGGTAGATTCTGTATATTAATATCACACCTGTATCTATTTCATAATAATGATTATTTTCAAATATATTGTTATCGTTTGCTATAATAAGCATTATTTTATTCAAATAGTTTCCAAGTTTTTTTTTAATAACTCATCATTTATAATATAAAGAATATTCTATTTTTTCCTAATATAGTGTTCACATACTGTTTACTACGGAGCCCCTAAAGTGACATTTTGAAATACTTTTTTATTATCACAACTAATTCGTTGTTTTTTTTAAATATTATTTCGTTTATACGTAAACTCGAAATAATTATTTCGTTTTTCCGAAATAATATTATTTCGTTTTCTCGAAATGATTATTGCGTTTAAACGAAATAATTATTTCGAATAAACGAAATGATATTTCGAAAAAATGAAATAAATATTTCGAAGAAACGAAATAATATTACGTTTAAACGAAGTAGTTATGATAATAAAAAAAGTATTTCAAAATGTCACTTTAGGGGCTCCGTAGAACGCGAACAAATTAGTATCGAAACATTATATAAGTAATGATACATTATTTGAAATATATACATCAAATAGGCGAATTCAAAATGACAAGAATTTTAAACTTTTAAAGTCGCAAAGTAAATTTAGACAACGCGAAGTTTAAGAATTTTACGGTATTTAAAAAACACTCATATACTTTTAATATAACCCTATTTAATGTCAGTGATTATATTTAATTATTGGAAACTAATATAAAATTGAGCGTTGTCTGCTTCGCTAATCAGGTTAAAACTTGTCTTTCTGAACTATCATTTTCTAAAGAAATGGTTTTTAGCTAATCACTTTATCACGCTTTATAGCCGAAAAAAGGAAGACATTGGGTAATTGGAATCAGAATGAGAACACACGTTTTTAATTTGCTGGACTACATGTGAGTTATTGGAAATTTTCCAGTTTTCAATTTTTTCTTGTAAAAAATGTCATTTCCAAAGTGATGCATTATTAATGCTAAATTACAGCAAACATGTTTTAAAAGCTTCCTTTACAATACTGAAAAAATAAAAAATCATGGTTACAATGAAATAATTTTTTTTGTTAAAAATTGATGTAACAGTAGCAAATTTTACAGATTGCTCTCGTTTACTGATGTCTTTAAATGTGTCAACTATACTTGCTATACATTTTTTACTATATACAGTAACCACCAAAAGTTTGGAGACATTTTCACTTTGTAGGCTTACTGCATAGTATTTATCTGAAATTTAATCACTGTTTTTTTTAAATGCTTCTTAGTGTTGCTTTATTTTTTTGTTATAATCTTAATTATGACTGTTTGTTTGTTTGTTTGTTTGTTTGTTTGTTTGGGTTTTACGGCGCACCAACACAAAAAGGTCTTATCGCGCCGATAATTATGATTGGTACTACAAAATAGCATAAAAGCTATGTTACAGAAATTAATTTCAGTAAATATGGTTTTGGAGACTTCAGGATGCCAGATGCTTAATCTTAAAGATGTGTTGAATACATAGAAATCATTTTCATTATATCACAAACCATACTAAAATATGTCAAAAATAGTGATTCTACAAAAATAAACATAAAAATTCAAGAATTGTAGTAAATTTCTTTTGTCTCCAAACCTTTTGATGGGTACTGTATGTACTGCATTTAACAATACTAAAATTCGAAAACCAAATAACGTGTTAGCCACTATTTACCATAACTATATGTCTTAGTTTATACTAATTTACTCTAGCTCGATTGTCTCTATATCTCTAAATGTTGGATTAGTCTTTGTCGAGTCCTCTTCCTGGTATCCAAGTAATAAGTTATGCCTCAGTTCCATAAATTTGAGGCTTGTTACGGACCCGTACGTGCAGACAGTCGTAGACCATGGGAAGCCTTGCGTATTAAGGAGACGGTACGCACATGGCACAAAACAACACACTCGTACGGAGCCTTAGCTGTAGGATATGCAAGTTTAACCCATACTCGGTCACGATTTCGTTCACGATTTGACTTTGAAACTGATACGTGTATCCTAGGCTCATCCCACGGCCCCTAGTAAAAACGTAACAGTCCGTACGGGTACGCAAGAGTTCGTACGGGTCCTTGCGGAGCTTGATCGCACGGTGCCCGTACGGTGCCCTCACGGCTATTTTTATGTTTATGGGACTGTAGCATTAGTAGGATAAAGATTATTTCTCGGAGTAATAACAAGGCAGGGTTTGAATATGATTTAAACCAACGCGGAGCTGGCTGTAAAATAATAACCATATCAAAGTCGAACAATTTAGCAAAACCCGCTTATTATAGAAGATTTACGCCTTTATGATGCTCATCACGTCATCTTTTGTCATGTACAGTGGCCATGACATGAATACCTTTAGCAATATTACATCACAAATCATCTATATTTTCATACCAAACAAGTATACATGCCATTGCATTCATTATCATGCGATTCATCGGAAATAATTTCCGTTCTTAATCCAACGCTTAAAGGCTAGACCATTTTCTCAATCTGGACATCCGCCACAAGTATTTGATTATTGACAATCCTAAGATTATTATTCTGGACATAATAGTTGCTGAAAGTCTGAGAAAGAGACAAAATGTCTTTTTCCGCCGGACATAAATCAGCGATGAAATATAGACACTCTACCTAACATTAGATATAATAATATGTTGCAAAACTGGCATTCGATGAACAAATAATGGCACAGAGTTTAGATAAGCGTATGAACTTAAGTAAAATACATTTTGCAGGCCTGTCACGATACGCCAGAAGCGTACCGCGATATATTGCAATACGCTCCCATCGTATCGCGATACGTACCACGATATATTGTGGGCTTTTAGATTTGTTGTTCATCCGCTGTATTTAACAAAAAAAATGCGAATCTTATATGCAGCTACTAATAGAATCTAGCCTCTTTTAGTTTTGCGGTCATTAAGGACTGAGACGCGCCCCAAACAGTTAAATTTCTGCAACTTTAGGTTAGATGGAATGAACAATAGAAAAGCTGACGTTTCGCTACTTTTATTTCGCGAAGGGAATAATTTTACAATGAAATAAAAAATATCGTAAAATACCGGTACATTAAAATCGTACCGCGATACTCTTCAGATCACTTGATTATTAATGTATTGTATGTTGTTTTATATATTGCTTGTCATTTTATAAGTATTTTTTCATGTTTTATTATATATTCTTTTATGTAAAGCACTTTTGGGCGTACTGATGTATGAAAAAAGTGCTAAAGAAATGTGGTAAGTAATAATAATAATATCATCTTATCACAATAGAACATGTAAGATTCACAAAGCCTATTAAATAGCAGACAAAAAATGACTTATACAATCATTCATCCGTACTTATCAAGTATAACAGCTTCTGTTCTGACAAATGTATCAATATCATGTTGAGACTTTATCCCAAAAGTAGATGAAGCAATGAAGTATTGAAATGACAGGTTTAATCATGTTCATGATATATCGTGATACTGTATCTGACAAGTTATTGTTACACCGACATTCAGTGTTTCCATATTTATAACAAAATAGAATAAACAAAAATGACAAAATACGATTGAATGACTTTGCTTCAACTCCATACTATGAAAACAGGAAATTTCTAACGATTGCAATGGTTAATAGTGTCACCAAAATACCAGGTATAAATAACTTGTGTAATAAACTGAGGTGTAAATGACTTACAAATGATTTTTAAAAAAAACTTCATAATTGTTCTGACAACATTTATTAAGTTTATGCGTACTAACAATATGTAACAGCCATTAGTTAACAACGTCTGTCAATTAAGACCGACTAAGGCAGTAGATATTTTAATAGATAATTTCAGATAGTTTTCTGGTCTAGCTAAACATAAACAATTATCTACAAAAATTGTAACAAAACTTCAAGTATGAAATAGCTGATATAATGTCAGAAAACGACAAGTACATATTTGCGTCTGTATACCATTCATTCAATTACTATTCTCATTATTTACTGATTGTATTCTTATTAACTTACATTATCTCTCAAGACTGACGTAATTCAATTAGTCTCGTTTGTTACAGCACTGTTGACGCTTACTTCTGTTTCACATACTCAGTATTTTTATGTATTGCCACCGTTTATTTTGTAATAGCATTTGACTCTGACTTTTGTTTGTTTTTGTTGGGTTTAACGCCGTAGCAAAACATTATATAGGTCATATAACGGTGTCAGTCAACCTACTCACTCTTCCTGGAAAGGCTAAATCTCTGGATTTAGCTGTTAATCAACTACTAAGCACATGCTTTCGTCAGTGACTGACAACTGCCCTACTTAATTAAGAATCTTTGGTAGGAGGGAGAATGGCCGTAAAAAGAGTTTCATGGCCAAGCTCCACGAAAGTATGCACCGCCCGGGAATCGAATCCACGACCCCTCGATCAGTAGACTTGCGTGCTTCCAACTGAGCCAGCCGGGCGGTTGACTCTGACTTTTAAAATCACAATTGCTTGTATTTATTTAATTATACTGGGTTTAACGCCGTGTCAACACATTTTTTAGGTTATTTTACGGCGACCAGCGAACCCTTCAACATGACTGTAAACTTCTCCACATACCATATTAATGGAGGAAAACTGACATTATTGGCAAATTCTCATAAAATGTATTACCTCCCGGGTTTGATTTAAATTCGTACCTCCTTTGGGAAACTTTATTAGAAATACAGGCGTGCTACCAACAGCGCTACTGACCCGGCTTCCATTGCTTGTAATCAAACAGGTATCTCAATAACCCGATAATGTGAGATTACTTGTGTTACATATGTCAATGATTTAAGTATTAAATAAGAATATTATCCACCTCAAATTCTTAAAGTATAAATACTTGTTTTGATATCTTACATTTTTGGTGATTAAGGATACTGAATAGCGTAATGACAAAAGTTGTGCAAATTTGTTTTGAATATGTGATACTTTTTTCATATGAGATCGTGTGTCTTTTACTTTTTTGATCTTTGATTTCATTTCGTTTATTTTTTGCAAAAAATATCTCATTCTATATTAGCAATACATAATTCAAGTTTAACTTTTTTTAAATAATGCTACTGCCTTCTATCAAAATGAAAATGAAAGTTTAATATTTTGATCTTGATAACGAATTGAAATAACTCGGCTGTTTCAGTAATCATGTTAAAGTTAGAGGCTATAAATCTCCAGCTTGTAGTTTGGGTTTTTTCGACTTTAATACTCATTATCCTGCGTGATTTTGTCATTAATTTCCCAAAGGCAAAAAGCAAAAAACGAAAAACTAAATTTAATTTTTTCAGGAACAAGTGAGCTTTTTAGGATTTGTTCGGGTTTGGTTTTTTCTCTGACTCTGCAATAAATCCTCATTAATGTCTGCTAATGGTGTTAAAGGTGATTCAATTAAAATTATTTTATCTTTTATTATTGTTTAATTTGTATAAGATGCAATTAATCTTTTTCGGGGAAATTCTATTTCAGCGTTTTAGAGTTCATACGAAATGGAACACGGCAGCATATTATCAAAGATCTTATGATTATAAAACAATACAATAAAAAAGGATTTACGACAAAAAGGAATGTTGATAGTACAATGTACGGGCCCCTGGCGTTACGGCATTGCAAATCATAGCCAGTTTCTCGTTGGGTCCAATCATACCTATAAACTACTTTGTTAACTTATGCAAGGCGTTATATCCTACTGCCCTAATACGCGGACACCAGGAAGCGGACTCAAATGTCATATATAAACATTGTAAGGACTTGTTTACCAATCGAGCTAAAATGTTTAATAAATTGACAATGAATCAACAGTGGGGATTGTATAACCTGAACGTTGAAAAATAATTTAAATGAATTGGATAACGCATCAACTGTTCTGAACAGCATGCTTTATGGACAACAAAAATAGTTACTGAAACAAAAACAGTAAAAACATCGCGTGAAGAATTGTACTTCGACAAACCCACTGTTTATACTCAACATGCGTCGTTAACTAAATGTGTTTTGTATTTAGAATTAAAAGGGGTCAATAAATGACCTCGATGTCTAATCTCATCCGTCGAAAGAGTTTGCGTCAATGGTTTTCATTAATTATACTTTTCATGGGTCTTCAAAATATGATACAATAATTATTTTATATAAGTCTACATCTTAAGACTGAATATTATGTGTGGTATTTATAATAAATCAGACCTGGGCGATGCATATCACGTGCTGTTTTTGGTCATTGACATGATATTCTGCATATCTAACATCAGCACATCTAATACTATCGACATTTACATGGCAGACAAGTAAAAATACCAATTGCATAATTTATCAATTTATTAACTGGAATTTATCGGACGATAAAGGCTAGATCTACCAACTTACAGACTTAGCGAGACTTATTTATTTTGAGTCGGACGTATGCCACGAGGCTTTGTCCGACTGGCTTACAGACTTGGTTATTTTCATGTTTAAAATATACCTGTCAGTGTTAGTAATTGTGTTGAGAAGATTAATTCTTTTGAAAGCAACCTGGTCTGTTAATTATGAAATATATTAAAAATCACATAAAACGCATTTAAATCATATATACAGTTTCTTTATTTATTTATATTATGTCAGCTTGCTCTGAACTCGTCAATTTCGGAATTCTGCTATACTGGTTTAAAAAATTATTGCAAACACTTCAAGTGTTTTCTGAAAAGTTGATATCTAGTTTGAATCAAGTAAATGTGCAGCATTCACGGCTATAATCAGCACCCTGACATTTTTATTTCTTTATAATATGACGACTATTTAAGACAAAGTAGTTCCTGGTGTCCTAGGAATCGGACAATTAGACAACACGTAATCTTGTGTCGATAAATATTAGTAAAACAATATTAATACTCTACCCGGCACGAGGGAATCCCTCTATTTTTTCAAGATATGTAACTTCAAAAAAGAAACTATTGCAAACATTGAACTAATTATTGACGATGTTTAATAACACGATGAAATTGAATGTGGGCACGCTATTGTCTTATGTCGATACAATTGGTACAATCACAAACAAGTTAGAATTAATGAGTTCACTTATTTTATCATATTGTTATACATCTACGTTCTCATTTTATCAATGCTATTTTTTATCTTTAACTTGAAGACTGTCCTAATCATTTGTTTATTTATTTATTTATTGGAGTTAACGCCGTATCAACACAATTTAGGTCATTTCACGGCGTCCAGCGCACCTAACCTAGCTTTCCTGGACCATTGTCTATAACCAGTACTCACCTACCCTTCCACAAGGCCGGAAACTTCTCCATATTATCTAATCAATGGAGGAAAATCGACATTATTGTCAAATTTTCATGGAAAGGTATAACCTCCCCGGGTGGGATTCGAACCCGCACCCCCTCGGGCACGAGTATCCAAATCCCGGCGCGCTACCGACTGCGCAATCGACCCGGGTTCCTAATCATTTGTAGCGCATGGCTATTCATGATTTCTTATACGATCACATCTAATAATACATTGCAAATTGATGTTTGTGCATAAGAGCTACGAGATGTACACCACGTTTTTTAATCAATAGCAATAAAATAAGTTTATCAATACGTCGACATTTTTGCTGTTTTAACTCAAGATAGAAGACATTATCAATCCATTTTCACATCGTTGATGCAATCTGTTAATGTCAATAATTGCTAAGCAAATATTGTTAAGTGAGGATTGAGTAGTTGTTGGATGTCAATTTAGAAATCGGTTATCAGCTGAAGTATTCCCAATTTATCGGACATGTTTTACATATTTTGTAACGTTTTCAATAAACTCTGATACTATATGACCAATTTCGTAACAGTCCTAAGTGGCAACTAGTGGGAACTTTAAATTATCTAACATGAGTGTATGTTCTAATATGTTCATTTCCTTTTTATATAGGAAAAAAATCTTTCAGTCGTCCAAAGTTAAGTAAAGAGTGCTTCAACACTAGTTCTTAAATGAGCTCATCAAAACGAGTCAGTGTGTTATATTCTTACAAAAAAGAACAATACGTTTTAGAACCCTGTTGGTTATTTATAACAGCGTTTCACTATCAAATTAAATATGACGCCATTTCAATTGTTCAGCGCAATCTCGAATGCCTATGTTTCAATTTAGTCTAGAACACGGATGAATTTAAGCTTAAAAACATATCGGAGAGAAGAAAGGACCGTGAACAATAGAGTTTCAGACTGTACTAACAAATTTAATAATGTGAAGTAATCCTTTCTAACGCTGTCTACGATAGCGGATGTAAGCTTAGCGTGTTTAATATAGTGGAAGTTATTGACACAATATTAGATTAAGTATTGAATAAAGTATTGAAATGACAGGTTTTAATCATGTTTATGATATATCACGATATTGTACCTGACAAGTTATTGTTATACCGACATTCAATGTTTCCATATTTATAACAAGATGTGAAAGGAATGATGGGGAAAGCTTTCATGTTGTGCAAGATACTCAATTTTATGACTTTTTTTAAACACGCGTATGCTATTGTACCATATTTGAATTTTGATTATCAGCTGCAGTTATGTTTAATGTACAGTTTTATTGCATTACACGAAACAAATAATGACAGATATTTTGCGAGGACAAGATTTAATACATTATACTTAGCATTTAGAACATTTAAGTAAATTCATTTATTTCATTGCATTTTCTCAAATGAATGCAGTAATTTTGATATTAACTTTGAACAAAATTTTGAATTTTTGAATTACCTCGGACCATAATCTTAAATGTTGCAAATGTTATCTTTCTCTTTATAGTATCATTTCAAAAATGCATGCTACATTGCAAGGCGATAGTAAGTTTACATTTCAAACCTTTATTGAAAGCATGCTCTATCTACTGAAAAATAGGTAATCAATTGTCTTAAATAATTCTAATTTAAAGAAAAGCAGCAGTCAGTAGATCATTGTCACCTCACGTATTTCACTAAGCAGTTTTTACAGCGCCAAAGATTTGTTTAAAATACAACGTATGTTTTTTTTAACTTTGGCAATTATGCTAAT
This sequence comes from Mactra quadrangularis, assembly GCA_025267735.1. Taxonomy (NCBI): domain Eukaryota; kingdom Metazoa; phylum Mollusca; class Bivalvia; order Venerida; family Mactridae; genus Mactra; species Mactra quadrangularis. Next base: position 42,525,813 of record CM046294.1, read on the forward strand.
TGTTTCGAAAGTTGTTACTGTTAGAAGTGAAATGGCATCAAAGGAAAACATGTTTTCTATTTAATCAGATAATATTAACAACGATTCTATCAAAGTATAACGACATGAATACCTATCTGGAAATCTACTACGTGCAAGTTTTATTGCGTGAAATAAACATTAAAATTCCATGCTATATTACTTCAAATACACCTGTTCTATCAAAGTCATATCATAGCTATTATCTTTGAATGTGGGATGGAAATTTACTATATTGTTTAATATGTTGTTTTATACGATCGCTAATTCTATTAAATATTGCTACAATGTGAAGAATGACTACAAGACCCGAGGTAAGAATAACAAGTAAACATTGGCACATTTTTCTTTTATCACAAAATCCATTAGCAGATTATTGAATTAATTAATAACACCGGCGTTTATTCCAGAAACATAACACTAAGACCATGTCAGGTAGAACATTTTGGAGGTGTGAAACAATTAAATGATATTAACTATTCCATAATAATTTAGCATAGCTTATCACCTTTAACATAGCTCTGGGCAACAAAATGGATATACCTTTAGATCATTATTTTGAATTCTTGAAAGAAGATAATTATGATAGAACAGAATGAGTAAAGTAAAACGCACTTCTAAAAGTGCTGCTTATTGTACATTACAAGATTTCTCAAACAACACCCACTGGGAGGGATTAAAAATGTTGCTGTTTAGGGCTTGTTTACGGTGGCATAGAGGTGACATGGAGAAATATTTAAAATACTGCTACTATTACGTGGCCACGCAGTAGCTATTACGAGCGCACGTTAAAATTGACCAATAAGAGTTGTCGATATTGGCGGCCAATTTTCATTGGACAATTATTAAGTGCGCACGTAAAGCTATTGCGTGACCACGTAAACGTTATTGCGTGCGCACGTAAAGCTATTGCGTGGCCACTTAAACGTTATTGCGTGGCCACGTAAACGTTATTGCGTGCGCACATAAAAGCTATTGCGTGACCACGTTAAGCTATTACGTGGCTACGTAAAGCTATTACGTGGCCACATAAACGTTATTGCGTGCACACGTAAAAGCTACTGCGTGGCCACGTTATAGTAGCGGTATTTTAAATATTTCTCCATGTCACCTCTATGCCACCGTAGTTGTTGCTATGTAGAGGTTAAAATTAATTTGAATTACATCTAAGGGAAAAAATAAATCTACTGTTATGCTGAGGATTTGTTCTGTAGAGGTTATACATTATATGTAAGTTTATAAATCTGTACATAAACTTACCTTTGTTTTATCTTATTGGTCTACCGCAGTGCAGTCTACATTAACTATGTGATATCAAATGAAGCAAACAATCGCTACGATCTCTAACAAACCAGTTGCAAGTTACAACTACCTGTACGCCTCAATAACAACTAAGAATTAGTCTAAAAGTTTAACAAACATGAATACAAACGTTAAATTATATTTTGAATAATTGCATTTCAGTTTAAAAACTTTATTTATATATGTGATGGTAATTCACTGTCATAGACAAGTAATGTAACATTAACATTAAAATTCCGACAGAATAAATAGCTTAATATGTTAAAATTAAACATAACGATAATGTAATTTCAAAGACATCAATGTATTCACAAATTGGAAAAAAAACAGAAATTCATGTACGATTGGCACTTGCTGTAGCGCCAGACATTAATGACAATCCTCATACCTTGCCCAAAACATGTTTTTATAAATAGAATACCAATTAGATGTGCACTATCCTGTGTCATTAGTAAGTAGTTAAGAATCCGTTTAAATATTAATGTTATGTTTATTAAGTAAAAGCTTTCTTAATTTAACTTCTATTTTCATCGTTCACTTACCAATATTTGCTGCATTCTCATCGATACATACTACTAATTTCTAACTGATACAACTCATTAGTCTGGTATATTGTACCACACAATTTGTATGATAATGCTTTTCATTTATGTTGCAGTTTATTAATTTGCCCACCACCGCTGTTTGTTTTACGTAGCTGAACTGAGTCAGAACATCGAATTTAACATGATGTTCCAAAAGCATAATGCTATTATCCAGATACTTTCACTAATTGTATTTAGCCGCGGGCGTGGCGTAGTGGTTAGCATGTCTGGCTTCGAATCTGGAGATCGCGGGTTCGAGCCCGGTCGCGGCAGGTCATACCCTATACATTAGTTGTCGGCTTCGTGGTAGGGTATGTTAGCACTGGTGATTGAAAAAGTGTCTAGGAAACCTATAGTAGGAAGAGCTGGCCGTCGTATATATGACCTCAATATGTGTTAAATACGACGTTAAAAAACTAATTGCACTTGGGCATCCCTTTGAAGGATTCTAAAACTTTGGATATCTACATTATGGAATAATTGCCTTAAAACTGCATACTGTTTAGTTTTGTGCGCACCGATTTCATTTTGGTATTGTTGTTTTACCCTAATGGTGGTCGTATTTTTCATTATGAGCGTCATACCTTACCTTGAAACACGTGATTACGCATAATCGTGATTTATTGTGACTGACTATGATGCAATACTATTGCTTTATGGCAAAAACGTGACCTTCAGTTGTGAATTTATTTGAATCATTTTAATATAAGCACGCAATCCTTTAAACTATGAAAAATTGTGTCGCAATATGCGTAAATTATTTCCGAAATATCTTATTTAATAAAATGTTTATTAGTTTTATGGATCGTTATAATTCTTATTCGTATCATTAAATTCTAAGCTTATTAAATCTTACCAGAAACGTGTTGCTAAAATTGCATTAAATAAGGAAACAGATTGTACATTTAATATCAAAATAAGTTAATAAATGTTGGAATTCTATCATTTATATTGAATGATGCTTAACATTTACAAGGTTCTACGACGATTTCATGTCTTGAAATTAGATGAATCGTTCAGGCTTCTTTTGATTTTATTGTGCAACATGTAATTGATCAAATTGCGCAAAATAATGAGCTTAAAACTGAAGTACAAAAATTGTAAAATTTTAGAATCCAAGTCGTAACGTGCATCAATGTTCATCAACGATTATAAACTATTTGGGCTTTATGGAATTAACTTCATTTGTATTTAGCTGTGTAAACTAATTATGTTAAAATGCATTGATGTATTTTTGCATTTTTGAGGATTGCTTTTGAAATAAATAAATATTTTTTATATTTTTCACTCATGCAGAACAATTAAGTACATGTCGATAAAAGCGTTCGTAATATTGAAACAAGTTTAACAAATTAACAAAAAATCAACCAAAATAAATGTTTTTATAAGCAGTATTTTTAACAATAAACTATACCACTAATTGCAATACTATTAATTTTACATAAGTTATATATACAATTGACTAATATCATCGATAAAGAATTTTGCAATTATGATGTAAATAACGTCGTCCGCCCGGCTAGCTCAGTCGGTAGCACGCAAGTCTACTGATCGAGCTGTCGTGGGCTCGATTCCCGGACGGGGCATACTTTGGTGGAGCTTGGTCATGAATTTACTTATACGGTCATTCTCCCTCCTACCCATGATTCTAAGTTATGTAGGGCAGTTGTCAGTCACTGACAAAAGTATGTGCGTAGTAGTTGGTTAACAAACAGCTAAATCCAGAGATTTAGCCTTTCCAGGAATAGTGAGTAGGTTGACTGACCGCCGTTATATGACTTAAACAATGTGTTACTACGGTGTTAAACCCAACAAACAAACAAAAAGAAACAAGCAAATAACGTCATATGCATTGTCGATGACATATGTTTGAATTATGCCAAAAGCACATCACAAAACATCAGCATGTCCATACCAGATTAATAGAAATGTCGAATGCATAAGTTAATATCATATTCACTTGAATCAATTTCCGCTATTAATCAAACGCTTAAGTCTATACCTAAATCTTTTATAAGCCTTCTATGATTATCATTTCACCATCCTTTTTCAGGAAACATAGTTTTGAACATCATTCAAAATGTATTTATCCGCCTACAATCAGTAATAAAATATAGATGCTCTACCTCAAACGATATATAACTGTTATTTTTCTGTATATACATTTCTTTAAGAAGTATTCCCCATTGATGAGTGATATGTTATATCAGATGTCTAATAGAACATAGCAAGATGTCTGCACGCTTTTATTACAAACGATATAATTAGTAAAACCACGGACGTGTTTACGATATGTGCGTGTCTTCGAAGGATAGCGATACTTTTCCCACTCGCATTTGTCCTAACACTCATTTGCTAATTTGCTTTTTTGTTTATGGAATAATGTTGGATAACTCTCACATGTTCGCTTTTGTGACTGATACGAGTTTGTGGTTTATTTGTTTCTTCAAATAGAACTGGAATGCATCATAATGCAATATCATACACTAGATTGTATCAAAGCTTTTTAATATTTAGGTTGGTTAAAGATCACATAGTGCATGTTTAGATAAAGTTAGATGAACCGGATCACCTCTTCTAATTGACAACGATAAAAGTTCAAATGTATTACTAACGCTATGATGGTGAATATATGCAGAGGGAAATGGATACAGTTTAAGATGTTTATCTATCTAAAAATGATTTTAAAACATTAGTTCGAGTAAATTAGATTAAAAGGACTGTTTTAAACATTACTATATCAAAAACTAAGCTTTACTGAATCGTCCATAGCTGTGCCATTTAGTTCATTCTCGACGCTGGTGTTAAGATGTCTATAATTGATTGGATTTTTTGTTTTTCTTGTGTTTAACGCCGTAGCAACACATATAAGATCATATAACGGCGATCAGACAACCTACTCACTCCTCCCGGAAAGGCTAAATCTCTGGATTTAGATGTTAATCAATTACTAAGCGCATACTTTCGTCAATGACTGACAACTGCCCTTCATAATTAAAAAATCATTGGTAGGAGGGAGAATGGCCGTATAATAATTTTATGACCAAGCTCCACGAAATTATGCCCCGCCCGGGAATCAAACTCACGACCCCTCGATCAGTAGACTAGCCAGGCGGCTTCTTATAATTGATTAAGCCTCGCTATTTTTAAGAATTTTGTCATTACTGCTATCATTTTATATAAAAAATTTTTGTTAAATTGCCTCACAAAATAAACGCCCCCCCCCCCCTCTTATTAGTATACAACAATAATAATATTCACAGTTATATAAGAAATCTTTAAGAATTTCAAAAAAGTTTAGCATAAAACAAATATATACAGCGTAGGTAATGTTGCATCATTGATGGTTGCATTATCTTCAAACTAAATAATCATAAATGCAGATTAGAATTTCTTTTCGTTAGACCCGATTGAATTGTTAAACTTGAAAAATATGAAAAGACCAAAATACATAAAAATGCATTGACTTTTAAGAAAGTATCTTAAAGCAAATGCTTTATCGTAAAACAGAAAAAAAATAGTATCATGTTTATGAATTTTCAAACGCATAACTCAAATACGAGTTAGTAACAGTTATCATGGTTCAATTAAATTGATTCGGCGCGATATGACCTTTCTGTGTTGGTGCGCCGTAAAACCCAAACAAACAATTAAATTGATATTATAATCAAAAACTAAGATATTATCATTTTCTCCGACAAGAAGCTCTCAGAATGGTGCTATTTTGTCTTCCAACTATATTTGTGTAGCTTGGACATCTGTGGTGCTTTTCACAAACATTCTTACGAAATATATTTTCGTAAGTCAAAAACAAGAAACATTAATAATACGCTCATTTTTTGGCTTATCAATTCTTAATATCATACAAATTGTGTAGAACTGCGTGTATCTTTTGAAAATCATATCATAGTTATGCTCATTATCCGTCTGACTTTGAAATGCTAATTATATGAAACTGAGTTACGAAGATTTTTTTTCGTAAGAATTTTTGTGAAAAGCACCACTGATCATCTATTATAATGTTTTGCTAGACCACTTGGCATTAATGACATGATTTATTTAGTACAGAACAGAACATATCTTTTATTTCGTCACAGTAAAAATAGTAAAAACATGTCAACAAATTATAACATAAATGCATGAATACAACATGACGGTACAATTTCAAAAGTTAAGGATTGATTTTTTATAAAATTAAAGATAATAAATGCAAGTTTCAGGATTGTCAAGTGTGGGGGATGGTGGTGCATAAAATACAAAAACTCTTTAAGGGTAAAAGCAAAATACTATTGTCCTACATTTGTGCGACTGTTTAAAATGTAGAGCAATAAGATCAGTGTATTGGAGTGAGTGTGTACTCCTATTTTGTCGAATGTATACACCAAGTATATCGTGCGTTAATCACGGGTTTTTCGTTACAAAACATAATATTTACTGCAGTACATATAATTGGTCTTATATAAAGGAAAACAACACGATCAAATGCAATTTATGATCCGATATTTTGTTCCACTGGAAAGTGACCAGGGACTAACCTTAGTGCTGTTCGCAAACGCAGACATACAACGAAGTATTGTATCAGCATGTTGTGATTGTTTCAATTATATCCTTATACTAACATAATGTAATAAAAGCGTGCAGACATCCAATTTGAGGAGTCAATCATCTACAATGCTATTCCAATAATGCCCGATGATTACTTCTTCAAAACAAAAAAATATATTGAAACAGGACAATGGTCCCTTGTGATAAGTATACCGTCTATATTGTATTACAACAACATGTTGGCGGAAGGATACACCTTGTCTGATTTTTCTTACATCAGGGGCTATTTTCTCTTGAAAGTAGTCCAAGAATGTTTAAGAAACCAAAGTAATTGTGGCGGATGTCCAGATTCAAGAAAGAGATTGAGTATTTAAGCTTTGGACTAATAGCGGAAATTAATTCCGGTGAATCAAATGATTACTGATGCAGTTGGCATTTATACTCGTCTGATATGGAAATGTCGATGGTATTTGATGTATTATTCGCAACATCATGTCAAAAAAGCAGTCTATGAGGAAATATTAAGACGTGATATACATCGCAAATGATTAATTCCTTTTCTGTGATGCTTATGGACAATCACATATAATCGTGTTCCTTTAAAGGTTTTGTAATACGAAAGCAATAGCTAATACAGTAAAGTTTCAGTACTAAAGGTACTTCAGTTTTTGGCAAAATATTTAGCAATATTTAAACTCCAAATGCTTGATATGGCGATATTTATTTCCGTATTTATAGTGCAATCGATTTTGATAGTCCTTATGGTGGAAATTCAATGTAGTAAATCGCTGGGTTGACTTAGACATAGCAGATAGCTTGACTTGTGTGTAATTATCAAAGGATTTAACGGCGTCAAATTCAAAGGCTATGCAAAAGTCAAAGCGTCAGATAATAAAATAATGGTATACTCATTTATCTGCACTTCCCAAAACGCCTACAAATGTAAATGTCATTCGATACAAAGTAACTACATTTCCTAACTGACTTTTCCTTAATTACGCGATGGGTATCTAATTGTGTGTCGGTTAGCTAAAACACGGAAGAAGAGGAAGCAATCGTAGTATTATACAAGTATCGTAAGATGAATCTTTTGGTAAGATTTCTTAATTTCTTGTGGAAAGAAGTTTTATGACATGTCATAATTAAGCAGCAAATGCAGTATATATGTGTATCTGATTACTAAATAGATTTCATTCATGAACGCGATAACGCAAATAAGCATTCCATTTCATCGAAATTGCAGAAAAAATAAATAATTATCTTATTGCACTATTTGCGATTTTAATACCTTTAATATAGATTGATTTCATACGTTAAATAGTAAAAGCAGTACTATCATAAACATGTAGAACTATTTCATCACTTTTTTTAATTCTAAATAGATGCATTATCTTGAAACAAAACTGAAACATCTGCTATGTAATCTAACGAAATATAAGTTAAGTGTTGCTGAGCTGATACAATTTTGTAAATATCTGGCTTTTATTTGATAGAAACTTTCTGAAATAATTTTATGGCATCGCATATTAATTAATCAAGCTCCAAATTAGTCAATTTTCAATTTGTTAATTAAAATTATATAATCAATTCGTTTGAAATTCGATCTCTATGTCGTTTTCACCATCGGGTTATGACATCATAGTAACATTAGATAAAACCTCAAAGCCTTCGATATTTATATTTCTGTGTTTACATTACAAAGTACCAAATTTATCAAGGCGTATTTTGTTCTTAAATTTATTAATTAGTTTTAAATACAAATCGCTGAACAGGTGTAAAACGATAACATACTCGTAAAAATCAAATTGAAATAGAAACTTATCTCAGTTTGTTGAAGAGGGTATGGAGTTTAGATTAAATGATTTACATTTTTCATAGGACCGTGAGTGGGACAACATACCGCCACCATTTGACTGAACAAGTGTTGAAAAGGGGCGTATAGCATTATATTTACAATAATATATCACAAACATTACATAAACTAGGCGTTATTTTCAAAAGTGCATTATGTACACTGTCAACTTTATACATTGATATGTCAGTAAAATTTGTTTAATCCAACTTAACTTTTAAATGGTTCTACTGTTTCACTATCACTGTCTCCTTTGTGAAGTAAACAGGGGACTAACCTTTGCAGACATGTTACGAAATTTTGTATAAGCATGTTGTGATTGTTTCAATTATATCGTTATACTAACGTAATGCAAGAATGCGTTCAGACATCCAGTTTGAGCAATCAATCATCTACAATGCTATTTCAATAATGTCCGATGATTACTTCTTCAAACATAAGAAAATTGAAAAAGGACTAAGAAGGTTTGCGGAAGGATACATCTTGCTTGATGTTTCATACATCAGGAGCTATTTTCTCTTGAATTTAGTCAAAAAATTGTTAAGAACCAAAGTAATAATGGCGGATGTCCAGATTTAAGAAAGAGAGTTAGTCTTTAAGCTTTGGACTAATAGCGGAAATTAATTCCTGTGAATCAAATGATTACTGATGCAGTTGGCATTTATACTCGTCTGATATGGAAATTTCGATGGTATTTGATGTATTATTTGCAACATCATGTCAATATGGCAGTCAATGACGAAATAAAAAGTCGTGATATGCATCGCAAATGTTTAATTCCTTGTCTGTGATGCTTATTGGCAAACACATATAATTGTCGTTCTTTAAAGATATTCGTATTACGAAAGCAATAGCCAATACCGTAAAAAGTTTCACTACCAAAGGTACTTCAGTTTTTGCAAAATATTTGGAGATATTTAAACTCCAAATGCTTGATATGGCGAGATCTATTTCCGTATTTTTAGTGCAATCGATTTTGATGGTCCTTATGGTGGAACTTCAATGTAGTAAATCGCTGGCTTGACTTAGACATAGCAGATAGCTTGACTTGTGTGTAATTATCAAAGGATTTAACGGCGTCAAATTCAAAGGCTATGCAAAAGTCAAAACGTCAGATAATGAACTAATGGTATATTTATGTATCTGTGCGCCTAAAAACGCCTACAAATGTAGAGGTGTTCTGTTTCAAAGTAGCTACAACTCTTAACTGACTTTTCTTTAATTACATGATCGGTTTCTTAATTTGTGTAGATTTGCTAAAATACCGAAGAAAAGGAATTGTAGTAATAAACAAGTATCGTTATATGCATCTGTCGGTATGTTTCTTACTTTTGTGGAAAAAAGTCTTATTGTTGGTCTTATATTGTTCAGAATTATGAAGCAAATGCAAAATTTATTGTATCTGATTATTTAATGCATTTCATTACTGAACGCGAATATGCAAATAAGCATTTCATTTTATCGAATTTGCAGAAGAAGAAAAAACAAATTAATTATTTTATTGCACTATCAGTGATTTTAATACATTTAATGTTGATTGATTTCATACGTTAAATAGTAGAAGCAGAAATATCATAAAATGCAGAAACTTTTCATCACTTTATTTAAATTCTAAAATAGTTCCATTATCTTGATACAAAACTGAAACATCTGCTCTGTAATCTAACGAAATATAAGTTAACTGTTGCTGAGCTGATACGATTTTGTGAAATTCTGGTTTTTATCTGATAGAAAATTTCTATAATAATTTTATGGCATCGCATATTAATGAATCAAGCTCCAAATTAGACAATGTTAAATTTGTTTATTAAAATTATGCAATCAATTCGTTTGAAAATCGTTCTTTATGCTGTTTTCACCATCGGGTTTTGACATATAGTAACATTAGAAGAAACATTAAAGCATTCGATGTTTATTTTTCTGTGTTTACATTACAAAGTACCAAATTTATCAAGGCGTATTTTGTTCTTAAATTTATTAATTAGTTTTTAATACAAATCGCTGAACAGGTGTAAAACGATAACATACTCGTAAAAATCAAATTAAAATAGAAACTTATCTCAGTTTGTTGAAGAGGGTATGGAGTTTATATTAAATGATTCAACTCTTTCATAGGACCGTGAGTGGGACAACATTCCGCCACTATTTGACTGAACAAGGGTTGAAAAGGGGCGTATAGCATTATATTTACAATTATATATCACTAACATTACATAAACTATTCATAATTTTAAAAAGTGCATTATGTACACTGTCAACTTTATACATTGATATGTCAGTAAAAATAGGTTTATCCAACTAAACTATTAAATGGTTCTACTGTTTCACCATCACTGTCTCCTTTGTGAAGTGAACAGAAGACTAACCTTTGTAGACATGTTACGAAATTGTGTATAAGCATGTTGTGATTCTTTCAATTATATCGTTATACTAACGTAATGCAATAATGCGTTCAGACATTCAATTTGAGGAGTCAATCATCTACAACGCTATTCCAATAATGTCCGATGATTACTTCTTCAAACATAAGAAAATTGAAAAAGGACTGAAAAAGTTTGCGAAAGGATACATCTTGCTTGATTTTTCATACATCAGGAACTATTTTCTCTTGAATTTAGTCCAAACATTGTTAAGAAACCAAAGTAATTGTGCCGGATGTCCAGATTCAAGAAAGATATTTAGTCTTTAAGCTTTGGACTAATAGCGGAAATTAATTCCGGTGAATCAAATAATAACTAATGCAGTTGGCATTTATCCTCGTCTGATATCGAAATTTCGATGGTATTTGATGTATTATTCGCAACATCATGTCAATATGGCAGTCAATGACGAAATAATAAGTCGTGATATGCATCGCAAATGATTAATTCCTTTTCTCTGATGATTATTGGCTAACACATACAATTGTTGTTCTTTAAAGATATTCGTATTACGAAAGCAATAGCTAATACAGAAAAGTTTCACTACCAAAGGTACTTTAGTTTTTGCAAAATATTTGGCGATAATTACTCTCCAAATGCTTAATATGGCGAGATCTATTTCCGTATTTTAGTGTAATCATTTTTTATAGTCCTTATGGTGGAACTTCAATGTAGTAAATCGCTGGCTTGACTTAGACATAGCAAATAGCTTGACTTGTGTGTAATTATCAACGGATTTAACGGCGTGGAATCCAAAGGTTATGCAAAAGTCAAAAAGTCAGATAATGAACTAATGGTATATTTATGTATCTGTGCGCCTAAAAACGCCAACAAATGTGAAGGTGTTCTGGTTCAAAGTAGCTACAACTCGTAACTGACTTTTTTTAATTACGGTATCTTAATTTGTGTTGATTTGTTAAAATACCGAAGAAAATGATGTAATTGTAGTAATTAACAAGTATCTTTATACGCATCTATCGGTATGTTTCTTACTTTTGTGGAAAACAAGTTTTATATATTGTTCAGAATTATGAAGGAAATGCAAAATTTATTGTATCTGAATACTTAATGCATTTCATTAATGAACACGATTATGCAAATAAGCATTCCATTTCATCAAATTTGCAGAAGAAAAAAAAACAAATTAATTTTTTATTGCACTATCAGTGATTTTAATACCTTTAATGTTGAATGATTTCATACGTTAAATAGTGGAAGCAGTACTATCATAAAATGTAGAAACTATTTCATCACTTTACATTGTATTTCAATTCTAAAATAGTTGCATTATCTTGAAACAAAACTGAAACATCTGCTATGTAATCTAACAAAATATAAGTTAAGTGTTGCTGAGCTGATACGATTTTGTGAATATGTGGTTTTTATTTGATTTGAAAATTTCTAAAATAATTTTATGGCATCGCATATTAAATGAATCAAACTCAAAATTAGAAACGATTCAATTTGTTAATTAAAAATATGTCATTAATTCACTTCAAAATCGTTATCATAGTTGTTTTCACCATCGGGTTATGACATTAGGAAAACCCTCAAAATATTTGATGTTTAAATTTCTGTGTTTGAATTACTAAGTACTCAATTAAGAAAAGCTTATTTTGTTCCTACGTTTACTAATTGGTTTTTGATATAAACTGCAGAATTAGAACAGGTGTAAAACGATAAAATACTCGTAAAAATCAAATTGAAAAAAAAAGCCTGATATCAGTTACAGTTGGAGAGGGTGTTTGAACTATATGCATATTTCAAGGTTTAAAGTTTGTGTATAGGTGTCTAGATCTTTACTAAGACCGTCAGAATGACGACTGATTTCCGCTATATATGACTGAACAAGTGTTGAGGCGCGACATAGAGCACCATGTATTAAAGATAATGCCTCAAACATTACATAAATCACTCTGTCTTAGTAACAGTGCATTATGTTTGTTGTAAATTGTGTATATATCGTATTGATATGTCAAAAGAATATATTTAAAATAACTAACCTATCAAATTGTTATGTATTGGTTTAAATGACTGTAAAAGTTATCTTCAAAATAGTGGTTTCATTGTAACCTGTCACGTAACTTTACAAATGCACTGTTTGCATCAACGAGATGTAGTTTTGACAAAACATCTTCAAATTGTTACAACATTTAGTTATGCAAGCTTCGGGTAGACCTACAGCTTGTAAGATAAGCTGGTACAGTGATTGTAACAAATTCTTGGAGAATTTATCTGCGCTTATCTCTCCCTTCATAGCTCTTGGCAACAAACGACTTGTACTTTATCTTAAGGTAATTGTTGAATACTAATGAAAGAACTGCTATTGTTGATAAATGATGGGAAAATAAAAAAAAACTATATTATATTATGTTTCCTATATGAAAACAATTTTATGGATTACTTCTCACTAATCAGACTAATCATGTTTTTAATGCAACAGAACGTGGGTTTTACTTGTAAATGGCAATTAGGAATAACTTATACGTTTTTTTATAAAAAAGGTACAAACAAACAATATCCGATAATTATTCATTTTATATCACGATTCGGATTTTGAAGTCACAACGACACGAACTGAACTATAAAGTTCATTTATATGACCAGTTATATTAAATATCAATCTTATTAGATACATGTAACAGTGTAGGTAATCACGTGACCTATATGGTTCCTAACACGGCAAAAAATGACGACCAGATCAAATTTTAGATTTTTTTTCATTCCATGTGTCTAAAATGTTTATCAAAATGTAGTCCTCTGACTTAGGGTCTATCGTATTAAAACAAGCGGCCATTTCTATATGATTGTGTATTATAAACAAAAACAGAACTATAATCTTGTTCTGAAATAGTATTAAGAATTATAACGCTGTAATATAGAAAAAGTATTACATACAGTGCTATTCAAAAGAGTTTGGACAAAGTTCAGCTTTTTAGAATAAAAACGATTCATATTTATTCAAGAAAAAGAAACAAATAGCCTTCACAGCAATTCCAAAACAAGCTTTAATGAACCCCCATTTAATCGAACATCTTCCTTTCCGATATTCTTTCCAAACAGGAATTTGTCCAAGGACCAAAATTCTTCTCTACACACGTTGACACCCTGTATTTCTGAAACCCTTGTGTATCTTATTTATTTATTGGAGTTAACGCCGTGTCAACACAATTTTAGGTCATTTTACGGCGTCCAGCGCACCTAACCTAGCTTTCCTGGACCATTGTCTATAACCAGTACTCACCAACCCTTCCACAAGGCTAGAAACTTCTCCATATTATCTAATCAATGGAGGAAAATCGACATTTTAGTCAAATTTTCATGGAAGGGTATAACCTCCCCGGGTGGGATTCGAACCCGCACCCCCTCGGTCACGAGTATCCAAATCCCGGCGCGCTACCAATTGCGCTATCGACCCGGGTTCCCTTGTGTATCAACATATGCTTTTAACTATGATACACCAATAAGCTTTAATGAGGGACTATTGTCAGTTATCTTTCCTTGATAAAATCTGAAGCAATCCAATTAGTAAGTAGGTCCTTACAGTTGGATTCCTCGGAGTTTATCTTTGAAGTCCTATGTAAGGATTATAAAATATTACGTCTAATATTTTTTTTTGTTAATTAAGATATTAACAAGACTAATGACAGTTAGATAGTTATTCACCCTTACAATGCTTAGTTTGATTTTCAAACAAATTAGATGATTTTCAAAAAATTTATTTATGATTAATTGTTGCAAATTGACATTGAAAAGTAAGGGTAAAATTCGAGTAATCCAACTGATTGGACCTACCTATTTGAAGAATATACAAGGGGAAATAACTGTCTATGGACTCTTATTAGAGTATCAAACTTATCATGGTCCGTTTTCTCAAAATTTCATTTATGCAAGAATTTTTGATCGGCACTGTACATAGGACGATACAAACATAATTAGGATGATTTACAATAGGTTTTATTTCTGTCTAGTCTATTGAAGATTACCGTGGATGATGTACGGTCAGGAATCAGAAATATAGACCTTATAGGAATCAATATGCGTCAGTCTACTTGGTCATAGTTGTGGTTATTGTTATGATATTTTAACCCAGATCTGTAGCGCAGTGGGATATCTGTTCTAGTGCCTCGAATGGGGTACGGGTTCTAACTTACGAATGGTTAGTGAAACAATACCCAGAAAAGCTAGGTTAGGTGCTCTAGACGCCGAAAAATATCGAACATGTGTTGACACGGCGTGAAACCAAGTATAAATATATGTTCTGACATTTCAATGCTACTTTACTGTAATAACATGTGAACAAAATAAAATAAAAATCACAAACATACTAAAATCATCATAGTTGTACATCATTGTGTACTTAGGCAAACTGAATAGATTATGATAATAAATGAAAAGTAACCAAAATGCAACGACATCATCTAACGGGGTAGGATTTTATGCATAAAGTCAACATATTTTACAATTGTATGTCGATTTACACTTATTTTGGTGTTACAAGAATACCACTTTACTGTTTCAGAATGTTTCTATATAATTTGGGGTCTTTCCGAAAAGTTGATTATTCTGATTAGCTGCCCGGTAGCTCAGTTGGTGGCACACTAGTCTATTGATCGAGGGGTGAGGGGTTTGATTTCCGGTTTTTCTGTGGTTTGGCCATGGAACGATTTATACAGCCATACTCTCACCTACCATTGATTCTAAAGCTTGAAGGGCAGTCGTCAATAAATGACGAAAGTATGTGCCTAGTAACTGGTTAACAGATACATCCAGAGATTAAGCCTTTCAAGGAACAGTCAGTAGGTTGACCGGTCGCCGTGATATGACCAATACGCTGTTTTGCTACGACGTGAAGCTCAACATTAAACATGTCCAACTTTTAGTCCCATACATAATCCCAAGTCGATATCCGATTTTCAATAAAGAAAAGTATAGGGGGAAAATTCTTTGAACGGTCATAACTCTTTTATTTTTAAAGATATCAATTTTGTGCAAATGATGCAAAAAAGTTTAAACTGTATTCTTTCATTTGATTGTTTTTAATTTTTTGTAAAATTGTAAAGTTTTGGTCCCTTTTAAGGTTTTATTTGATTACTCACGTTACTATAAACAAAGAAGGGAAATAAATACCCATGCTAATATAAGTTGAAAAATAAAGCCTTTCGAGTTCTTTGATCAAATTTGTGCAAATGACATGAAAACGTCGTATGTTTCTAGTTTTCGGAGCACTTTTTAAATTTAAAATATCTTAATGAAGTTTTGGTCCCATTTGCACTTTTTTCAAAAAGTTTTGCATTTTTAAGTATTTTTTTCTTAAATTTATAGTGTGCGCTATCGGATTTATGGACCCCTGGTGGGATTGTATAATACACTGTGCATAGCAAGGCACAGCGGGTACACTTTTATGACAGGATTACCTTCCTGTCTCTGATTTATTGATAACTATTTGTACATATACATGTAGTTGTATCTGTCAAATGATGTTGTAATAAAGGTTCTGAAATAATTATAATGAAAGTGTTAAGATTCTAGGCAGGTTAGAAAATACATAAATGTTATTTATCTATTCATTAATAGAATTATTGTTCGGGAAGATTTACTCGACTATACGTATTGCTAAAAACAGTATCATAAACATATTACAAATGTACTTTATTCTTGCGGCATAAGGATAAATGATAGACATCAATTGTTTTTTTAGTTTACCTCTACAATTATATTAATTAAAACGTTAATTAATTGAAAACGTTTTATTTACTAGTTTACAAATAATTGTAGAACGATTGTATTAAAAAGTTGAAATATTAAAATAAATAAAACAGTTGTACAAATTAATGCATGGGCATTTTAGTCCAAGTAAAATAAAGCGGGTTAACGATAACAATGATTTTTGAATATTGTTTTAAAACTATTCATTTAAATTTAAAGCTTTTATAACAATAAATATAAAGCATATCTAAATTAACAGATGGGCAATTAATGAATTCAAATGGTAGATGAGTACATAATTATCATATCTAACATAATTTGACCATCGAAAAATCATTTCAATCATCATTCGGGTTTTATCTGACTGTATTGTATACAAAATGTCACCTTAAAGTTGTGAAACATTTATCTGTTAATTTACACTTGTTGCACAATGGACAATATAAAACATTTGTCTACAACGGATTTAATTAATCCCCTATTATCATATGACTTGAAATCGTGACCTATATGATCATTATCTTATCTCATCGATCACAACATGGGGTCACGCCTTGTAGATTATATCATCGCAAAACAGACGTATATACGATCAGAGCTATATGGCTGTATCATAAAGCGAAAATATTGATGGGTCTAAAAGTTGGGTATGTGTGCTTATTCACAGATTTCAACTGAAATATCAACTTTTTCAACATTGAATGGAAATATTTTTGGAAGCAGGAAAGCGTATGTCACGGTTTAGACACTTTTAGTGCAATTTTGAGACTTGTATCGTATATTTCTTGCAACATACAGGTCAGTTTGTCTTAAAATATTAAGATTTTTTTACACAATAATAGACACTGAAAGGTATTTTAAAGTTAAAAAAACAAATTTGTGAACAAGTACCTTTAAAAAGTTGATAGTTTAGTTGAAAACTGTTTACGAGCAGTTCTAACGTACGATTGTGTTTTCTCCATTAACTAAGGATTTAATTTCACAGTTAGTGACATGAGTAATTATGTTTCATTCATAACGGGTGGTACAGTGTTCTTGGCACTAGGTTTAGACAGTAGATTCCAGGAATATTCCTGGAATAGTAGTCTTCTGTCAGTGCCAAGGTATATTCAACCATTAAAGGTACGCATTCACAGATTCCAACTTGAATATCAGTAGCGTGTTCAGTTACCGCGAACGTTACAGAACGTTACATAACGATACATTCGGAACTCCTCGGCCATTGGCTGCGAATAATCTAATATAATACACAAATATGCGATCGTAAAGGCAATGAGTGATGTTTCAAAATTTACGGACTAAAAACGAAACATCACTCAATGCCTACACGATCATATATGTGTTTACTTCAACACCGGTAGTTTCAAAATAGCGTCTAAATATGTCCGAGATCATTCGCAGCGAATGGCCGAGGAGTTCCGAATGTATCGTTATGTAACGTTCTGTAACGTTCGCGGTAACTGAACACGCTACAACTTCTTTCGAAAACTACCTAAATTGTATGGAAATATTTTTGATGAAAGAAATTAGTGTTTTAATAATGACTATTTTAGTGCAAATGGACTTACAACAAGTAGTAAAAATATACCCCGTACGTCACGGTATAAACAACTTTAGTACATTTTTGTTTGCAACTTTTATTGTATATTTCTTTGAAATCTATAAATCAATTTGTCTTGAAATAATAAGAACTATGTTTTGAAACAATTACAGACATTGAATGGTATTTTGAAAATATAGAAACATCTTATCCAAATCTGTGAACTAGTACCTTTAATACTTGTGTAACAAAGAAAATAAAGCAATGTTTCTACAATTATACGTGTGTAATTGTTTCAGTGAAGACTCGATTGTTCTACCACGGCTAATTAGAGTCTGTTTCCATCCGATTCCTCTGGCAAAATGATGAGTTAGAAACTCTTTGATAACCTTACGGACATGTGGAAAAGTTCTTAACGATTGGTAGATCTTTCTTTCCATGCTTTATCGTGAAATGTAGGATTATTAAATAAAAATTTCGGTGATAATATACAATCTAAAAATCGTTAATTTTTATGGTACCGAAACGATTACATCAAAATGACGTCAACTTAAAAGATAAAAGTTGATGGGAAGTTTGATACGCAGGAAAATTGTTATGAAATCTGTATGCCTAAGATAAGTACAATACGCATCAAAAGAGAGACCTCTGTAAACAAATATACCCGTTATATAATCGGCAGTATACACGGAGCAAATATATAAGTTTCATTCATTTGTCGTATTTGTACCGAAGCTAATCTCCCCAATGGTAAAGCTACAGTCACATAAACATAAAAATAGCCGTGAGGGCACCGTACGGGCGCCGTGCGATCAAGCTCCTCAAGGACCCGTACGAACTCTTGCGAGCCCGTACGGACTGTTACGTTTTACCAGGGTCCGTGAAATGAGCCCAGGATACACGTATCAGTTTCAGAGTCAAATCGTGAACACAAACGTGGCCGAGAATGGATTAAACTTTCATATCTTCTAGCTACGGTTCCGTACGGGTATGTTGTTTTGTACCATGTGTGTACCGTCACCTTGATACGCAAGACTACCACGGCCGACGGCTGACTGCATGTTCGGGTCCATAACAAGCCACGATTTTATGGGACCGGAGGCATAACAAGGAAATTCACATTCCCTTTATGTGCTATCCTTAATAGATGAAAATGTGTCCTTGTGTAATTAATGTTTAATACAGTGTTTATGTTTCATATTTCATTGGAATTTGTTTTATTGTTTTATTATTTTTGTGCTGTGTATCTTATTTCCCATTTATAAAATATTCAGTAAAATGTCAGGAATATTTTAATATGGCCTTCACACCTTAAGGCGTCTTTTATCCCATATTAGATCAGCAGCGCGTTCAGTAAACGACTGTTAGTTATAGTTAAGAGTACGGGAGAAATAAATCCGAAGACAACCCAACCCGTGCATTACTCAGCTCAAAATTGGGACAACTCAATCCGTTAGTAGGGGATTTGAGTTGTCTCGGGTTGAGTTGTCTTTGGGTTGAGTTGTTCCGACACTTCCGTTACGGAACGTTTTGGAACGTTCAGGGTAACTGAACACGCTGCTGTTATTAGGGACAGTGGTGCAATCTCGACCCATTATGATTAATCTAAGCTGCAAGAATTTGTTTGACAATCGAGTTAAAATAAACTTGCATATATTTAAGTATAGAACTTAGCTGAGCTATTTAATCACCACCTTCGCTTTGATGTTATTTAACCTCAGGCACTGGGTAATTGTTTTGCATAATAACGTAAAAACATACAAGAGTGCATTTCAAAATTCCTATATAGTAATTCTACACAAATTCCCCTCTTTTATTATGGAATGTATTTTCTGCGAGACAAAATTACTCGGTGAACTAATCTTAAGTATGAAGCAATATGAATTTTTCCTGCAAATTTATAAACTATGAAAAAAGCAATAAAATTGATCGCTATGGCGACGAGAACATCATTCAGGGTATTAAGTGTTTAAATAATAATGCAATAAAAGCGATAAATGGATCATAAAACGTGCAAATAATTGTAAACATAACACTTGTAACTGTCTGTTTTCAAAAGAAGAAGATTCGCCACGTTTGAAGTTTAATCAACATAGGTACCAAGGGTCTGACAACGTTATAAGAGATTACAATTTCTAAAATTATGATGTTTTATACGATTTGCTTTAAAGATTAATTCTTTTACGTGTTCGAAATGATAAGCTGGATCATTTTTGTTTGGATTAATAGATAAGAGTAGCATTGATTATCTTAATGGGGCTTTGAACATTTTTTTTTTTTTTTTTTTTGAAGATGAAATTGATTTTGATCTATACTGGCGTTGCCATTGAAATGTTTATATAAATAAATTGGGTATATTATTAAATAGATGTAGATAAAACATTTAATTTGTTTGATAAATACAATAGTATCAAGTTTCAAGTTTTGATTACAGGTTTTACAAAATAAATCATTATATACAAATGTAATTATAAAATATTAGCGCAGAGTATTCCGAATAAACATGGCTAATATGGGGATTTTCGGACATAAATTAGGGGCAGGAATTTGATGAAAAATAAGGGTTTGTTAACATCCTTAAGATCACGTAACTATAACCCTAGTCCTCCATTCCTGGCGGGACTGAAAAAATTACATAAACGGAGATAACGGCATTACCGGTTTTACATGGACGATTATGACTTGCCGTGTTCGGGGATCGAGTCCAAGTTGTTGGAACTTTGAGTCGAGCGTGATAATGTTACAATTGTGTTTGAAAGCAGTGATTAGTATAATTTTATAACTACTAATTGCACAATTAAGTTATAATATTAGAATCGTCAAACTCTATGATCCTAATAGTGAAATGGTCTTTATGTAAGAACCTTTTCCGTCTCAAATTAAGCATTTAGGACCTACAAATCGCAATCTGATTAAAACCCGAACTAAAATTTTCCGCTCGCCTACTCGCTAATTTAGATCTGGCCTTTTTTCAAACGAGGGTCATGTCCAAGTGACCTTTTCTCATCATAATATTCATGACGAAATTGTTATGATTAGTAACTAGTTTACATCGTCTACGTCACGCAATTTAAAATGAGCCGTCCAATCGCAGACTTTGAATAATACCGTTATCGAATTAGCTCACAAACCTTGGTCTAAAAATAAATATAACGAAATCAAAATTTTATTAATAGCGTTTCGTCTAGATGAAAGCTATGCATTAATTATTTGACATAAAGGTCATCTCGACGTGACCCTCCATTGAGATCTTAGAGATCCTGTACGACAACGCTCTACAGGATATTTGTTTACGGAGATGGTACAAATCGTCAAATCGCATTTTATGGCATATAACTAAGATGGTCATTAAAGTCGAGCTCTACTGTACAAAAATATATTAAGATTGGATCTTAAAAAAAACTTTAAGATAAAAGTATCCATGCGACGTACAAACATTATCAAATGAATCACTCTACCGTTGTATACAGTCCATTATATAACGGTACAATTATTCCTTCGTTTAAATAGAGAAAAGTGCTCAATACATCAAAACCCGGGTCAATAGTGCAGTTGGTAGCCCGCCTGGATTCGGAATCTCGTGTCCCGAAGGGGTACGGGTTCGAATCCCACCCGGGGAGGTTATACTTTTCAATGAAAGTTAGACTATAATGTCAATTTTTTCTCCATTGATTAGATAATATGGATAAGTTTCCGGTCTTGTGGAAGGGTAGGCGAGTACTGGTTATAGACAAGGGTCCAGGAAAGCTAGGTTAGGTGCGCTGGACGCCGTAAAATGACCTAAAATATGTTGATACGCGTTAAATCCAATTTAAAAAAATCATTACATAAAAATTAGTGAACTTAGATGAACGAGAATGTATTTGGATACATGTGTAGGACATATCTCCGATCCCAAATGATAATATACGAACTTCTATCCATTCTTGCTTTTTTTGTAATTATCTCATTTTAATTTATCACCGGTATACAAGTAAAGCCTATTTCACATTACGCTTGCGGCAGCCGTACGACAACATTTTCTGAAAAATCGCAGAACTTCGTACAAACGCCGCAAGACAGTCGTGCGTTTGTTCAGGTGATCGCATCGTCGTAGACGTCGCAAGTAGTGATGGCAATCGGTTGGAAAATCCACAATCGATTAATCGGAGGAATCGGTTGGGCTCAACCGACTGACTTTCCGATTATAATCGGTTGGATGCCAAAATTTATATAGCTAAATTCTGGTCATTGTCTTACATAAACA
The DNA here is from genome assembly GCA_025267735.1 of Mactra quadrangularis. NCBI lineage: Eukaryota > Metazoa > Mollusca > Bivalvia > Venerida > Mactridae > Mactra > Mactra quadrangularis. Next base: position 42,548,029 of record CM046294.1, read on the forward strand.
TGCAAAATATACATCTATTTCAATGATTTAAATGTTGTATACATTATTTATTATTTTCTTATCTTGCTTCTTAGCTTAATATGAACAATATGGCACCAGTTCACTCATCTGAGTAAAAAAACAAACACAATAAACTGTATTTTACATGTCTTTAAGTTTATTTGTGTCAATGGTTAGTTGGGCTACCGGGTAGCAATTTTCAATAGCTTGAATTGAAATTCACTAGCCTAAGGCATTTTACAGAGAAATGTCCTTTACAATGTATATCTTATTTTTGTACATCTAAGGCATCAAACAAAATAATAATCTGTTTTTTATATTTCTGGAAAATTTCATTCAATATAATTTAAGTCACATTATCTACTCTAGCTTTATGCAATTGTGTTCAAAGTAACCAGCAAATTATGATATAATGAAATCAAATGATAGGGCATTACATAATTCACAAATGAGGAGGCTACCAGTATTTCAGGGTCTGATCCACCAAAGATCTGTTCTGATCAATTAAATCAAATAACTTTTTTTTTAATTTTCAACATTGAAAGAAATATTTGAAAAAAATCCATAACGTGCCGAGTACGAAAACTATTGGGGACGAATGTTTTACATTTACTCTGACGTTTTTAATATTACAAATTACTGTTGTATGATTTCAACCATAACCTCATTATTGAGAAATCATCGTGAAATGAACAGCTTTCTATCTCTATGCTTTATGGCAGCTAGTTTTATTTAAATGGTAGCCTAAAATCGCGCTCCGTGAAAAATTCGTTTATGACAAATGACCTTGACCAAAAGTTAAGCTTTATCACTTAGAAGCGGTAAGACAAAAGAGATTGCTGGTCAACATTAAATTTTTCATCTTTAATTTGATTACGAAACGGAACTATGAATGTGTAAAAGAGTAATTACGCAAAAGTCTCAGATAAAAGTTAATGTAAAAGTGCGTTCGAGTACACCTTTTTCGGATACAAACATGATTCGGATACGTAAAGAGGGTTCGCCCGATCGGGCTACTGACTAAGATTTTCGCTCTCTCGTCGGCGAAATCACTCGTCTCGGGCGTCGGGCACGTGGGTTACGTCAAAGAAAAGTTGTTCTTGACCACATTTTCTGCCGAATCCGCCATTATAGCACGCACACGAAAGTGAATTATCTCGCTTTGGTACGGGCTAGTTTTCCGCGACGCGTCGCCGTCCACAGAAATCGTAATCGATTAATCGTCGCTGAATTTTTTCTAACCGATTTCGGCGACGTCGGCGATAATCGGAACATCACTAGTCGCAAGTCAAATTTTCAACATGTTTATTTTTCTTGCGATCTCGTTGCGATTATTAGATTTTTGGAGCCCGCAAGACAGTCGTGCGACTGCCGTAAGACAACCGTACGTCATTCTTGAGACAGTCGCACGTCAGTTAAAGAATTAGGCGTTCGCATTATATCGTACGACTCTCGTACAAGTTTGCGTTTGTCGTGCGATTGACGTACGGATGACGTACGAAACTTTTCGAAATCTCACGACAGTCTTACGACAGTCGTTAGTGTTTGTACGACAGCCTCGCGATTATCGCACGACAGTCGTGCGTAAACACGTGCGACGAACAACCTACGGCTCGTGAGAGCGTCGTACGACCGCCGTACGACCATTGCATGGAAAGTTTGATGTATCTGCGGCAGCTGCGATTCGTCTGCGATTTCGTTCGCAGTAAAAATCGTACGATAAAAAAATCGCGCGGCTGATGTGAAACAGGCTTAACATTTCAATAAACATAAAAAACCAAAATCTGACAGTTTCCATTTTCGTCGTTTTATCAAATAAGATAATAGGACATTTGTTTATGGTCTATATTCGGCGTAGATGTCGACCAAAAAACTACGGTTTATGTATAATTATATCACAACGTATTTCTAACATTCCTTAATGTATGTTTTATTATCTTTGTACGAAAATAAATAATGCTCACCGACAACAATTCGCCATATCTTATCAGACTGTAATTAATTGTGTTCATGTTAATTTCAATAAATTTCTGTTTTTAATTTATTTCTTACGTTTGCGTATAATTGAAACCGTGACATATGGAAGAATCGGTTCATTGATGAAAGTTTGTACTTACGTGTTGGATTTTATACTCGTGTTCTTCGGATTTAGGACTTTTTATTAAATTGATTTATGAGTTTATTTACTTGTAGGTTGCATGTAAGTTTTTATGTTTAAATATATGTTGTATCTTTTATGTCATTTAGGGACTTTAGTCAGTTATCTTTCCCTGATAATATCTGAAGTAGTCCGGTATATAAACTACAAAAATCGACTGAACCGTGCATGGAATGATGTAGAAAATGTTTTTGCATTTTCTTGAAGCTAAGACACTGTAGTTTACGAAACTGGATGATGCCACTTCGGCACTCTTGGGCAACTCTCAAAATTCAAGATGGCGGACAAAATGGCGGATGAGACCTGATAAATGTATAATAAGTCCATCTTTATCACAGTCTGATAATTTAAAGAGCTAAAATTAGTCTAACATTACCTGCAATTTTATTTCATGCAATTTTGGAACCCTTCATTTTTTCCAATCCAAGATGGCGGACAAAATGGCGGATTAATACTACATTTGTCGGGAATATCAAACACAATGAGCAGAATCGTACACTGAGTCATATCAAAAAAGTTTAATGCATTTTTGTAGTAATTACTCTTTAGTTTAGTTTATAAAACTGGTTGATGCTACACTGGCATCATTTGGCAATTCCCAAAATCCAAGATGGCAGCTAGAATGACTAGCTGTCGGGTATATATCAACCTCAATGAGTCAAGTCATAGACTGGGGTATACAAAATGATTTTAATGCATTTTATTTCGTATTTAATCCACTTTTGTTTATGTAACTAATTGATGCCATGCTGGCATTCTTTGATATTTTCAAGAATCGACCAAGATGGTGGTCAAAATGAATGATAAGAGCTGGAAAGTTAATTTCAAGTCACATAAATAGACGTAACTCCACACTAATGGGTATACAGCAACATGTTTAGGTTCTTTATATCTCTTGGTCTTGCGAATATTAAATCATTGACACTATAGCTTGTCAGTTGACTATAGAAGCAAATTGTTTCTAGGATGGCAAATTAGAGGAAGGCACTATTCTTATAATATCTAATTCATTGAACAACAAAGGTTGTAATACGATATTTTAATATCCTTAGAAAAACGACCACTTTTACATATATGTTTGCCACTTCAATAACCAATATGTACTAAAAAGAGGTTATAAACAAAGAAAAATACAAATGATATTGAAAATATTGTGTGCATGTTCTATTATCTTTCAAGGTATTCTAGGAATATATTAATGCCAAAGCAATTGATAGAAATTCTGTTGACATTGTAACACATTTTGATAGTAAATAAGAGAAATTGCAATAGGATTTCAAGTTCGATCTTGACATCAGATATCACAACTGTATCATAAGTGTTCTTTATTTCATTGTTAATGGCTCTATCTATTGATCAAGAAGGAGAAATATCTAAAGCAAATTTTCATCACAAGTAGTATAATTTGTTTTTAACTACAAGGACAGAGAGAAATTAAGTCGCGTAGATGACAATTCTATAAGCGTATACACTGCTATTTGAACCCAGTGTCCAGCTCATGATTAAAAAAATAGTGTTACCCTGTGCAATATGGTGGTTTTAAGGGATTCACCAATAACAAAACGTGGCCAAGTAGAAAATTTAAAAATGTCTTGTTTCACTTAAGTCTAAATATCTTGAAAGAACACATAACAGATCTGATGCATCAGTGTCAAAAGTTCAAACAGGCCTAATAACTAATATAAACACAATTGGAGTATGTTCACTATCAACTGCAAAGTCTTCCCAAAGAAGGATGGTACGCTGAGACAATTTGTCAATCTCGTTCATTATATTCAAATATGTTCCACTCCAAACATTATAGACGATGCATTGCAAGATATGGTGATTCTCCATTTTTTCGGTAAAATTACAAATATGTTTAATCTCATTAACCTTTAAGACTTGGTACGAGAACCACATACAACAAAATTGTACAACAAATGATCTATTATTGTTGCTGCAATTTGCTGAGCACCAAAAATATCTGACGACATTGGTGTGCTGATATTCATTTTGAAATATCTATCTTGTAAGAGTGACACTATAACAATAAGATCAACTAACATTCGTTCAAAAAGTAATGTTACAAGTCAGTCAGTTATTGACAATGTAAAGAGAGTACATTGCTAGCATGGATGTAAAATATGCTTTTAAAGCTGGTTCACCTATCCTACATCAAAAGTGAAGAAAGTTAAGCTATCTTTTGGCCAAAAGTTATTACCCACTTGGATACTTTCTAAAGATAATATTCATTTATAATTATGTTAAGTTTACCATTGCATGTGATGTGCTTAGGGTGTTGAGTGAAAAAAACTCTGCAAACAGAAATTTGTGTTGTCACTTGAACATGTTAATTGTTATCAACATACAACAACGACCAGAGAAATTGTGCTATCGTTATGTAATATTAGACTGAAGCAAACTTAAACTTTTAAGCATGTTTTTTATTCTAATTTAGTCTAGTTTAGTCATGTCAGACTGTATCATTGTTTGTGTAATGATAATAATAGAGCTCAATCAATTAGTTTCTTCCTCATTTTTAAAAAGCACATGCTTATTTTGCAATTTATATGTTTCAGTTAATTTTTTACTGCAACAAAAATTTTCAACTAAAAGGATTATAAGCTTTTCAAAAATCTACACATATTGCAATCTTGAACAAAATGATTGCCCTTCATAATGGTCCTATAATAAATTGTCCCGTAAACTGTATATTAACCCCATTTTATTTTCCCGTTTTTCTTTATTTTAAAGGCATACATTTTGGAAATTAAATTAGTTTGTCCATTCCGAATATTTATCAAATTATCATTTTATTAAATCCAGTAAATAAGTAACATTATCAATTAATTGTATGATATTGGACTTCAAATTCAGGGCTGATACATACGGCGTTCACTTCGGCATTATAACCAAATACTCGGCCATCATGTAAAAAAGGACTTTCATAAATACCTCGGCTAATATGAGATTCATGCATTTCGATTGGATCCGAATGTAAAAATGGCCAAGTTTTCTCATGAAGGTAGTGTTTTTCTTCCACAAACAAATGCTGCCATTTTGAATATTGGTACAATCTGAGTGTTTTGATAGGGACCCTATCTGCGATCATAGTAAATTAAATGTTTTCATAATGGCCTGTTATTTGGCTGAAGACAGTCATTATAGCCTGAGGCCGCAGGCCGAATGCTAATATGACTGTCTTTAACCAAATAACTTTATCATTATGAAAATACTTCATTATTTACAATACATTATTGCTAAAAGATAAAACTGGTTGAATTTGCTTCGTAACAGTTATCTTGGACTCCACCTTGAATCTTGAGTTGCTAATAGATGATCAGGTGGGTAGTTTTACAAATTGGAAAGTTTAAGATTAAAAAAAAACACCCAAAAACATTGAAACTTAAACCCACACGTGTTTGTTTCCGTCCATATATTATGTATATTATATACTAAACTATTAGATCATATCCGCCATTTTAGCCGCCATTTTGGATTTATAATTGTTTATAATAACTTTCAACTTAGTGAAATTAATCGGTTTCTTTAATGACAGGAACTATTCTATAAGTAAAACAATTTCTACACCACTCAGTCTCTTTCTGCCAGTGTGGTCTAAAAGCCTTTGTCCGCCATGTTGACGCCATTTTGATCGCCATTTTGAATTTAAAAATTTGTATATGAATAACAAAATTTAACTAACTGGATCTACAAATGTTGAAATCACTTTTGTCCTTCATTTTAAGAACATGATGTGTAAAAATTCATTTTGCATGTATAATTTAGCCTCTAGCCGCCATCTTGGTCGCCATCTTGGATTCTGGGAGTTGCCCAAGGATGACAAAGTGGCATCAATCGGATTTTGAATCAGTAAGACCATGTCTACCAATAAATTGAATAACATTTTCTACATCATTTCGTGCAAGGTCATCCTTGGTGTTGGCCGGACTAAATAGTATACAAGGGGAAATAACTGACTTAAGTCCCTTATTGCAGAAATATTTACTTATATTTTCACATTACCTGTCATTCTCGTTCCCAGAGCTAGTATTGAGAATCTTACTAGACTCTGGGAACGAGAATGATTACCTGTAAGAGTCATGGCGATTGGTTAAAGAAATAAATTCTTAAAATAGACTTGAATAAATACAAAAAAACGACTAAATCATATTGTTATTAACTACGTATTTTTTTTATTCATAATACGAGTAAAATATTATTGACAAATTAACCCCGCTGATTTAAAACCTCACATCAATACTTTCTTACTCACTATCGACAATCGAGTATTGAAATCAGCGGGGTAAATGTATGCCCCACTGACAGTTGAATAGAATTTACCAATACAGTTGTACATGTATGATTATATGCACACAAGTGCCATTGCCAGAACAGTGTTTTTTAACGGAGCCCCTAAAGTGACATTTTGAAATACTTTATTTATTAACTATTTCGTTTAAACGTAATATTATTTCGAAAAAAACGAAATAATTATTTCGATTTAACGAAATAATATTACGTATAAACGAAATAATATTTCGAAAAAAACGAAATAATATTTCGAAAAAACGAAATAATTATTTTGAAAAAACGAAATAATATCATATTTAAACGAAATAGTTGTGATAATTAAAAAAGTATTTAAAAATGTCACTTTAGGGGCTCCGTAGTTTTTCGCTTTCAAATCTATTTGCCATTCTATACTAGCACTGGTATGCGAGCAGTAGCCGTGAACGAATAGTATCCGTGATTTTGATTTTACGCGTTAAATATGCATTCAAGAAGAAAATTAAAGTTTACATCATGTAAGTATGACGTCATGACACAATTTTGAGACGAACCGATCCGTTTTGAACCCAGGATTGTTATTTTCAGCTTTGATTAGGAAATATCAATGATTTTTCGATATATTTGAGAAAAACCTTGCAAAATCACGGCTACTGCTCGCATACCAGTATAAGGGTTTAAGAATAGTTAATATTTTAGTTAAATTCACGAACGAATAGCTTTAAGCCTAAAAACCACTTTATTTGTGAATGATTTTTATGCCAATGTTCAATGTTTTAGATGCGTTTCAACTTCTTTAAAACTAACGAAACACTCAATAAGATTCATCATTATTAACAGTATTATTTACAAATCACTTCAAAACCAAGCAAGATCCATATTAATTTTCATACAAAAAATACTAAAATGCATTACTCGCGTCTAAAATGGCGTCTTTGAAAGATTAAGCGTTCATCGATTTACTTCATATCTCGCGCACGACAAAAGAGACATCGCGTGCGAACGTGAAATACTCATAAGAAAGCAACGGTTGGCCATTCAACTTCATTGACTAAGCATAAATCTAAAATGTAAATGGATTATTGAACCGTATGGATCTATTATTATCAGGAATAGGAAGAAATTTGAAGTCTCATTAGGAAGCCAGATTGATTGATGATGGAATGGCATTCATCTTTTATGGCATTTAGTACGCAAACGGTCTTACTGACCTTTGTACTGAGAGCGCTAAGCATCATGGGTAAAAATCGTTATTTACCTGGAAACACGTGGCAATGTTTTTATTCTAATAATTTCTCCGTACAACTGTATTGAACATATTGAATTATGTTTTTTGTGACTATTCAATATAATATTGATATGCAAGAAAGTATGCTTGTGAACTAAATCTTTTACAGCGGTCCTTTCACATCTATACTAACGTGTCAACATGATTCAACATGGCGTCTTAATGTCCGAGCTTATTGTCCGAGCTTATTTGTAATGAATGACCGAGGAGTTCAAAATGAAGCGTCACGTGGTGTAAACACCTTTAGATTTATACCCCCATTAATCTTATTTACATATACTTTCAGATAATCTTACAGTTCACTGAATAGACAAATAGGATGAACGTGACAACAGAGGACTTCACCATGACCACTGAGGAATATGTTAATGATACGCTAATTGAAAACACTACGACTACGCAAATCATTTCTGGCCATTACGATGCTGAGGAATTCCTCGAAGCGGTCATAGTTCCAATACTGTTTGCAATTATATTCCTAATTGGAGTAATTGGCAATACAGCTTTGATATTCACCGTACTGCGGAACAAATCGATGCGAAACACTCCGAATATATTCGTCGTCAGTTTGTCAGCGGGAGATTTATTGCTGTTGCTGTTTTCTGTGCCGTTTTCATCAACATTTTACACCATGAAGTCTTGGCCATTTGGTGAAGGTGTTTGCAGGTTTAATGAATTCATGCAGACTTTATCAGTTGGTGTTTCTGTGTTTACTTTAACCGCGTTAAGCGGTGACCGATTCATCGCCATAGTTCATCCAATGAGCAAACATACTGGCAAGCCAACTTTAATCACGGTAGGGACAGTTATTGGAATTTGGATACTGTCAGTGGTATTGGCAATCCCTGACGCTGTCACAAGCGAAGAGAGGTTTATGCCTCATCACAATGAAGGCAATGTTACCATGTTAATTGCAATATGTATGGTGTACCCAATTGGCATGGAACCTGAATGGTACGGACAGTTTCATTCAATGGCGAAGTTCTGTATATTCTTTGCTATACCTTTGCTGATCATTGCTATATTCTACGCCCTGATGGCTCGAATTTTAATTCTAAGTAGTCGGGAAATGCCGTGTGAGTCCATGAAAGATTCGGTTATGAATCAACAACAGAAACGACAAGTACAAGCCCGGCTGAAAGTGGCAAAGGTGGTATTGTCATTTGTATTTATATTCGTCATTTGTTGGCTTCCACGTCACATCTCTATTCTGCTACACCATTTCTCGGATATTCAATACAACATGTTTCTACACGTGTTGAAAATCACGTCATTTTGTCTTACCTACATATACTCCTGTGTCAACCCATACGCTCTTTACTTTTTGAGTAGCCAGTTCAGAAAATATTATAACCGGTATTTATTTTGTTGCTGCCCAAAGCAGTATGGACGTCTTTCTACGGAACAATCTAATATGTATCATTTTAACAGTACGGTACGAAGTACAACATATACTGGCGTCGTTCAATCTCAATCCATGTGCTAATGTGCTAGAACAGTCTTCTGTGGGTGAAAAAAATCTTAGACGGTTTATAATTTTATTTTCTCAATACAAATCAAGAACTATTTCTACAGTTGTATAATATCACCATACCACGGTAAGCGGACTGACGTCATAATGCGTAAACACCACGATTCAGTTATTTTGTGTTCTGCTTCATGTGTGTTGAGGATACATGATAGAATGAAAATCTTTATGTATTTTCTTTAGTGGTCAGTGGCCTGTTCAATTGCCCTAAACGTTCCAAAACGTTTCGTAACGACACATTCGGAACTCCTCGGCCATTCGCTGCGAATAATCTCGGACCTATTTAGACGCTAGTTTGAAACTACCGGTGTTGAAGTAAACAAATATACGATCATTTATAGTTCGAACAAAAAAAACAATGTTTATAATAACAATACAATAAATTATCCACGACGAGGGACGCACAGGATGACAATAACATAAACATGTGATTTGTTTTACGATTGTCCTAGTTGTTGGTGTAATGGAAAATATATTTACCATTACAAGCATGATTTACCAAGAAATGGTGGTATCCATCAGGCTAATTTTATTAAAATAAATTACACACATTTTATTTTCAATACTGCCTACCCCTGAAATGGATTGTCTCATTTTTAATGTTTACCCAAACACGTTTTTTTTGTACGCACTATAGGCAATGAGTGATGTTACGTTCTTAGTCCATAAATTTTGAAACATCACTCATGCCTTAACGATCGTATATTTGTTTATTAGATTAGATTATTCGCAGTTCTGAATGTATCGTTACGGAACGTTTTGAAACGTTTAGGGTAACTGAACACGCTGCAGGTATGTTGTGGATTATACAACGGCGGGGCTTTGTTGGATTGCTCCTACGTATTAAATTTCCCATCATTTTATAATGGATACATATATAATGTATACAACGCCGAGGCATATATTATTTATGAATCTCTACTTATAGAAGAGATTTTTATGTAACAAGACAAGATTGAAGTAAAAAATCCTCCAAAAGTTCTACAAATGTGATTTTGAGAAACAATGAACATGCATACTGATAATAATTGTATTATAATTAAAGCTTGATTTGAACTTTTACAATGATTTGATTCAAATATAACCGAGTTACGTTGTGTTTAGATTTTGTTATGAGGACATTTTGTATCATTACTTCCATGGATGAATCTGAATTGCAGAATCCTACGGTAAAGATTTTTTACCGATAACTTAGAAGGGCACTGCATATCATTTTCTATACGTTTTGGCATAATTACAGTACCCACCAAAAGTTTGGAGACATTTTCAGATTGTAGGCCTGTTGAATAGTTTTTAGCTAACATTTGATAACTGTTTATTTTGAAATGCTTTGCAGTTTCGCATTATTTTTTTGGTGATCATTATTATTATAACAGAGACAACAAAAAAAGCATAAAACTTTGTTCTGGAAAATTATTACAATAAACGTGGTTTTGGAGGATTTATGATGTCAGATGCTGAATCTTATAAAGTGTTGCATTCATGAAATTTGTTTTTATTTTATAACAAAACATATCTAAATATATTAAAAATATTGTTTCTACAAAAGGAATCGTCAAAATTCAAGAACTGTGGTAAATTTCTTTTGTCTCCAAACTTTTGGTGGGTACTGTATATTATATGCATTACTTAAATTAATCATAACAGATATAGACCTATAAATTGTGTTTTATTTGTTAAACAACGTTGTTAGCTGCCTTGAATGAGACGTAACGCCACATTCGGAACTCCTCGGCCATTCGCTACGAATAACCGTGAAAGGTCGAGGTGTTCCGAATGGTACCGCCAATGACAGACTTAACAAAACTTGACGTTTGAAAGAAACATGAATGGTTTGTCTGTGTACGACCGATGCTTTATCTCCGACATGACGTTGACCGAAGGCGTCCGACACGGTTCGGAGACAAAACCGTCTGAATAAAGTCTTCAATCATGCCGGTCGCTTATGTCGTTGACTTTAAATAAATCATTTACGTCTATCGACTCGTACTAAGGGTATATTTTGTAAATAATATTTCTGTGAAAAAATGATTATTGATATAGTATATATTTTACAATAGATTCGTTTTCGTATATTGCTGTTTTTTATTTGTTGTGATCGTGCAAACGTTTTGTTAAATATTTGTTTTGAGAGGTATTGTTTATTGAATAAAGAAATCCTGTAAAAAGTTGTTTGGAATTATATTTGAAAAAGCTTCATTCCCCTGCAACATTGAAATATACTCCTACGCAGCAAAATCAACAGAAAGAATGATTTTGCGAAAAAAAAAGAACGCCACATACAGATAACATCAAAATAACCAAAGTTGTTTCCACCTTGGACCGAACAGTTGCAAAATTATTGCTTTTTTTACTTACAAAACAAGGTTTTAGGAGCTCCAAGATTGCACTTGCCACAACAGGTTCATATAAGAACCAATTAAAACAAACTGTCTCGTTAAAAAAAAACTTTAACCCACCTTTCAATTACAATCTTGAGAGCAAAAATAACCATAAAAGGCAAAAGTAAACTAAAGACACCACTATTTAATGATTATTACTATTATTCTTATAATAGGCCTATGATTTGAAACATCCATTTATAAATATATACCAGTATGTGTCTTCAAAAAACGGTAAGCTTTAAGCAGGGCTCGAATTTAAGCTCGCATACTCGCAAAATGCGAGGGGATTTTAGAAATTGCAAATAACTTTTATTTTAACTCGCAAATTTTTGCGAGTTGAAATCGCGGCAAAAGTATTACCGTGTAACTAATGAGGCTCAAATCAGCAATGGAACGGCCAGAAAGATCGATAGTATGATATTTTTGCTTTACTTTCATGCATTGCTATATGATACAATGTGTGTCGTATGTATACGTGTCACTGACGTCAAAAGTTAAGTTCTGGCGTATTGATAAGTTCACTGATACGTCTGCAAATCATGATAACTTGGTAGCAACTAAGTCCAATTGTGGTAGATCTATTAATAAATTGTGTACATGTATGTGATCCAAATATGTGAAGTATTTTAGATAATTATGTGAAATGGGTGACTTAAAATCTGACACTGCTCGTAGAGTAAAAAATTTGGAGAGAAAAATGCGAGCTTTTTCATTTTGCGACTTGAAATAAAATCAACTCGCAAAAATTTGCAAGTTTCGTTTTTTGTTAAATTCGAGCCTTGTTTTAAGTCACAATTATTGAATGAACAGTTAAAAGTTTGGACTGTATAAAGATTATTGTTTAAGCCGATTTCTTAAAAAAAGAGGTGGTTTTGTTAATTAATGATATTTCCCAATTAAGCTCTATTTCTATATGTGCAAGTTCTCAAAAGGTCAAAGATTGGAGGTCTCAGATTATAGGTCTCATATTTGAGGTCCCAGATTTGAGCCCTTAGATTGGAGGACTCTAATTGGAGGTCTCAAAATGAAGCCCTCAGATAGGAGCCCTCATATTGGAGCCATCAGTTTTGAGGCCTCAGATTGGAGCCCTTAGAATGGAAGTCTAAGATTGAAGCCCTCAAAATCGAGATCTCTGATTAGAGGTCTCATATTGGAGGTCTTAGATTAGAGGTTTCAGAATATAGGTCTCAGATTGAAGCCCTCAGATTAGAGGTCTCATATTGGAGGTCTTAGATTAGACGCCTTATTTTAGAGCCCTCAGATTGAAGGTCTCAGTATTGAGGTCTCATATTTGATGTCTCAGATTGGATCCCTCATATTGGAAGTCTAAGATTAAAGTCCTCAGATTCGAGGTCTCAGATTAAAGCCGTCAAATTAGAAGTCTCATATTGGAGGTCTCAGATTGGAGGTCTCATATTGGAGGTCTCATATTAGAGGTCTCATATTGGAGGTCTCATATTGGAGGGCTCAGATTCGAGGTTTCAGATTCGAGGTATCAGACTGAAGTTCTCATATTGGAGCCCTCAGTTTTGAGGTCTTATTTAGACAGTTTTTTGGACATGCGTCTTTACCAGTACTTACAGGAGTACAATTAGTCGACAAGATTTTCTCTGCGGAGGAAAATTGGCACAAATTTTCGATCATTAATGAATCTACCTATCACGAACTTGTATCAGAAGTCCAATAGTAGAACGCGCTCCAGAATCAAGAGGTTCCGGATTCGAACCAACTACTTCCACTGGTAACCTACTTAAGCAAGAAATTTACTGATATATTTTTTTCTATACTAGATGTTAAGGGTACGGTGCCTGACATCTGCTTGAAGAATTTAGCTTAACATATATCCTATCTTAAACAGAATGAATTGTAACTTGAAAATTAAATGCATCTAACGCTAGGAAAGTAAAAACATACAGATTAATATAGATCTCGAAAACTTAAACTTCCTGGGAGAAAAGATCGATATAATTGATCGAATTGTCATGAAATGATGTTACCTGCCGAGGCCGGGAAACGAACTTACAACTCTCGAGCAAGTAACTCTTGTGAATATAAGTAATTTATATTTTGAGTTACCTCCCTTACACTAATTTTGTTCGATGCTTCTATTTTTTATTATAACATATAAATATGGAAGTGTGCTAACACGATTTTGATAATCTTTGATCTTTGTTTACGACAGTAAATACATGTAGATGTTTCAATTTTTCATTTTAGACTTTGCGATTGCCTTCTAACGGTGCAATATGTCAGTCTTTAGAGGAATAGTTTTTCTGTTTTGTTTTATATTCCTGAGTGGTATAGTAACCAGTGAAAATGAAATGGATTTTAAACTGCCTGATAATTTGAAAGTTGAAATCAATAAATATGTTTCTGGCATAGTTGGACAGTTAACTGAAAAATATGAAAACAGGATAAAATCCCTCGAACAGCGTATTACTGTATTGGAATCTAATGAACATCATCCCCATCAAGACAAACAGAATGGACCTGCACGGACTGGACATGATCAGGATGGACAAGACAGCGCAAACATTGACCAAGGTGATGCAGTCGTTTCTCTAACTCAGTCTGATGGAGCCCTCTGGATTGGAAATAACCAAGTTGGACAAAACGGCATTGACATTCAACCGGGGACAGAAGCAGCTCCTGTTAACGAATTGTTGAAGTCTGCGAATCCCGCTAAAGTTACAGAATACACACAACATTCGTCTAGACGTCGCAACAGTTCATTTAAACAGCAGAATGTACCAGGGATTGTCCATCCAGAATTTTTATCTCGTAAGTTATTATTCTATATTGTTGGTATTTTATTTGTATATATAAGACCCCATTGAGGAAGAGTTTAGCACTATAAGGCACCACCTAGCAATATCTTAAGCAACGGTTTGCTACAATCTAGGAAACACATTATCCTAGGTAGTATTTGCTTGCAAATATTTCTCTCGCTAGCTTAAAACATTTGGAACACCGTCGTTGTGAGTAAAGATTAAGGAAACTGTGCAGAAAACTGTGTTTATTGAGACGACAGACGTGCATTGTCTAATATTGATAACCGAGCTGAAATCTGATTTAAGATATAAATTTATAACAGTCAGGAGTAAATATGGGTTTTGCCATCTTTTTGACATTGAGTCACGTTGTTGCAATCTGTCTATACATACTTGATTCATAATCGAGTCTGCGGTGTAAACTCACGCTAAGACCAAGTACTAAACATGCAACATGTTTAATTACTAACAAGGGTAATAAGCCGATAACCTATAAAAACGTTACCGACTGAACTAAGTCTGTATATTTTTAGGTGACAGTCGCCAAGTTCAAACCAAAGTAGCATTCTTTGCCACACTTACTAATCAACTTGACAACATGAGGGCTTACCAAGACATACCATTTGACAATGTGGTCACTAATGTAGGCAATGGTTACAACAGTCTTCATGGTACCTTCATCGCGCCTGTTTCTGGAGTTTATGTATTTGGTGTGATACTAAGGCAGAATACAGATATATCATACGGGCAATTTTTTGTAAATGGAAATGTTATAGCTAGAATCCAAGTTAAGTCCCAGTCTTCCATGTTGATCGTTGTACATCTTCAACAAGGAGATGACGTTTACGTGAAAAATATGTTACCCGGAGGTGCCATTTATGGATACAATTATTCCGCTTTTTCTGGATTTTTGTTGTATCAATGAATTATCATTAAACACTTAGATATTTCTGATCAGTTAATTTTTTTCATGTTTATTTTTTTTATCTAATCTAAACATTAACTTTTTCAATAGCTAATTTATTGCTGACGACTTCTCGCAGACGGCTTCCCTACCGTTATGTATTTTTCTGTACTTACATGAGAACAGTCAGAAATAAAATTCTCTCGGTAGAGTTGTAAGAACGAAGACAATAATTTAACTGTACTTGTTCGCATATTTGGTTCAATATTAAAGACATTATGTCAACATGAATTCTTACGACAGTTTGAAAGTCTTGTATTTTTCTTTTTTTCTCAACTGTCAAAACATGAATAATTTCACGGTGAATGCTTTTGTTAACATTATCGTCGTGATACATTTATGAGTTTCCGAAAGTGTGTATTGTGATTGTGTTAAGCTGTTTATTCAGTATGATTTGTTTTAGTCAAGATATATCTGTTATCAATTAGGCCACCAGTAAAAAAACAAAGCATTCAGTCACCGTGAAATTATTCAAGCTTTGACAGTTGAGAAAAAAACGGACAAAAGATTGTTAAAACTCTAATTTCAGACTCTAGAATTACCTTCTAACGGTAGAATATAAAATACCAATTATTCCTGTACTGTTTGATTTGTTTAAGCGGTTTGGTGACTACTGGTTTTGTAACCAGCCAAAATCAAATAGATTTTAAACTGTCTGAAAATCTAGGGTGCACCAATCTAATTCTTGCCCCAACAGGTTCGTGTAGGAACAAATAAAAACAAATTGTGTAGGTAAAAAAACTTTAACCTACCTTTCACTGACAGCGTACCGTGCAAAACATATAAACACATACAAAGAAATAGCTAATACCATTGCCAACGTAAAATACATTTATTAAATTATACTACAGACACCAAACAATCGCTATAAACAGACCGCGGTCGTATAGAATCTCTTAGGGTCACTCAGCGGGTCATGTCAAGATGACCTTTCTGTGGACTAATCAATGCGTAGCTTTTATCTAGACTAATACTATTTATAGCATCTTGATTTCGTAATATCTATTTTTTTCCGATGTTTGCTAGCTATTATGAAGGGAGTGTAATTCACAGACTGTAATTGGGCGGCTCTTTTCATATTGCGTGACGTAGAGGATGTAAAAAGTTACAAACATTATGATTGCGTCAGGAATATTATAATAGGATCAGGGCACCTGAACGTGACTCTCATAATGAAACAGCCATATTTAAATTAGCGAGTAGGTGTGTAGGAATTTAAGATCTGGTTTTAATCAGTTTGATAGACCAGAGCAGCTGAAGTAAAATTAGCAATACATGTACTACGATGACATAATAAAAGAAAAACTTTTTCTTTGTCTTAAATTGAGGTTATTAAAACAATGACAAAAACTATGCTCTACATGTAAATGTATTTAGCAACAGTAATTGACATTCACCTATCTAGCAAAAAAGAATTGTGTCAGCACAGTTTTGATTATCTTTGAACTTAGCTTACGACAGTACGTACTTAAAGATATCTTAATTTTTCATTTTTAATTTGGGGTTGCCTTCTTATGGTACAATATGTGCTTAAGAGGAATACTGTTTATTTTTTGTTAATTTGCCTGAGTAGTTTGGTGACCAGTAAAAATGAAATTGATTTTAAACTGCCTGAGAATTTGAAGCTTGCAATTCATAAATATGTTTCTGACATAGTTGGACAGTTAACTGACAAATATGAAAACAGGATCAAATCACTTGAGCAGCGTATTGCTCTACTGGAATCAGCTGTACTTCATCCCCATTAAGACAATCAGAATGTGCCTGCATAGACTAGGCATAACCACAATGGGCAAGAGAGCGCAAAAACTGACCAAAGTGGTGCAGTCGTTTCCCATACTCAACCTACAAGTACTTTCGAATTTGAAAATAACCAAGTATGGTAAAACGGCATTGACATTCAACCAGACAAACCAAACGCTGCTGACGAATTGGCGAATTTCACTAGAGGCAAAGAAAACGCACAACTCACGTCCAGAGATCACAAACGTTCATTTAAACAGCAGACTGCACCAGGGATTGTCCAGTCAGAGTTTTTATTTCGTAAGATATATTTTACTTTGTTGACATTTAATTTGTACAATTAAAGCGCATTTTGGGGTATGAATTTTGCTTCATAGCGCTACGCTCATCTTTTTTCCGGGAGGGGGGTTAACGCCACTGTTCCTGGAAAGGCTGAATCTCTGGATTTAGCTGTAAACCAACTACTAGGCGCATACTTTCGTCAGTGACTGACAACTGCCCTACAAGATTTAGAATCAGTTAAACGAAGGAGAATGGTCATAGAAAATTATTTCATGACCAAGCTCCACGGAAGATTACCCGAGAATCGAACCTACGACCCATCGATCAGTATACTTGTGCGCTTCGACTGAGCTAGCCAGTGGGCTACGCTCATCTTTATTTTATGCAAGGGTTGGTAACAATGTTACAATTCATTTTCCTATGTAATGCTAGGTAGAAAAGTTAATTTTTACTGGTTGAATATTGCCAAAGAGTGCTTGCACGACGCACATTATATATCTAAAATTGATGTCGTCAAAATAAAATAAAAACATGTTACAGTGAAAGTGATTTGTATTTCTTCAAGTCACTTCTTCGACATTAAGTCACAGTGTGACGGAGAGTCGATGAACATACTATTCATTAACGAGCAATGAAATGTGTTCCAACGTTTTTAATCAGTAATAAACACACAAAATCGGTTTATGTCTAGCATAGGAATCGAGCCTACAAGTTCGATCTTTTTAATCAAACACCCTACTGACTGAGCTAACCTAGAGTTTACTTTTGCAGGTGACAGTCGTCAAGTTCAGACCAAAATTGCATTCTTTGCATCACTTAGTAATAATCTGTTCAACATGGGAACGAACCAAGGCATTATATTCGACAATGTGGTCACTAATGTAGGCAATGGCTACAACAGTCGTCATTGTTCTTTCATCGCACCTGTTTCTGGAGTTTATGTATTTTGCGTTACTCTAGATATGCAAAACGATGTATCATACGAACAACTTCTTGTTAATGGCAATATTTTAGCTTTGTTTTATGTTCAATACCAGACTACCCAGATGAGTGTTCTTCATCTCCAACAAGGTGATGACGTTTACGTGCAAAATCAGGATAACGGTGGTAGCATTCATGGGAACAAATATTCCTCTTTTTCTGGATTTCTGTTGTATCAATAAATATTCATATGAGTACATATTACATTCATGTTTCTGATCTATGGTATAATTGTTGGATGTTTGACCTTTTTAAACTTTAAATACCATCTTTTATTTAGGTTATTGCTGACGAACTCTTGTAAGCTGCATGTCAGGACATTAGGTTTTTTTTCGGTACAAACAAGAATACAAGTATCAAACAACTTCTCCTGCGAGTTCTAAAAACGTAGATAATAGTTAAAATTTACTTGTTGACATTGTTTTCGATATTCATGACTTAAAATCAAATAAGGAATTGTGTCAGCAAGAATTAAATAAACTTTGATCTTCGCTTACGTCAGCTTGTACTTGTATATTGTTAAAACTCTCATTTTGGACTCCACATCTGTCTATTACCGGACAATATGTGCATAAGAGGAATACTGTTAATGTTTTGTTTGATTTGCTTAAGTGGTTTGGTGACAAGTAAAAATGAAATGGAATTTAAACTGCCTGAGAATTTGAAGTTTGAAATTAATAGATATGTTTCTGACATAGTTGGACAGTTAACTGACAAATATGAGAATAGGATAAAATCGCTCGAACAACGTATTGCTGTACTGGAATCCAATGAACGTCCTCCCGATCAAGATAGTCAGAATGGGCCTTCAGGGACTGGATATAATCACGATGGACAAGACAGCGTCATTACTGACCAAGGCAGTACAGACGATTCCTTTACTCAGGTTGGTAACCAACCAAACACCATTAACAAACAACTAGACGAGCCTAAAGTTGTTGACGATTTGGCGAGGTCTGGCAAAGAAAACACACAACACACGTCCAGAGATCACATTAGTTCATTCAAACATCAGCATGTACCAGGGATAGCCCAGTCAGAATTTTTATCTCGTAAGTTATTATTTACTAATTTGGTCATTTTATTTATATAATCCATGCACCTTTTGAGTATGAATTTTAATCAAAAGCGTTATGGTTATCTTCATTTCAAGCAACAACTTGTATAATCTTACGTCATCCATTGCTGAGCAATGCTAATTAGAAAAGTACTGGTTAAGAAATTTGACCTAGAATGCTTGATCGACGCACATATTCAATTTATAATTGCTGTTGTCAAATTAAAGAACAACATGTAATAGTAAAAGTGATGTTTTGTGCTTCACGTCATTTTTAGACATTTTGTCACAGTGTGACGGGCAGTTTACCAACACAATATTCATACACAAGCATTGAACAGTGTTCTAAAGCTTTTAGTCAGCAATTAACACACACATAATGTTTTTGTCTAGCATAGATATCGAGCCTACGAGCTCTATCTAAGTAATTAAACGCGCTACCAAAGAGCTCACACACTGTGTACTTTTCAGGAGACAATCGCCAAGTTCAGTCCAAAGTGGCATTCTTTGCCACACTAACAAATCATCTGATGGACATGGGAGCTAACCAAGACATTATATTTGACCATGTGGTCACTAATGTAGGCAATGGTTACAACATCCGTCATGGTTCTTACATTGCACCTGTTTCTGGAGTTTATGTATTTTTCGTGACACTTAAGGAGGTTAGTGGTTTACCATACGGACATATTATTGTAAATGGAAATCGTATAGCTAAAATTGAAATGGCGACCTCGTCTTCGCAAACGATTGTTATTCATCTTCAACAGGGTGATGACGTTTACGTGCAAAATGAGCATTCCGGAGATGACATTTACGGACACACGTTTTCATCGTTTTCTGGGTTTTTGTTGTTTCATTAATCAATCGATAAATAAAATGATTAATTAATTATAGAATCTTTGTTTGATTTTATACGTGCATTTTATTTACTATTTAACTTATATTTTATGCTGCAGACGACTATTGTTTTATCTTTTCTATTATCGAACATTGTGCAGCCCACCTTTTACCTTCGACATAAACCTGACAACTTGTCCTTGAGGAAGAATAAATATTGAATTTTTATGAAATGGTATAAACTGTCGTGGTCGGGAGCGAACCTAGGACTTCTGGTACCATATCAGTAGTCCAGTTATAGAAACACTCAGTAGCCAGACTAGCTCAGTTGGTAGCACGCAAGTAAACTAATCGAGTGGTCGTAGGGACGATCCTCTGGTGGGTCATTCTTTTGTGGACTTTAGTGATGACAAGATTTCTACAGCCATTCTCCCTCCAACCACTGATTCTTTATCATCTAGGGCAGTTACTTACGGAAGTATATGTCTAGCAAATGGTAACAAGCTATATTAAAAGCCGCCCGGTTTGCTCAGTTGGTAGCATGCAAGTCTACTGATCGAGGTGTCGTGGGTTCGATTCCCGGGTGTGGGCATACTTTCTTTGGACTTGGTCATGGAATTATTTATGCGGCCATTCTCCCTCCTACCAATGATTTTTGATTATATAGGGCAGTTGTCAGTCACTGACGAAAGTATGCGCTTAGTAGTTTGTTAACCAAAGTGTTGGTTGACTGACTGTCGTGATATGACCTATACAATGTGTTGCTACGGCGTAAACCATCCAAACAAACACACAAACTATATCCACAGAATCAGCCTTTTCAGGAATGGTGTGTTGGTCGACTGACTGTCGTGATATGACCTATACAATGTGTTGTTACAGCGTTAAACTCGGCATAAAAGAAAGCACCCAACTCTAGAGCAAGTAACTCAAGTGAATATATGTTACACATTATTTGAGTTACCTCTGTACAATAATTATGTTCTAAGATTCGTTATTGTGTTATAACAAACAATCGTGGTTGTTGAGTGTTATTAAACAAACTAGCCTGATATTGATAAGTATTGAACGGACACACAGTTAATTTCCTTTTGAAATCGTAACAAGTTCGTTTATACTCGTCATTTATTTAAACGGACAAAGATATTGGTTTTTTTTAATAATTTAAATAATCATTATTGCCCTTTATACAAATTTGGTGTTGTGTTAGCTCACATTTAAGATCTTCCGAGTATGCATGTATTGCGTGTCGGAAAAGTTCTTATTAACTACCAACTTTAAGTGGTCTTGTGAAGTAAAGTGGTCTTGTGAAGTATAGCTTATAATATAAACAAACCTAAACTGTTGATACAAAACAATGAATATAATCTGTTAGACATAATACCTTAATGCGTCCGACACGACCCAAATTATGGTATGCCAGGACCGCGCCTAAGCCATCTCGTGGTGTAGTTTTGGTTATGTAAAACAGTCAAGGCGTTGCATAAATAGCATTGCAAATAACCAAATGCATAATATAAGCGTTAGAGGTGTCATAGACTACAACTGCGGCGTTCCATAGAATACACTGTGTGCACCAAATTACATCTTTTATCGAGATTTATGCTGTTGACTATTTAAGACGAACACTGTGTGCCATAGATAACGAAATGGATAAACAAATATAGGTCATTTATCAAATGCAAAAACTGTTGATTATCTAAGACAGAAACTGCTTGCCCAATAATACACTTAATACATCAAGAATTATAGCAGTCAGTTATATAAGACAGTTGCGGCGTTCTATAGATAACTCTTTGTATATCACTATGTAATATCAGTCGAAATGACAGTAGGTTAACATATATAAACTGTCTATCATTTTAGAAAGCCACGGCGTTCCATAGATTACACTGAATATAAAACAAAACATCGATTATCTAAATTACCAACTGTTGATTATTTAGGAACGTGATTGCGTTCCATAGATAGCAATACGATCTATCCAATGAACTAATTGTACACAACAAAGTCATCTAAATAAGAAATTGGTTCAACGAATTTGATAATCTTTGATCTTCGCTTCGTCAGTAAGTACATAAAGATTATAAAACACTCTCATTTTGGACCTCGCATTTTTGTTCCATACGGTACAATATGTGTTTACGAGCAATACTTTTTCTGTTTTGTTTGATTTGTCTGGGTGGTTTGGTGACCAGTGAAAATGAAATGGATTTTAAACTGCCTGATAATTTGAAGTTTAAAATAAATAAATATGTTTCTGACATAGTCGGACAGTTAACTGAAAAATATGAAAACAGGATAAAATCACTTGAGCAGCGTATTTCTGTATTGGAATCCAATGACAATCATCACGATCACGACACACAGAATGGACATGACTACGATGGACAAGACAGCGTAAACAATGACCAAGTAGGTGCAACCGTTTCCTTTACTCAACCTGAAGGAACTCTCGAAGTTGGAAAAATCCAAGAAAGACAAAACGTCACTGACATTCAAACAGAAGAATCAATCGTTCCTAACGAATTTGCAAATACTGCGAATTTCACAAGAGGCAAGGACACACCACAACACACGTCCAGAAGTCGCAATGGTTCATTCAAGCAGCAGAATATGCCAAGGATTGTCCAGTCAGTGCTTTTATCTCGTAAGTTTTTTTGTCTTTGTTTGTGATTGTACTTGTAATCCGGCACAAAAGCGCAGTTGGTAGCGCGCCGGGTTTTAAATCTAGTGTCTCGAATGTGGTTCGGGTTAAATCCCACCTGGGAGTTTATGGCATGCATGAAAATTTGACAATTATGTCAATTTTCCTCCATTAATATGGTATTTGGAGACCAAGGGTCCAGGAAAGTTAGATTAGGTGCTCTGGACGCCGTGAAGTGAAAAAGTAGGTGATGATACGGCGTGAAACCCAATTAAAATAAAATATTTTTTTTTGTTTATCTAAGGCACCATTAAGTCAGATTTCAACTATAAAACACTATCTAGTGATGTCTTAAGCGACAGTTTGTTACAATCTAGCGAAACAATATGCTAGTTAGTACTTGCTTGCAAATTCCTGTATTTCTTCTGCAAGCTAAACACATTTGGAACACCTTTGTTGAGAGTATAGATATGGGATTCTGTCCAGAAAAACTTGTGAATTGAGACGATTGACTAATTGACTAATATTAATAACCGGGGTTAAATTTGATTAAAGATATAAATTTAAAGCATCAGTAAATATGAGTTTTGCCGTCTTTTTGACATTGAGTCACATTGTTGCAATTTGTCTATACATACTTTTTTCATGAACGAGTCTCCATCGTGAACTTACGCTTATACCAAGTACTGAACACACAAAGTGGTTTAATGACTAACAATGGTAACAAGCCGATAACCTATAAAACCGTTACAGACTGAACTAAGTCTATATATTTTAGGTGACAGTCGCCAAGTTCAAACCAAAGTTGCATTCTTTGCCACACTTTCTAATTCTCTGGACAACATGGGGGCAAATCAAGACATTGTATTTGACAATGTGGTCACTAATGTAGGCAATGGTTACAACAGCCGTCATGGTTCTTTCATCGCACCTGTTTCTGGAGTTTATGTATTTTGTGTGACACTAAAGCAGCATACAGATATATCATACGGACAGTTTCTTGTAAATGGAAATTTTATAGCTAGAATTGAAGTTAAGGCACAATCTTCTATGATGATTGTTGTACATCTTCAACAAGGAGATGATGTTTACGTGCAAAATCATCTGTCCGGGGGTGACATTTATGGATACAATTATTCCTCTTTTACTGGATTTTTGTTGTATCAATGACTTATCATTTAACACTTAAATATTTTTTATCAGTTAATTCTTTCATGTTCATTCTTTATTATTAAATCTACACATTAACTTTTCAGCTAATTTATTGCTGACGACTTCTTGCAGACGGTTTTCCTACATTTTGATTATTTCTGTACTCACATGTGAAAAATTATCTCGGTATAGTTGCCAGAACGTAGACAATAATTTTACTGTACTTGTTCGCAGATTTGACCGAAGCTGTAGCAATTTGTTTAAAATAGATTTGCTTCAATCCATCTAGTTATTTCATTTAGTTGGACTAATTGATAATTTGTCCCACACTATATAACATAATTAACTCGGATAGTGCTCCCTGAATTTAAGGTGACAACTGCTTCACACATAAAAGTAAGAGTCTAAGCTACATGATATTCAGAAATAAGTATGTACATACGTAATGCTGGGTCATTACATGGTCTTGTCTTCGTTTATAAGAAAACAATGTAGAACAGAATGATCTTCTAAATAAAAAAATATGCTACTACATAAAATGACTCACAAGCAATTTACAAACATAATTAAAATCATTGGTTGGAGGGAGAATGGCCGTAGAAATAATTTCATGAGCAAGCACCTCGAAAGTATGCCCCACACAGGAATTGAAACCAAAACCCTTCGATCAGTGGTATTGCGTGTTACCACTCCGGGCGGCTTTATAGGTTTTATAATGCCAACGAAGCCACACTTAAACACATGTCAATAAAATAAAATGACAATCACCGGAACTCTTTCCTTCCTTTTCGGTTATGTTTCAACCACTGGCATTACAGCACTTAGTCCACCAGTACCATGTCCTGAGCCTCTGTCAGTGACTCCGACACTAAATCTTCTAGCTCGAGTACATGACCTACCATGAGAACCTCTCCCTCTTAATCGCTTTGAACATGGTCTCCCATCTTTACCGGGCTATAATCAGCAGATTCTTGATCTCCTAATGATGTAAATGTGAACTCTGAAATTTCATGAAAAAGTAAAAAAGTTTAGAGTAAAATTTATCATAGACCTTTATAACTAACACCAACATAATTGTTTGTCCAAGCTTGCATTTATCTCGTTCTGATATCATATAACAATACTGAGTTACAAGGCAGTTTTCTTGGACATGCGTCTTTACCAGAACCTACAGGAGTACAATTAGTCGACAAGATTTTCTCTGCGGAGGAATATTGACACAAATTATCGAACATTCATGAAAGGTTTTCATCTACCTATCACGAACTTGTATCAGAAATCCAATAGTAGGATGCGCTCCAAAATCAAGAGGTTCAAGAGGTTCCGGATTCGAACCAACTATTTCCACTGGTAACGACCTTAAGCAAGAAATTTACTAACATATTTTTTCTATACTAGATGTAAATGTTACTGTGCCTGACATCTGCTTGAAGAATTCAGCTTAACATATATCCTATCTTAAACAGAATGAATTGTAACTTGAACATTAAATGTATCTAAGGCTAGGAAAGTAAAAACATACAGATTAATATAGATCTCGAAAACTTAATCTTCCTGGGAGTAAAGATCGATATAATTGATCGAATTGTCATGAAATGATGTTACCTGCCGAGGTCGGGAAACGAACTTACGACTGCTAGTACTATTGCAGTAGAAAAGTAATAGAAAATACTCAACTCTCGAGCAAGTAACTCGTGTGAATATATGTAATTTATATTTTGAGTTACCTCCCTTACACTAATTTTGTACGAAGCTTCTATTTTTTATTTTAACATATAAATATGGAAGTGTGCTAACACGATTTTGCTAATCTTTGATCTTTGCTTACGACAGTAAGTACATGTAGATGTTTCAATGTTTCATTTTAGACTTTGCAATTGCCTTCTAACGGTGCAATATGTCAGTCTTTAGAGGAATAGTTTTTCTGTTTTGTTTTATTTTCCTGAGTGGTATAGTAACCAGTGAAAATGAAATGGATTTCAAACTGCCTGATAATTTGAAAGTTGAAATCAATAAATATGTTTCTGGCATAGTTAGACAGTTAACTGAAAAATATGAAAACAGGATAAAATCCCTCGAAGAGCGTATTACTGTATTGGAATCTAATGACCATCATCCCCATCAAGACAATCAGAATGGACCTGCAGAGACTGGACATGATCAGGATGGACAAGACAGCGTTAACCTTGACCAACGTGTTGCAGCCGTTTCTTTTACTCAGTCTGATGGAGCCCTCTGGATTGGAAATAACCAAGTTGGACAAAACGGCATTGGCATTCAACCGGGGACAGAAGCAGCTCCTGTTAACGAATTGTTGAAGTCTGCGAATCCCGCTAAAGTCAAAGAAAACACACAACATTCGTCTAGACGTCGCAACAGTTCATTTAAACAGCAGAATGTACCAGGGATTGTCCAGTCAGAATTTTTATCTCGTAAGTTATTATTCTATATTGTTTGTATTCTATTTGTATAATTAAGACACCATTGAGTAAGAGTTTAAGACAATAAGGCACCACCTAGCAATGCCTTAAGCAACGGTTTTCTACAATCTAGAAAACACATTATCCTAGGTAGTATTTGCTTGCAAATATTTCTCTCGCTAGCTTAAAACATTTGGAACACCTTCGTTGAGAGTACAGATAAAGGAAACTGTGCAGAAAACTTTGTTTATTGAGACGACTGACGTGCATTGTCTAATATTGATAACCGCGGTAATATCCTATATAATTATAGCAAGAGTTAGTATGAGTCATGCTATCATTTCTACACTGAGTCACAGTGTTGCAAACTGTCTATACATACTTTGTTCATGAATGAGTCCTCATCGTGAACTTACGCTTATAACAAGTATTGAACACACAAAGTGGTTTACTGACTAACACGGGTAATAAGCCAATCACCAATAAAACCGTTACCAACTAAACTAAGTCTGTATTGTTTTAGGTGACAGTCGCCAAGTTTAAACCAAAGTTGCATTCTTTGCCACACTTACTAATTCTTTGTACAACATGGGGGCGAATCAAGACATAACATTTGATAATGTGATCACTAATGTTGGCAACGGTTACAACAGTCGTCACGGTACCTTCATCGCACCTGTTTCTGGAGTTTATGTATTTGGCGTGACACTAGATCGTCCTAGTGATTCGACTTTAGGACGTTTTGTTGTAAATGCAAATGCTATAGCTAGGATTGAAGTTAAGTACCAGTCTTCCATGATGATTGTTATTCATCTCCAACAAGGTGACGACGTTTACTTGCAAAATGCGCTGTCCGGAGGTAGCATTCATGGAGACAATTATTCCTCTTTTTCTGGATTTTTGTTGTATCAATGAATTGTCATTAAACACTGAAATATTTCTGAACAGTTAATTTTTTCATGTTGATTCTTTTTAATCTAGCATTTTCTTTTTATTTAGCTAATTTATTGCTGACGACTTCTTGCAGACGGTTCTCCTACATTTTCTTTATTTTTGTATTCACATGAGAACAGTAAAAAATAAAATTCTCTCGGTTGAGTTGTAAGAACGTAGACAATAAATTAACTGTACTTGTTCGCAGATTTGGTTCAATGTTAAAGACATTATGTCAACATGAAATCTTACGACAGTTTGGTGGTCTTGTATTTTTCGTTTTTTCTCAACTGTCAAAACATGAATAATTTCACGGTGAATGCGTTTATTAAAATTATCGTCGTGATACATTTATAAGTTTCCGAAAGTGTGTATTATGATTGAGTAAAGCTGCTTATTCAGTATGATATGTTTTAGTAAAGATTTATCTATTATCAATTAGGCCGCCAGTTAACAAAAAAATCATTCAGTCACCGTGAAATTATTCAAGCTTTGACAGTTGAGAAAAAACGGACAATAGATTATTAAACTCTAATTTTAGACTTAGGAATTGCCTTCTATCGGTAGAATATAAAATATCTATTATTCCTGTATTATTTGATTTGTTTAAGCGGTTTGATGACTACTGGTTTTGTGACCAGTCAAAATTAAATATATTTTAAATTGTCTGAAAATCTAGGGTGCACCAATCTAACACTTGCTTCTACAGGTTCGTGTGGGAACCAATAAAAACAAATTGTGTCGGTAAAACAACTTTAACCTACCTTTCACTGACAGCGTAGCGTTTAAAATCATATACAAAGAAATAGCTAATACCATTGCCAACGTAAAATACATTTATTAGATTATGCTACAGAGACCTGACAATCTCTTTAAACATATATCTATAGATGCTGTCCTATAGGATCTCTTAGGGTCGCTTCAAGGGTCACGTCGAGATATCCTTTCTGTCGACCAATCAATACGTACAATAAACAGCTTCGTGATTTTGTAATTTCTATTTTGACACCGATGGTTGCTAGCTAATTTGACGATGGTGTTATTCACAGACTGTGATTGCGCGGCTCTTTTCAAATTGCGTGACGTAGACGATGTCTTAAAGTTACTAAACATAATGATTGCGTCATGAATATTATAATGAGATGAGGTCACCTGAACGTGACCCTCATAACGAAACAGCCAGCTATAAATTAGCGAGTAGGCGAGTGGGGAATTTTTGATCGGGTTTTAATCAGATTGATAGGCCAGAACACCTGAAGTAAAATAAGCAATACTAAGATGACATGATAAAGGAAAAAAGTTATAAAAACAATGTCAAATACTAAGCTCTACAAGTACATGTATATAGCAACTGTAATTGACATTCACTTATCTTACAAAAACATTTGTGTCAGCACAGTTTTGATTATCTTTGAACTTAGCTTACGACAGTACGTATTTGTAGATATCTTAATTTCTCATTTTTAGTCTGGGCTTGCCTTCTGATGGTACAATATGTGTTTAAGAGAAATACTGTTTATGTTTGGTTTAATTTGCCTGAGTGGTTTGGTGACCAGTGAAAATGAAATGGATTTTAAACTGCCTGAGAATTTAAAGTTTGAAATTAATAAATATGTTTCTGACATAGTCGGAGAGTTAACTGACAAATATGAAAACAGGATAAAATCACTTGAGCAGCGTATTGCTCTACTGGAATCAACTGTACTTCATCCCCATCAAGACAATCAGAATGTGCCTGCAAAGACTGGGCATAACCACAATTGGCAAGAGAGCGCAAAAACTGACCAAAGTGATTCAGTCGTTTCCCATACTCAACCTACAAGTACTTTCGAATTTGAAAAAAACCAAGTATGGTTAAACGGCATTGACATTCAACCAGACAAACTAAACGCTGCTGACGATTTGACGAATTTCACTAGAGGCAAAGAAAAAGCACAACTCACGTCCAGAGATCACAAACGTTCATTTAAACATCAGACTGCACCAGGGATTGTCCAGTCAGAGTTTTTATTTCGTAAGTTATATTTTACTTTGTTGTCATTTAATTTGTACAATTGAGGGGCATTTTGAGTATGAATTTTGCTACATAGCGCTACGTTCATCTTTTTTCCGGGAGGGGAGTTATCGCCACTGTTCCTGGAAAGGCTAAATCTCTGGATTTGGCTGTAAACCAACTACTAGGCGCATACTTCTGTCAGTGACTGACTTCTCCCCTACAAGATTTAGAATCAGTTCTACGAAGGAGAATGGTCGAAGAAAATTATTTTATGACCAAGGTCACGGAAGAATACCTGGGAATTGAACCTACGATCCCTCGATGAGTAGACTTTTTCGCATCTGACTGAGCTAGTCGGGTGGGCTAACTCATCTTTATGTCATGTTTGTAAACTGTTAATAACAGTGTTACAATTCATTTTGCTATGTAATGCTAGGTAGATAATTTCATTTTTACTGGTTGAGAATTGCCAAAGAGTGCTTGCACGACGCACATTACATGCCTATAATTGCTGTCGTGAAAATAAAATAAAAACATGTTACAGTGAAAATGATGTGTATTTCTTCTAGTCACTTCTTCGACATTAGGCACAGTGTTACGGAGAGGCGTTGAACACACTATTCATTAACGAGCATTGTACTGTGTTCTAACGTTTTTAATCAGAAATAAACACACTAAATTGATTTATGTCTAGCATGGGAATCAAGCCTACAAGTTCGATCTTTTTATTCAAACGCCCTACCGACTGAACTAACCTAGAGTTCACTTTTGCAGGTGACAGTCGTCAAGTTCAGACCAAAGTTGCATTCTTTGCATCACTAAATAATAATCTGCTCAACTTGGGAACAAACCAAGGCATTATATTCGACAATGTGGTCACTAATGTAGGCAATGGCTACAACAGTCGCCATGGTTCTTTCATCGCACCTGTTTCTGGAGTTTATGTATTTTGCGTTACACTAGATATGCAATACGAAGTATCATACGGACAACTTCTTGTTAATGGCAATATTTTAGCTTTGTTTTATGTTCAATACCAGACTACCCAGATGAGTGTTCTTCATCTCCAACAAGGTGATGACGTTTACGTGCGAAATCAAGATTACGGTGGTAGCATTCATGGGAACAAATATTCCTCTTTTTCTGGATTTCTGTTGTATCAATAAATATTCATAAAAGTACATTCATGTTTCTGATCTATTGTATAACTTTTGGATGTTTGACCTTTTTAAACTCTAAATACTATCTTTTAATTTGGTTATTGCTGACGAACTCTTGTAGGCTGCTTGTCAGGACATTAGGGTTTGTTTTTCAGTACAAACAAGAATACAGGTATCAAACAACTTCTCCTGCGAGTTCTACATTTGTAAAAACGTAGATAATAGTTTAAATTTACTAGTTGACATTGTTTTCGATATTCATGACTTAAAAGTAAATAAGGAATTGTGTCAGCAAGAATTAGATAACCTATGATCTTCATTTACGTCAGCTTGTACTTGTATATTGTTAAAACTCTCATTTTGGACTCCACAATTGTCTATTAACCGTACAATATGTGCTTAAGAGGAATACTGTTTATGTTTTGTTTGATTTGCTTAAGACGTTTGGTGACAAGTAAAAATGAAATGGAATTTAAACTGCCTGAGAATTTGAAGTTTGAAATTAATAAATATGTTTCTGACATAGTTGGACAGTTAACTGACAAATATGAGAATAGGATAAAATCGCTCGAACAACGTATTGCTGTACTTGAATCCAATGAACGTCATCCCGATCAAGATAGTCAGAATGGGCCTTCAGTGACTGGACAAAATCACGATGGACAAGGCAGCGTAATTACTGACCAAGGCGGTGCAGACGATTCCTTTACTCAGGCTGATGAAGCTGTCGAAGTTGGTAACCAACAAAACACCATTGACAAACAACCAGACGCGCAAAAAGTTGTTGACGATTTGGCTAGGTCTGGCAAAGAAAACACACAAGACACGTCCAGAGATCGCATTAGTTCATTCAAACATCAGCATGTACCAGGGATTGCCCAGTCAGAATTTTTATCTCGTAAGTTATTATTTACTAATTTGGTCATTTTATTTATAAAATCCATGCACCTTTTGAGTATGAATTTTAATTAAAAGCGTTATGCTTATCTTCATTTCAAGCAACAACTTGTAAATCTTACGTCATCCATTGCTGAACAATGCTAATTAAAAGAGTACTGGTTGAGAAATTTGCCCTAGAATGCTTGATCGACGCACATATTCAATTTATAATTGCTGTCGTCAAAAAAAACCCCAAAACACATGTAATAGTAAAAGTGAAGTTGTGTGCTTTACGTCACTTTTTGACATTTAGTCACAGGTTGACGGACAGTTCATCAACACACTATTCATACACAAGCATTGAATAGTGTTCTAAAGCTTTTAGTCAGTATTTTACACACACAATAGGTTTTGCCTAGCATAGATATCCAGCCTACGAGTTCGATCTAAGTAATTAAACGTGCTACCAAAGACCTCACCCACTTTGTACTTTTCAGGAGATAGTCGCCAAGTTCAGACCAAAGTGGCATTCTTTGCCACACTAACAAATCATCTGATAGACATGGGAGCTAACCAAGACATTATATTTGACCATGTGGTCACTAATGTAGGCAATGGCTACAACATCCGTCATGGTTCTTTCATTGCACCTGTTTCTGGAGTTTATGTATTTTGCGTGACACTAAAGGAGGTTAGTGGTTTACCATACGGTCATATTATTGTAAATGGAAATCTTATAGCTAAAATTGAACTGGCGGCCTCGTCTTCGCAAACGATTGTTATTCATCTTCAAGAAGGTGATGACGTTTACGTGCAAAATGCGCATTCCGGAGATGACATTTACGGACACTCGTTTTCCTCGTTTTCTGGGTTTTTGTTGTTTAATTAATCAGTTGATAAATAAAATAATTAATGAATTCTAGCATCTTTGTTTGCTTTTTATACGTGCATTTTATTTACTATTTAACATATATTTTATGCTGCAGACGACTATTGTTTTATCTTTTCTATTATCGGACATTGTGCAGCACACCTTTAACCTTCGACATAAACCTGACAACTTGTCCTTGAGGAAGAATAAATATTGAATTTTCATGAAATGGTAAAAACTGTCGTGGTCGGGAGCGAACCTATGAATTCTGGTACCATATCAGTAGTCCAGTAATAGAAACACTCAGTAGCCCAGCTAGCTCAGTTGGTAGCACGCAAGTAAACTAATCGAGTGGTCGAAGGTTCGTTTCTCTGGTGGGTCATGCTTTTGTGGACTTTAGTCATGACATGATTTCTACAGGCATTCTCCCTCCAACCACTGATTCTTAATCATGTAGGGCAGTTGTCAGTCACTGACGGAAGTATGTGTCTAGCAACTGGTTGAAAGCTATATTAAAAGCCGCCCGGTTAGCTCTGTTGGTAGCACGCAAGTCTACTGATCGAAGGGTCGTGGGTTCGATTCCCTGGCGGGGCATACTTTCGTGGAACTTGGTCATGGAATTATTTAGGCGGCCATTCTCCCTTCTACCAATGATGTTTGATTATATAGGACAGTTGTCAGTCACTGACGAAAGTATGCGTTTAGTAGTTTGTTAACAGCTAAATCCAGATATTTAGCCTTTCCATGAGGAGTGAGTAGGTTGACTGACCGCCGTTATATGACCTATACAATATGTTCCTACGGCGTTTAACTAACCAACCAACCAAACAAACAAAGAAAAAACGAACAATCTACATTCAGAGATTTATCCTTTTCAGGAACGGTGTGTTGGTTGACTGACCGCCGTTAAATGACCTATACAGTGTGTTGCTACGGCGTTAAGCCATCCATACAAACACACAAACTATATCCACAGATTCAGCCTTTTCAGGAACGGTGTGTTGGTCGACTGACTGTCGTGATATGACCTATACAATGTGTTGTTACGGCGTTAAACACAGCATAAAAGAAAACACCCAACTCTAGAGCAAGTAAATCAAGTGAATATATGTTATACATTATTTGAGTTACCTCCCTTACAACAATTATGTTCTAAGATTCGTTATTGTGTGATAACAAGCAATTGTGGTTTTTGAGTGTTATTAAACAAATAAGCCTGATATTGATAAGTATTGAACGGACACACAGTTACTTTACGTTTGAAATCGTAACAAGTTCGTTTATACTCGTCATTTATTTAAACGGACCAAGATATTGTTTTTTTAATTATTCAAATAATCATTATTACCCTTTTTACAAAGTTGGCGTTGTTTTAGCTCACATTTAAGATTTATGTAAACTTCCGAGTATGCATGTATTGAGTGTCGGATAAATTCTTATTAACTACCAACTCTTAGTATTGTTCGTTTTTTCTAAACTGTCAAAACATGAATAATTTCACGGTGAATGCATTTGTTGAAATTATTGTCGTAATACACCCATGAGTTCCCGAAAGTGTGTATTATGATCGAGTACAGCTTCTTATGCCGTATGATAAGTTTTAGTGAAGATATTTTTAATAAAGTTTAGGCCGCCAGTACAAATAAATTGCATTCAGTCACTGTGAAATTATTCAAGCTTTGACAGTTGAGAAAAAACGGTCAATAGTCTTGTGAACAATAGCTTATAATGTAAACAAACCTAAATTGTGTATACAAACAATAAATGTGTTAGATATTATACCTAATTGTTGCCGACACGAACCAAATTATGGTATGCCAGGGCCGAGCCAACGCCATATATTTGTGTAGCAATAGGTTATGTAAAACAGTCAAGGCGTTGCATAAATAGCATTGCAAATAACCAAATTCATAATATAAGCGTTATAAGTGTCATTAACTACAATTGTGGCGTTCAATAGAATGCACCAACTCATTTATCGTGATTTATGCTGTTGACTATTTTAGCCGACACTGTGTGTCATAGATAACGAAATGGAAAAATAATATAGGTCATTTATCAAAAGCAAAAACTGTCGATTATCTAAGACAGAAAAGGCGTGCCCCATATTACAATAAATACATCAAGAGTTATGGCAGTCATTATATAAGACAGTTACGGCGTTCCATATATAAATCCGTGTATACATATCACTCTACAGTATTATCAGTCGAAATGACAGGAGGTTATATAAACTGTCTATTATTTGAGAAAGTCACGGCGTTCCATAGATTACACTGAATGTATCACAAAACATCGACTATCTAAAGTTAAAATTGTTGCTTGTTTAGGAACGTGATTGCGTTCCGTAGATAGCAATACGTAAAGAATGTTGTGTGACGTCATTTTTGTTGGCAATACACGATGGAAAATCTCGGTGGTAAGTGTCAACCAAAATTATTCGTGTGTCCATGTTGAGTATTACTGTTCTGTGTCATGGCATTCCAATATAGCAAGTTGTCTGTAAAATAAAATCATTAGATTAAAGTCAGATAATGCCATCGCGTATTCTTTGCTTTAATCCATTACTAGCTTTGACCTGGCGAAAAATGAAAGGTTTGGTCACTTTAATACAATAGGGCATTCATAAAATACTCTCATTTTGTCATTTTTAGTGATAATTTGTATGCAAATTGTTCAGAGTGTTTTTAAGGTAATATTTCGCGAGAAAAGGCCGTTTAAGCCAAAATCCTGATCACTATGGAGTTGGAGTTGTTCAAATCTGCCTTAATCAATTTTGGCTCCGTTTTAACCCCCGATTTCACTTAGGACAGTAGTATTTCCCAAAAATGATGACGAATGGGCTGTTACCTTTTAGAGCTTGAAGACATGCTATCATATCACCACATAACATTACACGTTGTTTTGTCTGCGCCCAGTGACACCAATTTTTTCTGGCATTTAAAAGGTGCAAAAATGTGTAAAAACTATTTTCTATTCTCTATGGTGGCTGATTTATGCCATGTCGTATTTTCGTTTCTTCGCCGCGAAGAAACGAAAAAACGAAGAAACGAACACACGACAAAATAAATACAACAATACGACAGATAAAATGTGTCGTGTTTTCGCCTTACATCTGTCGTAGTTTCGTCTTTTTGTTTCTTCGTGGCGAAGAAACGAAAAAACGAAGAAACGACAAACTATGGATTTGTCTTGTCTTCGTGTTTTCGTTATTTCGTTTCTTCGCGGCAAAGAAACGAAAATATGACATGGCATAAACCAGCCACCATAATTTTCTGTTAGTAGGTAATAACCCGCTTCAATGATGCTTTATGGTACCTTGTTACACTCATTGAAATTATGGATCACGTGACAATGTTATATGATAGTTATCAACTTCAAAATATAAACACAAAAACAATACTCACACAGCTGTTGAACAAGTTTTACGGAACCATTTGATCCTGTGCTAGTTTCTTGTCTAGCTGGCTCCCGTCTCATAAACTGGTTACTTCTTTGATTCGGTAAATGGTTATAGGATTCCTGGTACCAGTTCTTGTCGGAGTACCTTTGTGTTGAATCAGACCATGAACTTCCTGTGGAATGTGATCTGTCGACTTGCCAATGTTGACCTGGCGGCGTCTGTGCGCTTGGTGTTGTTGTGTGATACGTCATCGGTTTTTGGGTAGTCGTAATTTGGTACGTTTCTGGTGACCTCACAGTATTTTTGGGTGTATGAAAATTTGTATGACTTTGGAATTGATTATTCCCGGAGGGAGCATTTTGCATTTTATAATCAAATGGCTGATAGATTGGCGTAGTAGGGACTTTGACCGCTGAATAACTTTGATATTTAGTATTTGTTGAATGCATCTTTTGCCTGGATGCATCAAATGACTGGTAGCTTGGCGTAGTGGGTGCTTGCACTGTTTTATAACGTTGGAATTCGGTATTCGCTGAAGGCATATTTTGCCTGTGTAAATCAAACGGCTGACTGCTTGGCGTTGAAGGGCCTTTGATCGCTCTGAAACTTTGATATTGAGTATTCGCTATGGGCATATTTTGTCTGTATGTATCAAATGGCTGGCTGCTTGGCGTAGTAGGACCTTTGACCGCTGTGTAACTTTGGTAATGAGTATCCACGACAGGCATGTTTTGCTTGGATGTATCATACGGCTGGTAGCTTGGGGTGGTAGGAATATGGACTGGATTATAATTTTGGAATTGGGTATTTGGTGAGGGCATAGTTAGCCTAAATGAACCAAATGCCTGATAATTTGGTCTGGTAGGTAAATGGACCGTAGTTGGCGGTGCTAGTGTGGTAGTTGTTCGTGTTGCCATTAATCTGTTATAATGTTGCCAATAAGTGGCTGAATCTGAAAATAAAAAAATAATTATAATTCATAAACAAATCAAAAGTAGTATACATCAATTTGTCCGTCCGTACGTCCGTCCTTCTGTCGGTCTGTCAATTCGTTCGTTAGTCCGTTCATTCGTTTGTTCGTTCGTTCATTTGTTTGTGTATGTTCTTTCGTTTAATTGTCGTTCTTTATAATTAAGTTAGATATTTTAGCATTCCGAGTCAATTAAAAGCAGATAGTTTATACCACAAAAAGCGTCTGGGATGCACCAGTATCAGATTACAATCCTATATAAAGAACTACTTTTATGTATATGTGCATAATTATGTAGGGTTATGTAGTTCTATGATAATTAACTAAGCAATCACAGTGAAGATGTGAGAAAAGATAAAGGTTGTAAGTTTCATTCATGTATATTTTGTAATATTTTACCGTGTGAATTAAATTGCCGAAAAAGACTTTTACATAAGTTCATTACATAAACATAAGCCGAATGTGAGACTGACGGAGGCTAATGTAGTTTAGAATAAATGTGGCATTATATTTCAATTACAGTATAGTTCACGTAATGAATAATGAAACAAACTTACAAAAATCAGATAACAGTTTTGATAGCTGTCCTGCATCATTGCCTGTGTTAGTAGGTTGTGTCATACCAAAATTGTTGCTGTGTTGTTGAAACGGCGTTACATAAGCATTTCCCCAAGCTGGCATACCATCTGCTAAAAAAACAAATATCATATTTGAATGTACTAGCGATCGCTAGTCTCATACGTGTATGCGTAGGCGTGTTGACTGCTTTTATGTAATGACGACAAGTTTCGTAAATGCATTTTTTATTCCAATAGAGTTAAACCTTAGATATGGATAAATGCTTTTTAAGGAAGTTAGTTTAATTAAGTTTATACTAATTTTTTTGGCTCGACTGTGAAACATGATCTTACCATTTAGGATAATCCCGTTCGAGTCCTCATTAAGTTTCTTGCTTAAGGCAACAATAGGACAAGTTTCTGACGGGATTCGAACCAACGCAAAACTCTATTCAAATACTGATTACCCGTCCAACGACGTTACAACTCAGCCACGCTCTCTCAAAATGAATTTTGTAAGTCAATATTTACTTTAGTAAGTACGAGGGATGATCCAAAATAACGTGGACTTTTAATACTGCTCTTACAATTTTAACAATATTTTTTAAAAACTTATATGGTTGTAAATCGGAACATTAAATGAATCAAATAAGGCAATAAAATTACAAATATTTATAATCATAAGACCGCACCATGCGTGTTCATAACCAAGGTAACGCCGATACGGCGCGCGCCGTTATAATCACTATGTTTGTGAAACATATTGTAATGTTTCTCAGAAAATAATGAAACAAATAACGCGAAACTTCACCAACTGACGTGTAGGTGTATACATGACGTCATGTCCAAATTTGACTTCATTTGATCAAGGCGTTATGGAGAAAATAACATACATAACACGATTTCACCAATGCAACGAACAGTTAGTGATGAGGGAACATCGATACACTCTTGGTTACAGTCGCAGCATCGGATTCAAAGTACTGATGAGACTGTGCTACTAAAATATTCTGTTTTAGAAACAAAATCATTATCTCGGACTTCAATTATAATGATAAAGCCGAAGATATCCGCATGAGCGTTTGCAGTATTTTTGAATCGGAATGGCTTGGTTTTGTTCATAAGGATAAATTATTGAAACTTTTGATTGATAATTCAGCCTGGTACAGTGAAAGGACACCGTCTAGTGAAATGTTTACTAAAAAATTACTTGAATGTGATTCTTCCGTGGACCCATCAGAAAACTGAGACAGGGTTGGGTTTATGTTAATCATACATACTATCAACCATAACATCGTTCCCTCCTACAAACACAGCGTCCAAATACCCCTGTAACAAAAACATATCAGATTAGAAAAAGGAGACAAAATTAAAGATGAAAACTATCGCCGAATAACTGACTTTTTTTAATTGGATTTAACGCTGTTTCAACACATTTTAGGTCATTTTACGGCGTCCAGCGCACCCAACCTAGCTTTCCTGGACCATTGTCTATAACCAGTACTCACCTACCCTTCCACAAGGCCGGAAACTTCTCCATATTATCTAATCAATGGAGGACAATTGTCATTATAGTCTAATTTTCATAGAAGGGTATAACCTTCTCGGGTGGGATTCGAACCCATTCCCCCATCGGGACGCGAGATTCCGAATCCCGACGAATAACTGACTGATATGTTAATTATAAAATTTCAGAATAAATTCAGACGATTTATAATTTGACAAATGCTTGTTTTTATATGAAATATTTCATATTTTATCAATGAATAAAAAAGAGCTATCTGAAATTTTCAAAAATCAACATTAATAAATTAATCAACTTAAGATTCAATATATGCTGCATGAATAAGCCTTAATATAGTCCATTTTTTCTCAACTGTCAAAGTTTGAATAATTTCACGGTAAATGAATACACACTATCTCAATATCACGAGTGTTAGACAAAGAGCACGAAGTCACCGCGAAATTATTCATGTTTTGACAGTTGAGAAAAAAACGACAGTCTAAATACTTGCAAACGGCATGCTATATTTTTTCTAAAACTTTAATTATCTTATATAATAACGTTTTGGAGGGCAGTGTATATTCCCTTCTTCATGTTGCTTGTTTATTATACTCTGTTTGACTATGAACAATGTTCAACTTATCGACTTTGAAATAAAGTAGCATGCATATGTATACATGTAAAGGTACCGAACGTAGCTACATTCATTTAAGTCGACATGTACATGGTCTAACATGTGTTTTAGTAAAACTATAATATGTGGGTGCACTCATGAATTGTACCTTGTCAAAATTTACAACATCATTAATAATCAAAGTGACGTACATAAGTCAACAATAAACTTTACATGTTTTGATATGAGCGACCGCTTGTGTCATTAGTGAAAAGATTTTTCGTGAGCGAGTGCATGAAAAAATGTAAAATACACCATTAATAATCGATGATAAAAACATAGGACAAATCATAAAACGTGCATGTCTTGGTTCAAACATGCTAGATGAAAATATAGTTTGTTTTTTCTCAACTGTCAAAACATTAATAATTTCACGGTGAAAGCGTTTGTTAAAATTATTGACGTAATACATCCATGAGTTTCCCAAAGTGTGTATCATGATCGAGTAAAGCTGCTTATGCCGTATGATATGTTTTAGTCAAGATATTTTTAATAACAATCAGGCCGCCAGTACAGAAACAATACATTCAGTCACCGTGTAATTATTCAAGCATTGACAGTTGAGAAAAACGGACAATACATGTACAACTCGTTTATAAATAATGATTTAATAAGTATGGCCTGATCCATTAAATATATATTTGGGAGTGAAACATAATATTTATAAACATATTTGATTTATCATTATAGCCATGAAATGATTTCAACGACCATTCTCCCTCTTTCCACTGATTCATAACCATGTACGACAGTTGTCAGTCACTGACGGAAGCCTTATAACTGGTTAACAGCTAAATCCAGAGATTACGCTTACCAGGAACGGTAAGTAGGTTGACTGACTACCGTGATATGACCTGTACAATGTGTTGCTATGGCGTTAAACCAAACAACATCAACAGCAACATATTTAATAGTTCTGTAAAGGTTCCTTGCTCAATGAAACAACGGGATGAGTTTTGTATGTAATTAGAACCAACATGGAACTAGTTTTTCAAAATATAATCCGTTATAACCAGCAAACCTCGCCCACTCCTTGCGGTGCCAATTAGGGATTTTTGTTAGTTAGCAATTGCATAGATGTAAAGGTAACAAAATATTTCATCTAATATCTTACTTGTTAATGGAGATATTAACAGAAGTGATGACATTTAGATAGTTCTTTACCTTAAAAATACTTAGCTTGAATTTCAAACTAATTAAATGATTTACAAAAAAAGTTATTTAAGATTAATTTTGGCAAATTGACACTAAAAAGTGAGGGTAAAATCCGAGTAATCCAACCAATTGGATCTACCTATTTGAAGAGTTTTCCATGGGAAATAACTGACTAAAGTCCCTTATTAAAATGAAACGAAAATACGCCATCGCCGTAGTTACCGACGATGCGCCGCACTAGTGCTCCGTAGTGTAAATTTTCTCTAATTCATAAGATTTTGTCGGACGTATTTTCATTGTTTTAATGTAATATGTCAGCCTCCTTATTTATTTCAACAGATAAATATATATCATATACATTTATAAATTTATATATGTCATAACAGATGTTTTCTTTCAATTAAATTGTCTTCAAATTTTAAGTAGACGCGCATTATAAAAAACAATTATACACGTTTATAGCACAAATGACTACTAAGGGGCACAACCTTTAGTTAACCTTTGGTAAACTATTTAATTTTATGTCGTTTTTGTCGTTTCACGAATGTAAAAAATGAAAAGTCTCCTTTAAATGTCCAAGGAAAATATTTTATTGGAGGGGGGGGGGGGAGAATAAACAAATTACATTTAATAGATTTACCAATGATGAAAGAGGAAAATAAAATCATCTACGCAAACTTTAAAATCTATTTGAATTAGTTTTATTATGCGCTATTTCAACCCTTTCTAATGTTGACACTTGCAATACTTCGAAAAATACGTTAGTTTACTTGCTTAAAACTCATTTCCTGTTTTTTTAAATTACCCAAAATCCCGTCTGCCTGGAAAATTCAGCGCACGACAACATGATTTTTCTAGAGTGAACCTGTACGACCTAGTAAAAAAATACGACCATAAAAAACAATGATATATGTTTACCATAAGATTATAAAAAAATAAGCGCTCATGCGATAGTGTGTCCACTAGACTGAGCCACCATAACAGACGGTGCGACCAAGCTAAAGTATGACCTGGAAATTAGGCGACCATGAAATAGGGCGACCATGAAATTGGGCGATCATGAAATTTTGCGACCATGAAATTGGGCGACCATAAAATTGGGCGACCATGAAATTAGGCGACCATGAAATTTTGCGACCATGATATTGGGCGACCATGAAATTTGACGACCATGATATTGGTCGACCATGAAATTTGACGACCATGAAATTGGGCGAATATGAAATTTGACGCTACCGGATCTTTCTAACATAATATTATGCGACAATGAAATTTAGGGACCATGCATCTATATCATATTCATGTATATCTATATGATAGATTGATCATGAGGTTGTTAGTACCACCTTGAGACAGTGTTCTTCTTGGGAATGGGCTCCATTAAGGATGGTGAGCCCACGAAATAGTGTGTCAACGAAATAGGGCCGCCACGAAATAGTGCGTCCATAAAAATAGTGCGTCCATGAGATGTTTCGGTCATGAGTTAAACAACATTTGAAAAAAATGCGTCCCTAGCAATTAAACTGGCGCCAGGGTAACAGTGTGACCGCTCGATCAATTCGACAATGCGATAAGAGTTATCATTTGATCGCACGTACATACGATAATGTGCCCATGAAGTAGAGCGCCAATGACTCGGCAATGAGGAAGTGCAACCTTAAAGAGATGCAACAATTATGCGTATATCTGCATAAGTACTCATATGAATAAATCAAATAAATAGTCCTACCTTTTTTTACAATTAAATTGATTTATCCAAATAAAGTATATAAAACTAACTTGATTTCCTTTACTGCATCAACGCATGTTAGGTTTTATGGTCACGTGACGAGAATTAATTACAGCTACAATCATTAAATGTACGAGTAGCTTTAAGTAAGGCGGAAAAAACAACATAATAAAAAACATAATTATATGTAACTACGGAATCTTTTTGGGGACAAAAACGTCGAGTTGCTAAATGAGTGATTTTGTTTTGTTTATATGAGGCGGACAGTTCATCAAACCATATTTCTTAGTATTAAATAGAATTGCATTTGCATACTAAAATCGATACATCGTTAAACAGTTTCGCAGGTCACTTATTGTATCGAAACCCTATAAACCATATTAAAATCGCGATAATATATTTATATCGGAAACTACTCATACTTACGATTCATGCTAAAACTCGAAATTCCATAAAAGAACAAGAATTACCTCCCCTTATAGAGGTGTAATACTAATAGAAAACCCAAAATATAAAATTTTGGTGTGCGCTTGATTGATCTGTGACATTTTTTTATTGACCTTGTATTAGTGTGTATTAATGACATACTATGACAACGGAATATATCATTATACATGTATATATATGACCGTTACTCTGTCGTCGCATACCACAATAAACTGTGTCGTTAAAAGTGTCGATAATGATTTAATGGCGGCATAAAAAACAAAAAAGAACATTGATAAAATTATACAGTTCGTTTTTGTAAACAAGGCTATAAACATTAACATTTCTATTAAAAAGTATTTGGGGGCAAACATGCTCAACAATTTAATTGTTTATTTAGTTTAAGAATTGTTTTATACCTCGTTTAGGATAATTTGAGACAAACGGCTCAGTTTGTTTACATATTTGGGACTCAGGTATTACATAAAACAGGGAGGTCAGCTGATTTGTGTAATGAAAGTCTTAAACATGTCATAATGCGTGGAACGTGTATTCTCGTGCTAAATTTAATACATCAAAAACACACTGATAATAGTCAATAATTACGTGTCCTAAACTTAAATTCACCTGTGTATAAAAATGGTATCGTTGTATTTTGTCTCGTTATCCTAAACGAGCTATAAGAACAAGGGTTTTTATATAACAGGGATTTGTAACGAAGTGCTTTTTGAATATTCACGGTCTTCACTGCCTATAACTGACTGAAGCAGGCTGTACAAACTATTCCAGAGTTTAAAAAAATAATTTATATTTTTGTTCATGTCTTCCACGCAACTTGTGAATGTTTCTGAATGTTTTTACAAACTTTTGTTACAATTATGACCGAAAATATGACTTTAGGTGATGTAAAAAGGGCTAAAAATGGCAGATCGGCGGGAAAATGTATTATTTTGTGATACAGTCTGTGAGCGTAATTTACCTCAAAATCATCTAGAAACACATTTTCCTAACATTTATGTTAATTTGAATAGTAATGGTACAAAATTTCATGTATATATCTATATTTAAACTTGTTATATCTGTTATCCGTATGGGCCAAAATAATAGCGAAGACAGTGAAATTTGATGAAAATCTATGTCGTTACAAATCCTTGTTATATAAAATCCATGTTTTAACTTAAACATTATTTTTATACATTTAGTACATAATGTAATATTTAAAGTCAATGTTGAATTGTCAAAGTGACCTGTTTTAATCAGTACATTGATGTTCGTGCTTCACCTCGTTTATCTGTTGAGTGGATAAGTTCATTAACCTAAGTACATTAACATTCATGACCTTATGTATGAACTGTAGAAATCAACCGCCATGTACTGTATGCAAGGGAGAAATATTTCATAGGTGAATAGAATATAAAACAGCGGTTGTGGTGAATGTTACATGCATGTAGAACGCTTAGCTCCGTATAAGATAGGTATTAAGCTCGATTTCCGACCGCGAAACCCCTTCCATAATAACTAGTTATTCTTACTCAGAAATTCCACCGGGGAGGAAGAAGTTGACGGCCCTGGGGCGGATCCAGGATT
Source organism: Mactra quadrangularis (assembly GCA_025267735.1). Classification (NCBI taxonomy): domain Eukaryota; kingdom Metazoa; phylum Mollusca; class Bivalvia; order Venerida; family Mactridae; genus Mactra; species Mactra quadrangularis. The sequence continues at coordinate 42,592,359 of CM046294.1, forward strand.
TTTTCTAGGGGGAGGGGGGATCAGAACTCTTCTAGGGGGGAGGTCAGACATTTTCTTGTGGGGGGGGGTCCGAACCTCGAACCACAGCCACATTATACACATTTTACAGAAAGAATGCAACATATTGATAATAAAAACTATATAACCATTAAATCTATGTTAAGCACCGAGAAAAATTGTTTCATACTACTTAAAAATGAATTACAGGCAAGACATACACTAATGGTCAGGTACATTTTCCAAATTCTAGGGGGGGGGTCCGGACCCCCCTGAACCCCCACTAGATCCGACTATGCCGGCTTCTTGAGGAGATGTACACGATAAAATGATCAAGAATAATGTGAAGTAGGTTAGCTTTGATGGTCGCTAGAGTAGGTCGTAATCTAGTATTGATTATAAGAAAGAGTCCAGGTATAAGAGGGTTGATAAACGGTAAAAAAGTTCATATACAAAATCTAAAGTTATTCATTAATTTTTACTCATGTAATCTATTACAGCATTAACATTTTTTTCAGACATAATTCATGAGCTTAATATGTGATTGTGATTGCAATAATGGAGGGAAGATCGATTCGTTGTGGGAGCAATGAAATGCAGTTAAAACTAGCGATATATCATCGTAATTTTGATGTGCAATCGATAAAAGGTCGTAAACGTATATTACTCTTAGCGGTTCGACGCATTTTTGGTACGTATGTGAGCATAATATCTCTTACGATTTGTTACGACGAAACTTGTCGTACTACTGTTGAAGAATATAAATCTAAAACTGGCATGGGCGGATCCTCGGGAGGGGGGGGGTCAGGGGGTCCGGACCCCCCTAGAATTTGGAAAATGTACATGACCATTAGTGTATTTCTTGCTTGTAAGACATTTTTAAGCAGTATGAAGCAATTATTCTCGGTGCTTAACATAGATTTAATGGTAATGTAGTTTTTATTATCAATATGTTGCATTTTTTCTGCAAAATGTGTATAATATGGTCGTGGTTTGAGGTTCGGACCCCCCCCTAGAAAAGGTCGGACCCCCCCCCCCCTAGAATAGTTCGGAAAGTTTTCAAACGAGGGTCACGTTCATGTGACCTTTTCTCAACATAATATTCATGGCGAAATTGTTACGATACGTAACTTGTTTACATCGTCTACGTCACGAAATTTGAAATGAGCCGTCCAATTGCAGACTGTGAATATTACCGCTGTTACATTAGCTAGCAACCCTTGGTCTAAACATTGAAATTACGTAAATTAAAATATCATTAATAGTGTTTTGTCTATATGAAAGCTACGCATTGATTGGTCGACATAAAGGTCATCTGGACGTGACCCTCCATTGAGATCTTAGAGATCCTGTACGACAACGCTTAACAGGATATCTGTTTTCGGAGATTGCAAACAATCCGGCTTTGCCCATGGACTTAAACAGGGCAATGCTATATATGCTAAACGGGTCAACTCTTGTCCGTTCATTCACATGGCCATAAATTCTGAGTGTTGTTATTTGCTAACAATCGTAAGGTCATAAATTGATTTCAAAGAAAAACTAAATAATTTATGTGGCTATTTTTTCCAATAATAGTTATATGTCAATATTTTATGGCAGACGGCATGAATATTCATATGGCGACATAAATGAATTCATATAGTAACTTGAATTCATTTCGTGACGGACAAGGGCAGATTAGATTTTTCTGGGGTCGGGATGGGGGTAGTATGGAAAATTCTTGGACGGTTTGACTTTAAACCCCTAAATTTGCAAGGGTCATTGGACCAAAAGTGACGCTTTTTTGTCAATATTATATATTGTATAAATTAAGGGTCTTGGGTGCTGGTAAAAAGGGGAGTATAATGGGGTCCTAGTACGATGGGTCTAACTTACATTCAAAATGTAGAACATTTAGGGTGACATATTGTACTAAAAGCGGCATTTGAGCAATTTTGTTATATTTAACTTAATTTTAGTCGTGGAAATATATTTGAAATATATAAGGAGTTTTTGGCAACTCGTCTGACATACCCACTAGAACCGCTTATGATATGAATAATAATATATCCCATTAATTATGCACGAAGGTAACGCCTTAGACTTCATTGCAATATGTCCTCTTACTTGTAAGAATAAAAAACAAGTAGTTTATTACAAATGATGAGTAAGCATGTATTATTACATTAAATGTTTTTATTAGAGGTACTGGCATTTCTTTATGTTGTATGATTAGCCGACAAACAATAAAATACAGTAAGTTTTAGGAGTCTTGATTTTACACGTACACTTGTCCATCAGAAAAATCACACAGTAAGCTAGTTTGTGAGACGTATTTACAGCGCATTTTAAAAGTCATGCCCGTCTTTGTACTCTTAAAATGAGAAAAAAATGTAGGTTTTTGAGGTCGTGAGTTTACATGTACACTTGTTCATCAGGAAAATTATATACGCCATTTAGTGAAACATATTTACAGCGCGTTTTAAAAGTCATGTCCGACTTTGTACTCATGAAATAAGAGAAAAAGCAAGTAAGTGTTTGAGGTCGTGAGGGTTTTTGTACTATTGTCAACAAATGATTCAAACTGTGCTACATGAATAAGCTTTTATTATTATAACCTCACAAGCGGTATGCATGATCAGTTTTAGCCGGATTTTTCAACGAAAAAATTAGGCTATTAGTTTGGCTAAACAGGGGCGGGGGGCGGAGGGCGTGCGGGCGTGCGTCTGGTGTCGTTAACAATTGCGTAAAAGTTTTCACTTTAGCATATATTTCAGCCATTTATTGGCAGATCTTTATGAAACTTCATACAATGATAACATACCATGTGATGAACAGAATTAGAAAGTAACAGCAACTCTATCTGGCTTAATTATTGGTTATTTGTCTTTGTATTGTTTGCGTTAAAGATTTTAAATCCGGCTTTAATGTGGTTTCCACATTACATTTCTTGTTCCTAATTTGTCCAGGATTTTTTGTATAGGAGTTGTATAAAGACGAGAATCAATAAGCAAATAAAGAGTTCGGTTTTATCCAAGACCTCCTGTCGAATGTCTAAATTTGGTTACTAGTTGATAAATTGAGACTTAGCAATGCTCATTCTTGATTTAGAACTAGAAAGCTTAATGTTTAATTTGTCGCCAGAGCCAAGTTTGACATTCATAGCAAAGACAAACCAGACCAGTCGAAATGAGAACGTTGTTTGAAATTGTCCTACGCTATGACAGTAGCCGAATATTCACGATTGCTAAACTGGTTGTTCTGACTTCTCTTCGGGCACGTTTCACAAGGCGATCGCTAGCTAGCGCATTTTGAAAGCGTTTTTGTAGCATAAGTGGTCTATTGAACGGTTTGCTTCAAGCTAGCAAATCCAAGATGGCGACTTTCTGAATCAAAAAGTTTAGAATTGTAACAAATGAAAAATATTCAAATCGATTGTCACCATAATTTTGCTTTTTACCGCTTTCACGAAATATATGCATTAAACAAAATATATATCAGCAAATTTTGAAAAAGAAACAAGTTCCCACGGCCATTTTGATATAAGCAGAAATATTCCGAATTATACCGCTAGCAAGAAAAACTTGATCGTAACAGATCTTTCTATAGGAAATCGCTACATAGCGCTAGCTAGCGATCGCCTTGTATAACTTCCCCTTACTTGCAGAAAGTCAAGTGTTTTGAACTGTCTGGTTTGACCTTTTACCCCATCTAAAAACTACAACAACAACTATATTAATTATTATCTTTTATTTTGTTTAATAATCCAATTATATTAAAACATTAGAAGTCAAAGTTCAATCCACCGTGAGCACCAATTGCAACATCGTCACCTGATGGGAAAAAATTAAATCCTCCCATAAAATTTGATGACGTCATAGAATGTGACGTAGACGCCGAGTTACCAGACGAATAGCCCGGGATGTAATGCCCGTTTGTCATATACTGTGACATAGACGAGCTTTCTGATGAATACCCAGGTATGTAATGTCCGTTGGTCATTGACGTCGGGTCAGACGAGGCCCCAAATGAATAATCCGGCATGTAATGACCTGATGTCATAGGTTGGCTGGTTGGTGCGCTTGTTGGCGGCGCAGCGGACCTTTGGCTGTTTCTTTGCATCAGACTAGTCCAAAATGGCATACGATCTAAATAAAACAAACAAAACAAAAGCATTTTAAAATAAATGAACACGGAATCAGTTCATATTACCATTTCGATCGCTTTTAAGGAGTCAGTAAGTGCATCTTTATAGACATGTAATAGATTAAATTAAGTATAAAGCAAACGAATCCAAAATGGCGGCTTTCACATATAATTTTAGTTTATTTGTTGACAAAAAATGCTCTAAGTTTAACCTTTTTACAAATAATGAAGTTCAAACGAATAATCCAATCGGAACACTATAATAAAAATCATGCCCGTACTAGAATACCATGAGTTGCGAGAAATAACGAGAGTAATGGAAACAAAGATGTTTTACATACTAGCTTTGTGTGGATCATCCATCAACCAATCCATCATAGCAAATTGTGAACCTGACGACATTTGACCAAATACAACTGCTGCTAAGCAACTACTCACTGCAAGTAAGACGACGGTGTTTGTTGGTGTCATTTTTTCCTGAAAAGAATTGTGAAAGAATAAATATATATATTTAAGTTTGAGATGTGGGTAGACTCACATGCGGCCGGCGCGTTCCCAAAGCAAACAATATGTAACGGCCGCCTGTGGGAAGACTGGTTGAGCACAGAGGTCAGCGATTACTAGAAAATTCCTAGAAACATTGACTGTTGGAAGCATACATTAGGGAGCCGGTCTAGGACCAACTGAAAAACAATATTTTCATACATCAATGGTTACCTGTAAGACTGTAGTAACTCACTCTTTAACGCAATGCAGTTACTACAGTCTTGCGGGCAACTCTCGACATGTTTATTATAGTAATTGTGACTTTGATTCGTACCGGCCTCCTAATGTAGCCAGCAGAAAGATTTTCTTCATATGCAGTTGGCACGGTCCGGAACATAAAAGATTCTCATATAAGTCATATAATAACATGGATTGAATAATTTGTCGATTTGGAATTTACTCAAATGAGCCTTACTTTCATATTTTCATAAAAATTGAGAATTAGTTTAAATACAAATCGGGAATTTCCAATAACTTTCGAATGGCATTGTACATTAAAACTCATGATAAAGGTGTGAAATGTTCGTGTTTCAAAACAGCGATCACATATTTGACAGCCAACCAATCATCAAGGGTCTTGGGTGATAATTTTCATTATATGTCGTACAACATAATTATAAATACATTGTTATCGTTGTATGGACAATTTTATTTAATTACGTAACTGTCATTAGTGACTTTATTATTTGTATTTTATGTTATATTTAAACTCTTTTGATATGTTTAATTTATAATGTCCGCCAGCCTTTGTAAATTTAACAGCAATCAATGAAATGGACAAATGACTGTTTCAAAAATAAATTACTTATTATTTGTTTTTATTTATTTATTGGAGTTAACGCCGTGTCAACACAATTTAAGTCATTTTACGACGTCCAGCGCACCTAACCTATCTTTCCTGGACCATTGTCTATAACCAGTACTCACCTACCCTTTCACAAGGCCGGAAACATCTCAATGTTATCTAATCAATGGAGGAAAATCGACATTATTGTCAAATTTTCAAGGAAGAGCATAATCTACCCGAGTAGGATTCGAACCCACACCCTCTCGGGCACGAGATTCCAAATCCCGGCGCGCTACGAACTGCGCTATCTAACCGGGTTAAATAAACTACAGAAATAAATTACCCATCTTTTGTTCCATTTTATTCAACTCCCAGTGGTATATATATAAACTCCGCTGATTTAAATATTCACCACAGAACTTCTGTATTCACAATCGATAAAAATAGATATTTGAATCAGCGGGTTAGTGTATACGCCATTACCAGAAGAAAAAAAGCCGCCCGGCTAACTCATATTGTAGGGATCGAGGGGTCGTGGGTTCGATTCCCGGGCGGGGCATACTTTCGTGGAGCTTGGTTATGAAATAATTTCTACGGCCATTCTCCCTCCTACCAATGATTCTTAATTATATAGAGCAGTTGTCTGTCACTGACGAAAGTATGTGCTTAGTAGTTGATTAACAGCAAAATTCAGAGATTTAGCCTTTCCAGTGAGTGGGTTGACTGACTGCCGTTATATGACCTATACAATGTGTTGCTACGGCGTTAAACTCAACAAAACAAACAAACAAATCTTAGAAAAAATGACAATGCTGTCATATAATTCAATTGTTAGGGCGCATACATTTACCCCTCTCATTTAACTACTCGCTGCATTCTCCTTATTCACTATTAGTAAATCTTGATATCCGTATTTATGTATAGAAATTATCGAACAAATAATGAATATTTAAATCAGCGGGGACAATGTTTGCGCACTGAGAGTTGAAAAATGACATTAACCCCGTTTATCTTTTGTCGCGATGGAAAAACATATTTGATAAAACGCCCTAAAAATGTTAATGTGTCACTCAATTGTCTAAAAGAAAACTACCTTTATATGTCATTAAATACTCAAATAGAAGCATTCCAAAGAACATTTATACATTATTTATACATTTTAATTAATCAACGGATAAACGGTGTCCTCCAAAAGTTATTGGGCAAAATCGTGTTTTGATGGATAAACGAGTTGCATTTATCTGCGTAAAATGAAACAAAGGCTCGTCTGAACAAACTCAGAAACCTGTTTTAAAGATATTCATTCACAGATTTCAACTTAAATATCATTTTTTTCTAAAACTATCAAAAGTGTTTGGAAATATTTTTGGAAGCAGGAAAGTAGTGTTCTGATAATGACAATTTTAGTTCAAATTGATATACAACTACAAATGATGTTGTTTCATGTAGTAAATATCTACCCCGTATGTCACGGTATAGACAGTTTCATTCATTTAGTGACTTTTATTGTATATTTCTCGCAACATATAGGTCAGTTTGTCTTAAAATAATAAGATTTTTACACAATTACAGACATTTGATGGTATTTAGAAATTATCGAAAATATTAACAAAATCTGTGAATTAGTAACTTTAATTAGTTTCATCAAGATATGATTCAAATTATGCTACATGAATAAACTTTATTTAGGGACTTTTAAATTAGTCAGTTATCTTTCCCGGATAAAATCTGAAGCAATCCAATTGGTAAGTAGGTCTTTGAGCTAACATCCTTGGATTTTATTATTGAATTTCTATGTAAGGATAGCAATATATTTCATCTAATATATTTCTTGTTAAATAAGATATTAACAGAAGTGATGAAATTTTGATAGTTCTTTACATTAAAAATACTTAGCTTGAATTTCAAACAAATTAAATAATTTACAAAAAAAGTAATTTAAGATTATTTTTAGCAAATTGACATTAAAAAGTAAGGGTAAAATCCGAGTAATCCAACTAATGTTTTCCAACCTATTTGAAGAGTATAAAAGGGGGAAAATTGACTAAATCCCATTGTTATTAATTTTTTACAAAAAAAACTTTGAAGGACACTGAACATGTCATTATGTAGATAACAGGCGATTAGTTGAGCACTGTTTATAGACAAATATGCGATAATAAATGTATAGTACTCCTTTCAGTTAATCCGGCAGAGCGCATGAAGCAAAACGCATTTTATATAAACTTATTTTCCAAATTCTATGTACAACAAGTAACAACTTTTTTCTTCAATGCATTGCTTGTAATAGTGAGTCACTTATTAACTAGTGGTCTACAAAAAAAATCAAATTACAAAAAAGTTACCTTTTAACCTGTTACAAATTTTTGTTCCAAACTTAAAATTGTCCTCTCCAATACAACAAGCGACAAACAAAATTGTTTCACTGTGTTTGGGTACAGAAGATTCCAAAACTAACAGACAAATCGATCACTTGACTTTCAATGTGGCGAAATTTTCTGTCAGTGTATTGGTAACTTAAACAGTTCCGTGCAAATCACAGGCTAAAAGAAAAGTGGACAAGTAACAAACCGGCCATCGCATGTATTTATTATTTACGCTTATATCGGCATTTTTATGTATTAATTTATTTGCTACAAAACAATTGACGTTTTACAAGTTTATTAACGCATAGAGCTGTCAGTGAAAGGTTTATAAGTCATTATAGATATGTCATATAGGTTTCCAAATGAACAGAAAACAACGGGGTACCGTCGGGACCATTTGCTTTCGCCCTGTTGTTATCAAGACGAAACTCGGGATTGTAGCGCAGTTGGTAGCCCGCTTGGATTGTGAAAAGTGTCCCGAAGGGGAACTGATTTGAAACCTATCCGGGCAGGTTTTACTTTTCCATGAAAATTTGACCATAATTATGTCAAGTTTCCTCCATTGATAAGGTACATGTATATGGAGATGTTGTCGGCAGAAAAGCAAGGTGAGGCTATCGGAAATTAACCTAAATGTTGTTTGCCACGGTGTTTAAACACAGTATAAAAATAATCATGTTGTTTTACATTATACATGGTATTCCCTATGTGTACAAAAAAAACCACTACGTTTAAGTGTTAAAATAAACTAAACCATTCGAAGGGTAGCTCAATATTGAAAATAAAGGATGCATAGTTTATTAGTAAGGCGGATAAACTACTACCCCCTTAGTCAATTATGCTCGTTAGAGTAGAACGCTTAACCATTACACTGGACGCTCATTAAAACATATTAAAATTAATACTTGACAATATTTTATTGTCATCCTAAATATCCCCTGTCGTGGATCAGTTCATTGTACTGTTTAAATAAATAGGGGTTTTCTGTATTTTTTACGAATTTTAGTCATATACATCGAACATAATATCCAATACGTTATGTCGTTGTATCGTCTTTATGGCGATATAACAAAAAATGCATGATGGTCCCGACGGGACGCAGTAGGAAAAAGAGAAATAATGATAAACTGTCGAAAATAGAGAAAGGGTCAATAGACTTGGCCAATATTTGATTATTCATGGAGTTTATATAAATGGCTAATGTGGTATATTTATATTTACATGTTTTTATCCAGTACAATATGACATATATTATCATTTTTATCACTTCTTCGTGATGTATAAGTTGATTGTCATTTAAGTTCTATAAAAACATGGTTATTATTAGATATAATACATAAAAAATAGAAATAACCAGTTATGTATGACTGTCATGAAAACATTGAATAACCTGTCACCTGCCTTAAAACTGTTCGTTCACAGAGCTGTGCAAGCTTGAATGCATTTTAAATACAGAACAACCTTTCTTGAGCAACGCCCTCTGGGAAGAATAATTGTTTTGCTGTTCAGAGGTTGTTGCTTTGCAGAAGATAAATTCAAATAAAATTACACCTAAGGGAAATATTAAGAGCTGTTGTTGTGCAGAGTTTGTTCTGTAGACGGCCTCTCTGCAGAGGTTATACTGTACATTAAAGCTGCCCTTCTACTGACTGCAAATTTTATATCAACTAAAAACTCTCAAACATGTGTGCTTTTTGGAAGAAGAAAAGCCATGTTCTGTGAGGCGTCTTTTCTAACCTAAGTTTCAAAATCTCAAAACACCTCTATCGTTGTTTTTTGACTTTGTGGAACGTTTGTGGTTTTTTACTCTTGGCAATGCTTATGCCGATATGTTTTCAAACATGTTTCCTTCTACCTATTCAAAAAGGGCCGAAAAATTATACTTCTATGTAGGAAAAAATTATTTAAGCTATCGCAAAATGAATTAAACCAGCGATATCAATATCGGTAGTACCTGACGAGGCCGGGAATTAGACCAGCGATATCAATATTGGTAGTACCTGACGAGGCCGGGAATTAAACCGGCGATATCAATAGTGGTATAACCTGACGAGGCATTAAACCAGCGATATCAAAATTGGTATAAACTGACGAGGCATTAAACCAGCGATATCAATAGTGGTATAACCTGACGAGGCATTAAACCAGCGATATCAATAGTGGTATAACCTGACGAGGCATTAAACCAGCGATATCAAAATTTGTATAAACTGACGAGGCTGGGAATTAAACCAGCGACATCAATATTGGTAGTACCTGACGAGGCCGGGAATTAAACCAGCGATATCAATATTGGTAGTACCTGACGAGGCCGGAAATTAAACCAGCGATATCAATATTGGTATAACCTGAAGAGGCCGAGAATTAAACCAGCGACATAATTATTGGTATAACCTGACGAGGCATTAAACAAGCGATATCAATATTGGTATAACCTGACAAGGCCGAGAATTTAACAAGCGATATTCAAATTGGGTATAACCTGACGAGGCCGAGAATTTAACCAGCGATATTAATATCGGTATAACCTGACGAGGCATTAAACCAGCGATATTAATAATGGTATAACCTGACGAGGCTGGGAATTAAACCAGCAATATCAATAATGGTATAACCTGACGAGGCTGGGAATTAAACCAGCGATATCAATAATGGTATAACCTGACGAGGCCGGGAATTAAACCAGCGATATCAATAATGGTATAACCTGACGAGGCTGGGAATTAAACCAGCGATATCAATATTTGTATAATCTGACGAGGCCGGGAAATAAACCAGCGATATCAATATCCGAAATCTTGCGATGTCAGACGAGACTTCAGTGTGGCGGATATGATAATGCTTAATAGGACAAGTTGCCATTAAAGTAGAAAAAGTTGGCCTCAACCATGTTATGCATGTTAAAACAAAGAACCCAAATTGACATTAATTGGAAAATGACATTTCAAGCGCTGTACACAAAAACAATAAAAAGGGTAATTATTTCTTTCCCTTTTCACAACTATCAAGAATTTTAAGTTTATAACCATTTGAACTAAGGTCAGACGACGATGATGGCATACATTAATAAATAGTAAATATATATTGTATTATTAAATGTTACGCAACTGTCAGTGGTGCAAACATTAACCCCGATTATTTAAACACTCACTGTAGTACGGGTGTACTCACTATCGCAAAAATAAATATTCGTATGCAAAAAGGAGTATTATTGAAAGATTATAAAGTATTTTTATCAGCGGGGTTAATGTATGTAAATGTACCACCGACTGTTGAATACATTTAACATATTCATAGGTGTCTGTATTAAAAAAAAACTGCGTAATGGAGTGGTTGAGAATGTTTTTTTTCTTTTTTAACGTCGTATTTAACACATATATACGACGGCCAGCTCTTCCTACTATATGTTTCCTGGACACTTATCTATCACCAATTCTAACGTACCCTACCACAAGGCTGACGACCTACAGCGACCGGGCTCGAACCCGAAGACGAACATGCTAACCACTACCCACGGCCTCGGCTATTGAGATTGCTGGTATCACAGTACTGTAACCACTTAGTAACATAGTCTCAGATCTGGATCATGCAAATGACCACGACTCTACAGTAAAGTTTTGCTATAAAAAAACACATTTGTTGTAACAAATCTAAGCGATTTTATGACGAGCTTTAAGTCCAAAATGTCTAATTTTAGAAGACAAAAACTCTCTCTACTATATACCATTCCGTTATTGAAACTATCCTGATGGTTCTATTAGCACTGTCGTGCCATAATGTACGGTGAAGTCATTTTTCCAAACATAGATCGGCTAACTTTGTCCATTGTTGCTTGGCCCTTAGGCGGATGTCAAGTGTACAGAGATTGTAAATTATCATCAGTATTCCTTAACTGGATAAAAAACTTGTTATGCAGCAATCATTGTGGATTAAGCAAGAGAAATCAACACAATGTAATATGTTTGCCTTTCACTTGCTCTATGTTTGTTTGTTTGTTCGGTTTAACGCCGTAGAAACACATCGTATAGGTCATATAACGGCGGTCACTCAACCTACTCACTCCTCCTGGAAAGGTTAAATCTCTCAATTTAGCTGTTAACCAACTACCAAGCGCATACTGTCGTCAGTGACTGAAAATTGCCCTTAACAATTAAAAATCTTTGGAAGGAGGGAGAATGGCTTTAGAAATAACTTCATTACCAAGCTCCACAAAAGTATGCCATACCCGAGAATCGAACCCACGACCCTTGGCTCAGTAGACTTGGGTGCTACCAAATGAGCTAGCCGGGAGGCTGCCGAGTGTACATAACAGTGAATGGTGGAACTTTACTGTAGTTACATATAAATGGAGGCTGGGATTCGTGATGGTAAGATTAGGCGAACTGTTCGACTCATATATCACTTTAGTATTGACAAGAAGTAAAGCAAACAAAAAATAAAGTAAAACACAAATAAGTAATATGCAAAATGGATTTATTGTAGAAAAGAAAATGAATACAAGAAATTACAAAGAATCATGCAAGAAGATAAGTAAATATTTTGAATAATAAAACATGCATACAGAATTAATGTGACAAGTACAGTTCCTTCCATAAATCTTTGGAAATAAAAATGTCTGCTTTGAAGAAAAACTGATTCACGTTTACCTTATTCATGAAAGAACAAACAAAGAGTCATCTAAGCAATTTTTAAAAATCAGCATTAATAAGTTTACCAAATTAATTATCATATGATTGGGTCTATGTTACATGAATGAGCTTCAATTAAAAAAAACTGTTGTCAGAATACACATAAAAAACTTTTATTAAAATTCCATTAGTCAAAGAATGTTTGGAGAGCGCTGTTAATCTAAACCACTAAATAACCCAAAATGTTCTATGCATGGATCTCTATATTACTAATTTATGACAAAACTTAAATTAATGGCGTTTTACCCATTTACTGCATTTAAACTTGGTTGTGTGTGGGTGAAACTTGGCTTCCTTCATATGTTACAAACAAGTCTTGGGGATTTAACATTCAAATTTTCAAAAATCTAAACATAATTTTACTTAAAACAATATTAGAAAAATAATATAAAATACATTTCAATGAGTATATTATGTCAGTCTACACTATAATACTTGTCTTCAGACAAGTCATTTTAGCCTTCCACCTGCAGTCTTATCACCTTATCTAGGAATTACTGTACAGGAACCTTCGTCACTTCCGTCATCACAATCTTTCACTGAGTCACATTTCTGACTTTCCGAAATACAGCGACTTCCATCTGAACACAACACTTGGGATTCAGGGCATTGTACTGTAAAAAAGAAGTGCATTTTTAACGGTGTATTCAACACATATTTATGTCACATTATACTACGGCCAGCTCTTCCTACGATAGGTTTCCTGGACACTTTGCTATCACCAGTACTAACTTACCCTGGCAAACTGAATTTTCTTAGGAATTACTGATAGTTTCTTGTTTTGTGTATTTGATGAAAATGTATAAGTGTATGTTGTATATACTTTTTATAGAATTACTTTAATCTCACATTAGTATCATAAACATTCATGTTCTACATGGACCAAGTACTTATGTTTGTGAATACTAGCTAGAATGGATATGTGTCTTCGTTTTCGGTCTGTGTGTCTATGTGAATAGGTGCCTAGGTTCGTCAAACTTGAGTTGACGCTTAACAAAATTCCAATTTGGCATAACGTAACTGAATAATAGGCATAATTTACAAACCTTGACATATCGACGAATGTTCGTCTTCACCATTAGGACAATCTTCGAATGCATTGCAAACATTTTGGTAGTCAATACACAAACGATTGTTACAGACAAAATTTTCAACATAACAGCCTGTAAATACAAATTTATGTAAGTCAGTCATATTAACATTGCATATACAAAACATGAATAATTATTAAATAATTTCATTAGTGTTGTTACATTTTACATATCATCCGAGGTCCTATTTTTGTCCATGTCCTAATTTCGTCACTATTTTCATTTTATTGAAATACTACTAGATTTCAACTCGTGCACGTGAGTTGCAATGAGAAAAATGATTCTATGCTTAGTATTTAACGCTCGAGTGATTTCAAGAGCAAGTAAGCAGTTGCAATTATCTATTCCTCGTGTTTTTACTTATTTCCTATTAAATCCTCAGGGTGACAAAAAATGGACACTGGAGTATATTGGCACGTTATCATATAAAGTTTATCTTGGTGTATTATAAAAATAATAATTTGAAGAAAAAATAACTTTAATAATAATAATATTAACAGTAAATATTATTATTATTATAATAAAATTAATAATAATTATAATTTTAATGATAATAATAATATTTATTTTAAAAAATAATAACATTTATAGTAATAATAATTTTAATAATAATAATTAAAACATTAATAATAATGACAAAATTGTTAGAAATCTTTACCATCACATTCGTCCGAAGCGTCGTCACAGTCAAGGTCAAGATCACATTTCTTACTTAATGGAATACACTTGGACTCATCTTTACATTTAAATTCTGAAGCGCTACAAACTGAAAAATATAAATACAAAAACAACAAATAGAGGATATTCATGTATTTAGTGTTAGGTTACACACCATTAAATGTTCACCGTAAGTGGTAATTTGCCGGCAAAAGAAGGTGTGACATGCAGGATATTCATTTTTGAGAGTACCTGGTGTCCTCATTTGGGGTGTTTTTTTTATCTTAAAGAGTATGTATGTCTTTGACAATGCTTTTCCTGTGAACCTATACAAAAAATCAATGGATCAACTTTGTTTGCTCGCCAAAAGTGGTTAAAATGGGAGGTAACTCTGTGCAGCTGGTGAATAATGAAAAACATGGATGTTTTCATGTTAGGAACTAAATGGAATTTTATTTTCTTATAAGTAACGTAACTTTTTCCTAATACTAATCATTGTGTACGAAAAAGATAGATCTTTCAGCCTTTATATAATTGGAGTATCTAACATCCCTGGGTCATACTGTATTTTGACAATGAAATGGAAATAAGACTTTATATATACAACAAAAAGGATTTTATTTAGTAGTGTGTAACCTGTTAGATCAATTTTTTAATCTTGCGGAGTGAGCTTAGAAAACATTTCACGTATGGCATAGACTCCAGTTAAAATGTCGTGATCTGAGCAAATGTGTTGAAATAAAAAAACTGTCCAAAAATTTACAAATACATGTATATGCTTTTTCTTTCATGCTTAGTTTTGCGTATTGTAAACAAATGTAATGTGATCTTATTTCTTCTCCAAGATGACGTCACTTTTATATTAATATGATGTCATTTTGAAGTATTTTCACATAATATGAGGATACAATAAATTCTGCCTTAAAAGTAAGTTATACACAAAATGACAATTTGAGTACATGTACCACATGTATATTTGCGGGACATACTTTCGTGGAGCTTGGATATAAAAATTATTTCTACGGCATTTTTCCCTCCTACCAATAAGTCATAATTATGTAGGACAGATGTCAGTCACTGACATAAGTATGCGTTTAGTAGTTGGCTAACAGCTAAACCAGAGATTTAGCCTTCCCAGAAACAGTGAGTAAGTTAACTGACTGCCGTTATATGACCTATATTATGTGTTGCTATGGCGTTAAACCCAACAAAACAAACAAAACAAAGCTGCAGTTTTGCTGACAGAAGTCAGTCACTGGAAAGGTTGCTTTTAATAATAGATTAAAAGTTCCAGAGACCAAATTCTGCCAAAGTAAACTTTACATGTATTCTTACCATCTGATTATGACTAAAATATTGAAAGCAATACACATTTATTAATTAAAAGAAGAATTAATAAAGCCCTATAGTTGTTGTTAATATTGTTGATAATGCTTTGCTTGGTGCATTTATTTTGTGCACTTATCTGTAATAAGTTGAATTCCAATAGTCTGTGACTTGTTCTGTCTTTAATACATTCGAATTGTTCGTAACTAGGTGTTTCAGCCAACATAAACGTGATGTCAATTTTACCGTTCATTGTCAGGTTATGTTATTTTTTCTATTTACCCTGAAAGAGTCCAAAGTCTGTGCTTAAACATCGGTTTAAAATAAAAATTACAGTTTATATGTTATTGTTGTAAATTTATTTCTTTATTGTTTTATAATGTACTTACCCAATGGACAATTTTGTTCATCAGCATTATTAGGACAATCATTGACTCCATCACAAATTGCTGAACTATCAACACACTTTCCATCTTTATCATTACACTTTAATTGGTCAGGGTAACAAGCTACAAACATACATTTATATTTGAATTGATCAGGGTAGCAAGCTATAAACATACATTTACATTTGAATTGGTCATGGTAGCAAGCTATAAACATACATTTATATTTGAATTGGTCAGGGTAGCAAGCTATATACATACATTTACATTTGCATTGGTCAGGTAGCAAGCTACAAACATACGCAATATTAAAAAAAAAACAAATATGCTGATAAATACAATAACAACCCTCAAATTAATTATTGCAATATTACTGTAAATCAATATAATACGATGAGATTGCACAGACTTATAACACAGGTCTCTGGTTTGATTCCAAGACACAATTTCTATTAAATGTCCATGATTTCAAATTTTACCGATTTTCCTCCACGGAATAGGGAAGTTGTCAGTAATAATTTGTTAAGAAAATCTCCAGAACAGCTAGTTAGGTGACTGACCGCTGTACAAATCCTTAAAAGTGTTGATAACTAAAGCAAAAAAAATAAAATAGCAATAATGATAATTAAGCCATTCATACTTACTGCAGTTCATTTCATCCGATCCATCAGTACACTGTTTAACCCTATCACATACATTGGCTTGTGGTATACATTTGGCTAACCCACAATGAAACTCATTTGGTAAACAATAGACTGGAAAAAAAACAATACAATAAATTTCATTAAGCAAGTAAAATAATACATCGTCGATTATGCAAATAAAATGCACTGCGATTTGTCTAAAAAATTCAGAAAAGGAAAATAATTAACAAACTGCATTAGCAAGTGTTCTTTTCTGTTTAATAATCTTCCACTCAATGCAACACACAAATGTACCAAGCGTCAATGTACCGTGATTAACACCCATTATAAAATAAATCAAAGGCAAAAACTCAATAATAATTTGATAATCAGTGCAGTTGAGGTTCAAAACACACTTACTTTAATGGTAATACACATAAATCAAGTTGTAAATCATACTGGCTGGTTTATACAATTTGCAATTAGTGCAAACTCTTATGTGGATGAAATGGGGGATAAGATTATATTCGCAGTCCCAAAGGGTGAACATCTTCAGTGGAATCATGTGCATGAACATTGAGTGTAGCAGACTATCAATATACTATCAGAGCTTGAAGATAACGGTTAGATTTACCAAAAACTGCAGTTAAAATGCTCATTCATATTAAACATGCACTGTTAAAGTTGTTTAACAAGAGAGTAGCACAATAATCAGCATTTTCTAGCAATTTCAGTATCACTCTTTCTTTAGCACTTTCAGTACTTTGATTATTTTTTACTTACCACAATCTGTCTCATCGTCACCAAGGGGACAATCTACAATACCATTGCATGATACATTATCAGACAGGATACATGTACCATCAGAACACTCGTGACCTTTACAACCTGAAGATGAGAGCAAATTGTGTTACAGATCAATAAGGGATCTTAGTCAGTTATTTCCCCTAGTATACTCTTCAAATAGATAGGTCCAATCAGTTACATTACTTGGATGTTACCCTTACTTTTCAATGTCAATATGCCAAAATTAATCTTACATATCTTTTTTGTAAATCATTCAATTTGTTTGAAATTCAAGCTAAGTATTTTTAGGGTAAAGAACTATTATTCAAATTTTAATCACTTCTGCTAATATCTTTAAAACAGGAAAGATATAAGATGAAATATTTTGTTATCCTTACATAGGAATTCAAAGATAAAATCCGAGGCTTCCAACTGTTAGGACCTACTTACCAAATGGATTGCTACAGATTTTATCAGAGAAAGATAACTGACTTAATTCCCTTATTGTACATGTTTGGTGTAACTGATCAATCAGGCAGACCCAAATCGTATCAATTATCATTAGAAATTTCCTGAGTGTTCAGGCATTGGAAATGATAACTATTGTTTCATACAATTGGATTTGTAAGCAAATTAGAAAACGGAAATGGTAGTACAATAGCAATGATTAATTAACTGACATAATAAGTCAATAAATTACAAATAAGCACTTGTTCTAAATAATGTAAATATGCCCTAACTCAAAATATTAATGGGATTATGTTTTGGTTGGCCAACCATCAATAAGGATATGAAGGATTAGATGTGCCACATGTCAACTGATCACTTCATCTTGCCTGAAGCAATCAGTTTACCGTTCCACAGTACTTATAGAAACTGGCATCTCTAGTAAAAAGTTTACAACCATTTTTTTTTAAACTTTTTTTTTTTGGGGGGGGGGTTTAACGCCGCAGCAACACATTGTATAGGTCATACAACGGCGGACAGTCAACCTACTCACTCCTCCTGGTAAGGCTAAATCTCTATATTTAGCTGTTGACCAACTATTTAGTGCATGCTTTCGTCAGTAACTGACAACTGTCCTACATAATTAAAATCATTGGTAGGAGGGAGAATGGCCGTAGAAATAATTTCATGACCAAGCGCCACAAAAGTATGTGCTGCCCGGGAATCGATCGAATTACCTTCGATCAGTAGACTTGCATGCTACTGAGCTAGCCCGAAGGCTTTGTGACCAATACTAACCACTTACCTTCTACAGTGGTTGACGACAGTCCTCTTTGATACAATGACAAATACAAACACGACCACTTAATGTATTGTGTTTGGTCATACTCCTTACGAGTATGAGTTCTAGCTTATATTGCCAACAAGCGCTATACATTGAAGCAAATTGTGGCACAATTGATGCTAGCTAAATATTTTCAATTTACCGTGGTCTAGGTTTTGTTAGCTTGAAAAATCATTGCAAACAAATTTGCTAACATAAAAGGTGTTTTTAAAACCCTTTGAAAGGCCATGCCATACCGGAATTTTTTTTAAGCCTCGGCGTGCGTGTAGATTTAAGAGTCATCAGCGATAAAAACATGTTGGTGAAATTTTCTTAGTTTCTGGATTCGATAACTTGTGACTTGTGAATACTAGCTAGAATGGATATGTGTTTTCGTTTGCGGTCTGTGTGTCTATGTGAATAGGTGCCTAGGTTCGTCAAACTTGAGTTGACGCTTAACAAAATTCCAATTTGACATGACCTAACTAGATAATAAGCATAATTTACAAACCAGGACATATCGATGAATGTTCATCTTCACCGGTAGGACAATCTTCAAATGTATTGCAAACATTACTGTAGTCAATGCACAAACCATTTTCACAGACATAGTTTTGAACATAACAGCCTGTGAATACAAATTTATGTAAGCCATTCATATAAAGATTGCATACATAAAACATAAAATTACAATTTCATAGTTTCATAAGTTAAGTTACTTTTCACATATCCTCCAAAGTCCTTTTTTGTCCTTGTCTAATTTCGTCACCATTTTCATTTAGTTGAGATACCTGGAGATTTCAACTGGTGCACGTGAGTTGCAATGAGAAACAAATTCTATGCGTAGTATTAAACGCACGCTCGAGTGATTTCAATAGCAAATAAGCAGTTGCAATTATTTATTCCTCGTTTTTTTTTTTACTTGTTTACTTTTAAATCCTTAAATCGGGTGACGAAATATGGACACTGGAGTATATTGGCACGTTATCATATGAAGTTTATATGGTGAATAATAATGATAATAATTTTAATGAAAATAATTATAATTTTAATAATAATAATTTTAATAATAATTATTA
The DNA here is from genome assembly GCA_025267735.1 of Mactra quadrangularis. Classification (NCBI taxonomy): domain Eukaryota; kingdom Metazoa; phylum Mollusca; class Bivalvia; order Venerida; family Mactridae; genus Mactra; species Mactra quadrangularis. The sequence continues at coordinate 42,612,089 of CM046294.1, forward strand.
TTTCAATAATAATAATAATAATGAAAATAATAGTAACAGTAATAATAATGATAATAATAATAATGACAAATAAGTTTGAAATCTTTACCATCACATTCATCCGAAGCGTCGCCACAGTCAAGTTGACCGTCACATTTCTTACTTAATGGAATACACTTTGACTCATCTTTACATTTAAATTGTGAAGCGCTACAAACTGAAAAATATAAATACAAAAACAATAAACTAAAGGATATTCATTGATTTAGTGTTAGATCAATTTTTATCTTGCGGAGTGAGCTCAGAAAATCAATTTCACTAATGGAATAGTCTCTAGTTAAAATGTCGTTTTCTGAGCTAACGTAGTGAAACAAAAAAAACCTGTTCGAAAATTGCCAGATATATTCAGTCTCTTTCATGCTTAGTTTTGCGTATTGTAAACAAATATAATATGACTTCATTTCTTCTCCAAGTTGACGTCAATTTTATATCATTATGACTTCATTTTGAAGTATTTTCACATAATATGGGAAAACAATTAATTCAGTCTTAAAAGTTAGTAATACACATAATGACAGTTTGAGTACATGAACTACATGTATTTATGTTTAAAATTCGGTTCAACAATTCTTTGTTTATTTTGTGTTGGGTTTAACACCGTAGCAACACATATAAGGTCATATAATGGCAGTCAGTCAACTTACTTACTGTTCCTGGAAAAGCTAAATCTCTGAATTCAGCTGTTAATCAACTACTAAGCGCTAACTTTAACCAGTGACTCACTGTCCTATATAATTAAAACTCATTGGTAGGAGGGAGAATGGCCGTAAAAATAATTTCATGACCAAGCTCCACGAAAGTATGTCCCTCCCGGGAATCGTAACTACGACCCCACGATCAGTAGACTTGTGTGCTACCAACTTAGCTAGACGGGCGGCTTACATAATATGAGAACACAATTAATTCAGCCTTTAAAGTACGTAATACACATTATGACCATTTGAGTACATGTTCTACATGTATTAATATTTAAAATTTCTTTTTAACAATTCTGTTTTGATTTACAATAAAAGTCACAATGCACTTAAAGTGTCTATACTGTGGCATACGGGGTAGATATTTACCACATGAAACACCATCATTAGTTGTATGTCAATTTGCACTAAAAGTGTCATTCTCAGAACACTACTTTCTTGCTTCCAACATATTTCCATACAATTTTGATAATTTTATAAAAAGTTGATATTTGATTTGAAATCTGTGAATGAGTACCTTCAAGAGATTAAAAGCTCAGCTCGAGAGACCAAATTCTGCCAATATAAAATGTACATGACTACTAGCCATCTCATAGTGATAAAAAATGAAAGCACTACATATTTAATTTAATTAGTTAAAAAAGAAATGTAATGTGGAAACCACATTAAAGCCGGATTTAAAATCTTTAACGCAAAAATTACAAAGGGAAATTATCCATAATAAAGTCAGGTAGAGTTGTGGTTACTGTCTAATTCTGTTCATGACATGGTATGTTATAAGTGTATGAAGTTTCACAAAGATCTGACAATAAATGGCAGAGATATATTCTTAATTGTAAACTTTAACACAAATTTTAACGATACTGCCCAATCGCCCGCCCGAGTTTCGTCAAACTATTAGATGATTTATTTCGCTGAAAAATCCGACTAAAAAAAATGAATAAAACCCTATAGGAAATTGTTGTATCTTTAAATCTGACATCTATTGTTGCGTTTTTTTTGTGTTTTTGACATTACATGTTATGCTTTGCTTGGTGCATTTATTTGGTGCACTTATCTGTAATAAGTTAAGTTCCAATTTTCCGTGACTTGCTCTGTCTATGATAAATTCGAATTGTTCGAAACTACGTGTTTCAGCCAACATAAACGCGATGTTAATTTTACCGTTACAATGTCAGGTGTTGTTATTTTCTATATCTACATTGAAAGAGATAAAAGTTTTTGCTTAAACGTCGGTATGAGATAACATGAAATATCTTTAAAAAAGATATTCGGCGCTCTGCTGGGTTCATTTTTAACGGTTTGAAGTATGAATGTTGGTGATGCATGGCGTACATAGATATTAACTAAAGGTCAAATGTAGTTTGACCGAAATTGCAATTCAGCCTCAACTGACAACTTTTGTACCAATATATTGCCACTTCGATGATTTGTCAATTTGGAACATCCGATTCTAAAATTAAAAAAAACTTTAATAGCAATGCCATGGATTTTCGATTAAAAACCACTTCTTTCCAGAATGACCAAACGATTTATGTTACTTTTCTGGCGAACATAAAACAATTTGATAGAAATGCTCAATGGCGGCCTACAAATGACAAAATGAAAACCCATTCCGAGCGTGCGCTTAGTCATATTCGCAGTTAAGTTATACCGCAAGGGGCGTACCACGACGAATGTGTGATCAATTAGCATAGTGAGTCACTCATTATACACAGAGTAAATAGTCAGTAGCTACTGTACGTGCTACGCACCTTCTTATCACAAATACCCAAAGGTGTCATGTGTTTTATCCATTTCTTCATACCGTAAAGGATTTTCATTGGACAGACAGGTATGGTAGAGCAAATTGTATTGGTTGAAATATTGCTGGTTTAGACAGCTGCGTCGAAAAATTACAGTTCACATGTTATTGTTGAATATACAGTTTTTTATTCTTCTATAAGGTACTTACCCAATGGACAATCTTTTTCATCAGCATTATTAGGACAATCATTGACTCCATCACAAATTGCTGAACTCTCAACACACTTTCCATCTGTATCATTACACTTAAATTGGTCAGGGTAACAAGCTACAAACATACATTTATATTTGAATTGATCAGGGTAGCAAGCTATAAACATACATTTACATTTGAATTGGTCAGGGTAGCAAGCTACAAACATACACTTACAATTGAATTGGTCAGGGTAGCAAACTATAAACATACATTTACATTTGCATTGGTCAGGTAGCAAGCTACAAACATACATTTACATGTTTTAGTATTGATGTAGAGTTGATAAGTACAATTAAATATAAAAATGTGTATATTGTATGACTGAATTAATGATGATCATTGTTGTAAGTATCTAAACTTCTCTGACTGTGTTTTTATGTTTAGTGTAAATAACGCCTGGTACTATGTAATTGTAATATTATTTTTCTGTTGGCTAGAAATAGTTTATTTGATGCCAAATAAAGAATACGCAATATTAAAAAAAAACCAAATATGCTGATAAATACAATAACAACCCACAAATTAATTATTGCAATATTACTGTAAATCAATATAATACGATGAGATTGCACAGACTTATAACACAGGTCTCTGGTTTGATTCCAAGACACAATTTCTATTAAATGTCAGATTTTACCGATTCTCCTCCACAGAAGAGGGAAGTTGTCAGTAATTACTTGTTAAGAAAATCTCCAGAACAGCTAGTTAGGTGACTGACCGCTGTACAAACCCTTAAAAGTGTTGATAACTAAAGCAAAAAAATTAAAATAGCAATAATGATAATTAAGCCATTCATACTTACTGCAGTTCAATTCATCCGATCCATCAGTACACTGTTTAACTCTATCACATACATTGTCTTGTGGTATACATTTGGCTAACCCACAATGAAACTCATTTGGTAAACAATAGACTGAAAAAAAAACAATACATTAAGCTTAATTCATTAAGCAAGTAAAATAAGACACATTGTGGTAAAGCAAAATACATCGTCGATTATGCAAATAAAATGCACTGCGATTTGTCTAAAAAACAGAAAAGGAAAATAATTAACAAACTGCATCACGAAGTGTTCTTCTCTTTTTAATATTCTTCCACTCAATGCAACACACAAATGTACCAAGCGTCAATGTACCGTGATTAACACTAGCGAGTTACACCCATTATAAAATAAATCAAAGGCAAAAAACTCAATAATGATTTGATTAGTGCAGTTGAGGTTCAAAGCACTTACACTTTTTTAATGGTAATACACATAAACCAAGTTGTAAATCCTATTGTTTTTACTTACCACAATCTTTCTCATCGTCACCAAGGGGACAATCTACAATACCATTGCATGATACATTATCTGACAGGATACATGTACCATCAGAACACTCGTGACCTTTACAACCTGAAGATGAGAGCAAATTGTGTTACAGATCAATAAGGGACCTTAGGCAGTTATTTCCCCTTGTATACTCTTCAAATAGGTAGGTCCAATTAGTTACATTACTTGGATTAAACCCTTACTTTTCAATGTCAATATGCCAAAATTAATCTCACATATCTTTTTTGTAAATCATTTAATTTGTTTGAAATTCAAGTATTTTTATTATTTAAATTTTAATCACTTCTGCTAATATCTTCATTAACAAGAAAGATATTAGATGAAATATTTTGTTATCCTTACATAGGAATTCAAAGATAAAATCCGAGGATTCCAACTGTAAGGACCTACTTACCAATTGGATTGCTACAGATTTTATCAGGGAAAGATAACTGACTTAATTCCCTTATTGTACATGTTTGGTGTAACTGATCAATCAGGCAGACCCAAATCGTATCAATTATTATTAGAAATTTCCTGAGTGTTCAGGCATTGGAAATAATAACTATTATTTCACACAATTGGATTTGTAAGCAAATTAGAAAACGGAAATGGTAGTACAATAGCAAAGATAAATTAACTGGCAGAATAAGTCAATAAATTACAAATAATATTTACATTATTTAGCACTACATTATTTGTGCTAAATAATGTAAATATGCCCTAACTCAACATATTAATGAGGTTATGTTTTGGTTGGCCAACCATCAATAAGGATATGAAGATCAACATTTGTATTAATTTATTAGATATTAATTATGCAACAAATTGGGTATTTTTAAAATTGTCCAACAGATTGACATTATTGAACATAGAATTGAATTGGTAATAATTAGATAGCAAGATACATGTTGGTTTAAATCACATCCAAGATCCACTCTGCTGTTTTCTTGAGCAAGAAACGTTATCTTTACACCTCAAAACTATGTCACAAGTAAGAAGACTCAAAAGTGATTATACTAAATTGTTAGAATTTGTTTTATAATGGAGCTAAAAAATAACATAGTAAAAATATTTTAACGCCATGTAAACACAATGCAGGTTATTTCACAATGGCCAGTACACCTCACTTAGTTTTCCTGGACTTTTGTCTATAACCAGTACTCACCTTACCTTCCATAAGGCCTTAGTCCAAATTGATGGAGAAATGTTAAGGTAATTGTCACGTTTTATGGAATGACATAACTACCAAGGTGGGATTCGAACCCTTACAGGCTTCGAGCCTAGGCAAGCTCGAATCTAATGGGCCGGTTATTCCTATTCTCACCCTTTCCGATAATAAAAACTTTGCTGACATAAACTATAACTTACAAATTTTATCATCCTCATCTTCACCTGATCCATTACAATCAATCTTTCCATCACATGTATTGTTTAAGTTAATACACTTTCCATCGTTACAAGTAAATTCATCCTCCGTACAGGCTGTAAGTGAAGAATATACATTGTAGGGCTGTCACGATAATTATATCGGTATACCAGTATATTGCAATATGCAGCTGCAGCAATACGTACCGCGGTACGATTATAATGTATTGGTATTTTACGATATTTTTTATTTCATTGGAAAATTCGAACCTTTGCAAAATAACAGTAGCAAAATGTCAGTTTTTCCATTGTTCATTCCACTAAACTGAAGTTGCAGGGATTTAACCGATTAGGTCTCGTCTCAGTCCTAAATGACCGTAAATAGTTAAAGACACTAGATTCCATCAGTAATTGCATATAGGATTTGCATTTTTTCTCTTTAATACAGCGAAGGAGAAAAAAATCTAAAAGCCGACAATATATCGTGGTACGTTTCTCGAGACGATGGCAGCTTATTGCAATATATCGCAGTATGCTTCGGGCGTATCGTGACAGTACTAGTACATTGATTATATTCAATCTGATTGAAACCAGACCCGACATGCTCTCTTATTTTCACCACACCAGACAAGCTTACAATGGGTCACATTTGCTGACCATTACATGCAGCCATTTTAATAATTCTGGTGCAATTCAACACAATTTGCCAAATTACAGCAAGTAAATAACACCCACTGTCAAATTACTTGGAATCCATTTCAAAAGTATGAATACCGACACTCCAAAGGTATAAATAATGTTCCGTCTTGCTAACGTATCAATTTGTCGAAACAAATATAATCTTGATATGAGATATCTGGAGACCTTTGTAAAGACAAGGGTTCAACTATGAAAGAGAGATAATCTTGAAAATGGCCACTACTTTTTTGACTCTGAGCAGGGAACATGTTATATACCACTGATTTTAAATCATGTAGGGCAGTAGTCAAACATTGACGAAAGTGTGCGCCTAGTAAATGGTTAACTGCTTAATCCAGAGTTTGAATCATTCTAGGAATGGTAAGTAGGTTGACTTAGGTACAACGAAAGACTTTACATATCATTAAGGTTTATCTATACAGAACTTACGACAATTCAATTCATCGGATCCATCGGCACACTCTTCAATTCCATCACAAACACTGACATCTGGTATACATACTGCTAAGCCACAATGGAACTCATAAGGTGAACAATATGCTACAAGGGTGTAAGACAAAATCAGACATTCCGAAAAGTGCCGGTCCGTTGGACCTGACCAATTAATTTCCATTTTGTCCAGAAAAAAGTCTGTTATAGCTGGTATGAATGTCAAGTTAAATTTCATTTTTTTGAATTACAACTCTCAGTCATTTTATCTTATATCTTAGTAAGTATTGTACTAATTTTGATGTTTATCTTCAGTTAAAAGATTAGATAATGAATGAGTAGAAACCTGATCATGAAAGAATCACAGAACCGAATGTCCAGTAATGTCAAAACACTTTTCGGAATGTCTGCAAAATATGTTAATATCAAATAGAAATGTCACGATCAACTTTTCCAGACTATCAGCATGGAATCAATTTCCATTTTTTTGCATGAGTAGAACCATTTCTGTGAGAAATATGAAAACACATAAGAAAACAACATTCTAAGCAATTCATTGGATGTTACTTTTTTCAGACAAAAATCAATATGTTGTTTACAAATATGCAAGTTGCACAATGGCTATTAGATCATATGCAAACATGTCTGAACTGTCTCATCATATTCCTTGGCAAATTGTGTTCATCAGTACAACCCGTTATATAGCCAAAAGAATATCAAATTAGTCTTCTTTTCACTCAGGTTAACGCCGTGTCAACACAATTTAGGTCATTTTCAGGCATCCAGCGCACCTAACCTAGCTCTCCTGCCTGTAACCCCTTCAGGACAAGATTTCCAAATCCTCGCACTACTATCTGAGCTAGCGATCCTGGTGATAATCACTTGTAAATAAAGATTATACTCCAGAGCGTGTTTTGTTTCTTTTCACTACGGGACAACCTGTGGAAAATGGTAAGGTACAAAAAAACTTACTGCAATTGTTTTCATCATCACCAAGGGGACATTCTGCAGTTCCATTACATGAAACATTATGTTGGTCAATACAAGTACCATCTGAACACTGGTAACCAGAGCAAACTGAAGACATAAATGATTGTAAACATGTTAACATTTATATTTTGAAACCAATTATAATGTCAGTCCACGCGAAATTAAAACAAAACCCATGCAAAAAATGGTATAAACAAGAAATGTAATGGGGAAATACGTAAAAAACAGATTTAACAACATTAACGCAAAAATTACAAAGGGAAATAACCCAAAAAGGCAGGTAGAGTTGTCGTTACTTTCTAATTCTGTTTTTTTTCACATGGTATGTTATTATTGTATTAAGTTTTATAAAGATCTGACAAAACATGGTAAAAATATATGGAAAACAAAAACTTTAACGCAGTTGATAACGACACCAAACGCTCTATCACTCGGCAACCTTCACGCCCGTGGTTCGCAAAACTGTAAGCCGAATTTTAAGAGTTTGTTTTCAAATTTTCATGCTGATGTATGTACAATGGCTTGGCACTACTTAGCTCTGGTCATCAGGCTACTGATATCTGTCTATAAATATCCTTATGGATTCTTTGATTCCACTAACGAGCAGCCTGTTTAATCACAACTGAATAAAACACCCCTAGCAGGTAGCCACTAAGAACAAGAAATATAATGTGGAAACCACATAAAAGCCAGATTTTAAAAATCTGACTATAATTGCAATGATATTGAATATATGAAACATAGATATCTTTGGAATTGATGTCAGCTCTTTTTTATACTTAAAATAGAGATTAAACATATAAAGTAAGCAACACACAAAACAGACCTTCCACATATACAAGAAGGGATATGTTTTTAGATATTGAAGATTGTGTTATAAAAAAGGACACCATAAATCCATAAACAAGTAATAAAATAAAGAACCTAATGGTTTCCCACCGTGGAACTAACAATGGGAAAATGATTTGACTAGTAAACAATTACATTTAATTTCCTACAAGATATTTGATCAAACTAACCCACGACTACGGGTATGGAGGAGGCATAGTTCTACCACCAGATAACAACATAACTAACACGTTGATTAAATGGTAAACTAGTTACAATGTACTAAAGTTCTTTTTCAATGAATAAAATATCATAAAAGGAGAAAAATAAATAAGGTTAGTGCTTACAACTGCCATTGTGTATTTTTTTACCAATTTAATGTTAAGTGGTTAACTAATTACATATCTGGTTAATCCCTAAATTAACTAGTTAATTAAGTGCTCATTTAGTTACCATAACCACTTACCAGTTAGCAGTTAAATATAAGTGATAAGCGGATAACTAAATAAAAACAACTCGCAATTTTCAATATCCACTCGCATTTGTGAATATGTGAGTTTAAATTCGAGTCCTGAGTATATACTTACCACAGTCCTTCTCATCATCTCCAAAAGGACATTCTTCAGTACCATTACATTCCGCGGAGCTTTCAATACAAGTACCACCATAACATTGAAAACCTTCACAAGCTGTAATATAGTTTTATTCTACTTTAGACATATGTAATTATGTGAGAACATGCACAGTGCAATATCTCTTGAGCAACACTAACTGGGACTGACTTAAATGTGTTTTTGCTTCGAGTGTGTTGCTCTGTTGAGCTTAATTGTAATTAAAATCCACCTAAGGTGAAATATCATGAAGTAGTTGCTAGGATTTGCGCAGTAGAGGTTGTAGTGAATTCTCTCTACATATATAATGTGACGTCGTCAATATTTTAAAAACAAACAGCTGATATTATTCCCTCTTTTTTAAACTGACAGTCAATTTAATAATTTTCTGTTTTAAAATTCATATTATATGATTATTCAATTTTGTCATGCAAGCACTTGCTTATTTAAAAAAAAGCACTATTAAAAAAATTATTTCAGAAGACAGGTTCATGCCTTAATGATACTGTTGCATACAAATATAGTAGAGTCCAAGGCAATTAACTTTTTTTTGGCAATCCCTCGAACATATCCACTTTCTGGAAAGGTTTTCCATCTTGTCAGTGCAGAACATCTCAGATATAACAGCATTATACACTTTTCTCAGATTATCAGAAAGGTCACCATTGATAAAAATTAGGTCATTTTGCGGTGTCCAATGCACCTAACATAACTTTCCTGGACCCTTTTCTACAACCAGTACACACCTACCCTTCCACAAGGCCGGAAACTTCTCCATATTATCTACCTAATGGATGAAAATTGACAATATTGTCAAATTTCCATGGAAGGGTATAACTTTCCCTGGTAGGCTTCAAACCCGTACTCCTTTCGGGACACGAGATTCCAAATCCCCGCTTGTTACCAACTGCGCTATATTTTTTATCAAAATTGTTGACGTTCGCTAGATAGTTATAGAAAATTGTTTGGTCATTCAGAAAGTCGTGATTCGTAATGTTTTATAAAAAATCAATGCCATCATTCTGATAAAAGGTGATTTAATTATAGAATTGGTCAGAGTTTCGAATTGGACAAAATCAACAAAGTGGCTATATATTTGGACAAAAAATTACCATTATATACTTACGACAATCTCTTTCATCTGATCCATCAGCACATTGTTCCGTTCCATCGCAGACACTTTCGTCTGATATACACTCACCAAATCCACAATGGAATTCTGTGGTTAAACACTGGGCTGCAAACATGATAAATCGTGGACAATTTACATATGACTGAATAATCGTCTTCAGTCCTCAAACAATACGTCGAAGCAATATAGGTTTCGGGTGTAACAAAAGTCAAGCTAGCTATTCTATGATTACCAGTCTAACACCATTTTCGCTATGCCCACTTCGGGCATATGTTTTTTTTTCCAAAACATACGCATATTTTGTTTGATAAAATATTTCCTTTCGTTCGAATCTATCAGATAAAGCAGTTGTTTAAAAGAAAGGAAAGCATGACATTTTGCTAATAAGTAAAGGTCCGAAATTTTATTTAGATATCTAGGAACTTCCAACCTAATGAATAGATATGATTAACTAAAAAGAAGAAATTGCCACTATATAACAAAACAAATTTTCATACTAACGTAAATCAGCATGAATTACAATTTAACAACTGCATAATCGTTGATTTCAGAATATATCAGCATGAATTACAATTTTACAACATAATAATCATTGATTCCATCTTCAATCAGCATGAATCATAAATTAACAAATGGATAATCATTTATGCCATCTTCAATCAGCATGAATAATAAATTAACAACATAATAATCATTGATTCCATCTTCAATCAGCATGAATTATAAATTAACAACTGGATAATCATTGATTCCATCTTCAATCAGCATGAATCATAAATTAACAAATGGATAATCATTTATGCCAGCTTCAATCAGCATGAATTATAAATTAACAACTGGATAATCATTGATTCCATCTTCAATCAGCATGAATTATAAATTAACAACTGGATAATCATTGATTCCATCTTCAATCAGCATGAATTATAAATTAACAACTGGATAATCATTGATTCCATCTTCAATCAGCATGAATTATAAATTAACAACTGGATAATCATTGATTCCAGTTTCAATCAGCATGAATCATAAATTAACAACTGGAGAATCAATTATGCCAGCTTCAATCATCATGAATTATAAATTAACAACTGGATAATCATTGATTCCATCTTCAATCAGCATGAATCATAAATTAACAACTGGATAATCATTGATTCCAGCTTCAATCAGCATGAATCATAAATTAACAACTGGAAAATCATTGATTCCATCTTCAATCAGCATGAATCATAAATTAACAACTGGATAATCATTGATTCCAGTTTCAATCAGCATGAATCATAAATTAACAACTGGATAATCATTGATTCCATCTTCAATCAGCATGAATCATAAATTAACAACTGGATAATCATTGATTCCATCTTCAATCAGCATGAATCATAAATTAACAACTGGATAATCATTGATTCCATCTTCAATCAGCATGAATCATAAATTAACAACTGGAAAATCATTGATTCCATCTTCAATCAGCATGAATCATAAATTAACAACTGGATAATCATTGATTCCAGTTTCAATCAGCATGAATCATAAATTAACAAATGGATAATCATGTATGCCTGCTTCAATCAGCATGAATTATAAATTAACAACTGGATAATCATGTATGCCTGCTTCAATCAGCATGAATTATAAATTAACAACTGGATAGAATCATAAATTAACAACTGGATAATCATTGATTCCATCTTCAATCAGCATGAATTATAAATTAACAACTGGATAATCATTGATTCCATCTTCAATCAGCATGAATCATAAATTAACAAATGGATAATCATTGATTCCATCTTCAATCAGCATGAATTATAAATTAACAACTGGATAATCATTGATTCCATCTTCAATCAGCATGAATTATAAATTAACAACTGGATAATCATTGATTCCATCTTCAATCAGCATGAATCATAAATTAACAACTGGATAATCATTGATTCCATCTTCAATCAGCATGAATCATAAATTAACAACTGGATAATCGTTGATTCCAGTTTCAATCAGCATGAATCATAAAGTAACAACTGGATAATCATTGATTCCATCTTCAATCAGCATGAATCATTAATTAACAACTGGATAATCATTGATTCCATCTTCAATCAGCATGAATCATACATTAACAACTGGATAATCATTGATTCCATCTTCAATCAGCATGAATCATAAATTAACAACTGGATAATCATTGATTCCATCTTCAATCAGCATGAATCATAAATTAACAACTGGATAATCGTTGATTCCAGTTTCAATCAGCATGAATCATAAATTAACAACTGGATAATCATTGATTCCATCTTCAATCAGCATGAATCATAAATTAACAACTGGATAATCATTGATTCCATCTTCAATCAGCATGAATCATAAATTAACAACTGGATAATCATTGATTCCATCTTCAATCAGCATGAATCATAAATTAACAACTGGATAATCGTTGATTCCAGCTTCAATCAGCATGAATTATAAATTAACAACTGGATAATCGTTGATTCCATCTTCAATCAGCATGAATCATAAATTAACAACTGGATAATCATTGATTCCATCTTCAATCAGCATGAATCATAAATTAACAACTGGATAATCATTGATTCCATCTTCAATCAGCATGAATCATAAATTAACAACTGGATAATCGTTGATTCCAGTTTCAATCAGCATGAATCATAAATTAACAACTGGATAATCGTTGATTCCATCTTCAATCAGCATGAATCATAAATTAACAACTGGATAATCATTGATTCCAGCTTCAATCAGCATGAATTATAAATTAACAACTGGATAATCATTGATTCCATCTTTTCTGAATTAGACATTGAAATATCTCTGTCAGAGATCATGAGGGCGTGTAGAGAATTAAACGTAGGAAGGTCAGGGGGGTGCGATTATGTTATAAATGAATTTTTCAAGTACGGTATTGACTATCTTGCTATATATATATTACCTTTATTTAATAAAATATTTCATACTGGGTGCTTTCCTTCACAATGGACGGAAGGTTATATTGTTCCAATCTTTAAACGGGGCAATGTTGAGCTACCGGAAAATTACAGAGCCGTGACTCTTTTATCTACATTTGGAAAGTTGTTTACTAGAATAATTAATAATAGGTTAACATCATGGGCAGAAAATTACTTCGTATACACAGAAGCACAAGCAGGTTTTAGACAACATATGGGTACCAATGACAATATTTTTGTGTTACATGGAATTATCAATCATCTTTTAAATAATAATAAAAAACTGTATGCTTGTTTTGTAGATTATACTAAGGCATTCGACTTGTTGGTACGTGAAAATATTTTTTATAAACTTATAAGGTATGGGATTAGAGGTAAAATGTTAAATATAATTAGATCGCTTTATTCAAATGTTAAATCTAGGGTAAAAAATGGAATCTGTTTAAGCTCAGAAAATTTTGAATGCTACCTGGGTGTTAGACAGGGTGATTGTCTTTCTCCATTTATATTTGCTTTATTTGTTAATGACCTTGAGGAACATTTAGAGATTAATGGTTTTGAGGGTTTTTGTACTGATTCTTTAAAAATTTTGCTTTTATTGTATGCAGATGATATTGTTTTATTTGCTGAAAATGAAAATAGTTTACAATTAGGTTTAGATGTATTAAAGGATTATTGCGATAGATGGAAACTTGCTGTAAATGTACAAAAGACTAAAGTGATGATTTTTAAAAAAGGGGGGATAAGACATAATCTGAGTTTCACTTATAATAATACTTAACTAGAAATAGTTAATTGTTTTACATACTTAGGTATCACATTTTCAAATGGGGGTTCATTTAATAAAACATTTGAGAGGCTTAATGGTCAAGCTAATAAGGCCATATTTAAATTTAAGACTTATCTGGTCAAGTTTCCAAATTTAAACATTAGTCATATATTATCATTATTTGACAAATTGATCATACCTATACTAAATTATGGTTCTGAAATATAGGGGTTTGCGAATGCAGATGTGTTAGAACGCACTCATTTACATTTTTTGAAGAATTTGCTCGGAGTCAAACTTACCACTCAGAATAATTTTGTTTACGGGGAATTAGGTCGTAGACCTTTAAAAACTATGAGAATGTTTAATATCATCAGATTTTGGTTAAAAATTACTTGTCGGTGTCAAGATGATCGAAAGTATATTAAACTTATTTATAAATTGATGTTAAATGATATTTTATTATACCCTGGAAAAGCAAATTGGGCGTTACATGTTAAAAATCTATTAGAAAATTTAGTTTTAATGATGTTTGGTTTCATCAAGGTGTTACTAATGTAAATTATTTTTTGAAAGTATTTCAACAAAGAATTAATGATACTTTTGTACAAGACTGGCAGTATCAACTCAGTAATTCATCAAGAGCTAGCACTTATATTTTGTTTTCTGAATTTGGCTTTAAACCGTACTTAGATTTAGTTAAAATTAAAAAGTTTAGAATTGTTATTTCAAAATTACGTTTATCATCACATAGATTAGAAATTGAAACTGGCAGATGGCATAAACCTAATAAAATTCCAAGAAATGAAAGAAAATGTCAACTGTGTAACAGACTTGAGGACGAATTCCATTTTTTACTAGAATGTCCATTATATCATGACTTAAGAAGAGATCTTATTAAACAATTTTATTGGAAAAGACCAAACATTCCCAAATTTTTAGACCTTATATCATCGACAAATCAATTCATTTTAAATAAGTTAGGAACATACATTTTCAAAAGTTTTGAAAGAAGAGATAATTTATATTATTCAAATTAGATTTCTCCACCTCATTTATAAATATGCTTTTTAATAACTTTAACGTAGATACTTACTATCACTCGTATATATACTGTTAGGTAAGACATTGATACTTTACTTATTTACCACTCACATCTTACTCACCGGAATGTATAATTTTGATATGTATATAGATATATTTTCACATTCTATGCATTTTAAAATGTATTACATGTATAATTACTCTAATTTGTAATTCTCTGCATATTATGTATCTATATGTATTTATGTTTGTAGATTCATAGGCCAACGGCCTAATATCTTGAAATAAACTATCTAACTATCATCTTCAATCAGCATGAATAATAACTATATGACAAAAAAATGTTTTGTATGAGTGTAAATAAAAATTATTATTATACCTCACTGGAATTTCCCAATGCTAAAGCCCTATACCGGAGCGGGTGTTATTTTGTTCGAAAACATTGTTATATTACCCGCTATCTAAGGGAGATCACTTATTAACGATTAGTAGCCATGATTTACAAGTTACTTCCCAGCCCTATACCGGAGCGGGTGTTATTTTGTTCGATCACATTGTTATATTACCCGCTATCTAAGGGAGACCACTCAGTAGCCATGATTTACAAGTTACTTCCCTTAGTTTATAAATAATTCATTTTTTTATTGTACTGATAATTGTCTTTACTGTGTTGTTATTTGTTGTTCGATAAATATTTACATGTTACAGTTTTGTTCGGTATAATAAAACAAATAACACATGGCAGTGAGGGTGACGGTACAGATTATCAACCCTTGAAAAATAATATCAACCGAGGCGCTCGGGTTGATAATCTGTACCGTCACCCTCACTGCCATGTGTTATTTATATAATAGTAAACTTCAGTCTTAAGAACTGACATCTCCAAACAAAATAAAACAATTCAAAAACTTACAAACAACGACGTTGGTGTTTGGAAAAGCAAATATCTTCCCTTGGCTGTTAGAAGCTTCACATGTGTAAGATCCACTGTCAGAAATACGTACACTATTCACGCTTAATAAGCCACGCCCATTTTGGCTGGAGACGAAGATACGATCATCGATAGGAACCTCACTCCAGTATTTCCGCCATGCTATTTGTGGGGTAGGCTTACCACTAGCTTCACAAGTTATGACAAATGATCCGCCGACAGCCACTCCGATAGTTTCAACAGGAGCCAAAGTAATTTCTGGTCTGGCTGAAAAATTGAAATTGAACAAAATCATTTTGACGTCACTATAAATTGTTGATACAGTGTAACAACTTTTTAGTTTGCTTGTTTTTGTTGGGTTTTACGCCGTAGCAACACATTGTATAGGTCATATAACGTCAGTCAGTCAACCTACTCTTTCCTTCCAGAAAGGCTAAATGTCTGGATTTAGCTGTTAAGCCACTACTAAGTGCATACTTTCGTCTGTGACTGACAACTGTCCTACATAATTAAGAATCATTGGTAGGATGAAGATTGGCCTTAGAAATTATTTCATGGTCAAACTCCACAAAAGTATGCCCCGCCCGGGAATCGAACCCACAACCCCTTGATAACTAGACTTGCGTGCTACCAATTGAACTAGCCGGGTGGCTCAACCTCTCTTTAGCAACACCCACAGGGTGGTATTATAGTGTGTTATGTGTTGCACTATAGAGGTTGATGCTCAGCAAATTTTAAGTTCAATTAATATTAGGCCTACAGGAATTATCAAAAGTTGTTTTTGTGCAGGGGATTTGTTCTTTAAAGGTAAACTTTGCGGTGGTTATTATGTCCTTGTATGCCCCGTGAACCAAGAACTTTTTAAGGATTACCTTTTGACCTGTTTGCATTAAGAATGTCATTAAAAACAAAAGGTCTTGGAAACACATATTTTTAGAAAAATCTACAAAAGTTGATTATTATTTTTGGCTGAGTGGTAGATTGGTGTTTTTTCTGTTGCTGTTCGTGATATGTTTACTCCCAATGTTTTCTTATCAGCATTTTGTGCCATTTTTCTGCACTCAATGACCGTGATTTATTTTGGCGATGAGGGGCCCCTTTAAACACCAGCGACAAAAGGGAGCACATCTTCCCTTGAGATCCACCTGAGACATCTTTTGATGGGGGATGAGTGCAATATAAAATTATCATTTTTATGAAAACTTCCCTTAAGTAAAATTCACTAAATCCAGTTAAAAACACTAATTTCTAGATTTTGAAGGGGTTTGACACATATAAAATGCGGGATTAACCCGTAAAGGGAGAGGGTATGATATTAATACAGTTTTTCTTACACAGCTTTACACAGCCCTCCTCATCATCATTTAAGGGACATTCAGGTATTCCATTACATCTTACATTATCTGACGGAATACACGTCCCATCTGTACATGTGTAACCATTGCAAGCTACAATATAATCATAAAACATTTAAAGAACTATACATAACTAAACTAAATACCCGTTCTCAATTCTACTTTTCAGCACATGCAAGACGAAACCAATTTTGCATAAATAAAGAAACATAAAAACTATGCAAACAGACAACAGTATAGTCCTATAAACATTTCTATTAAAGATTGGACATAAATGTTGAAAATAAAAAGTTCCAACAACATTGAAATCTGGGTACTTAGAAGTTTCGTTAAGTATATTTGAAGAATTGTCAACGTGGTGAATTCCTTATACATGCGGTTAGAATGATTTAGATACAGTCAATTTTAGACACAAAGATTATCTTGTCTTGGTTATTGCAAAATCATGCATTGTGCATCAAGTTTTTGACGAAAATCGTAGTCTTAAATCCTTAATTTGAGATGAGTGTTCGCAAGAATGAAACAAAAATTTATTTGGTCATTCTAAAAAGTGGAGACTTATAATGTTTAATCGAAAATCAAAGTCATTATATGGAAAACAAGTTGGTGTTTTTTTAGAATCCGTCTGATTTTTTTATTTGACAAAATCAGCAAAGTGGCAAATATCTTCGGACAATTAATTATTACCATTTAATATTACATAAAACAATTATTGTTATTGTTATTTCTGATGCTTAAAAAATGCATAATGTGAATGTCTAATTTTTCATTCCAAAATTACTGACTAAGGCTTCAAAATTTGAGCCACAAATTTTACTAAAGAGCTTTGTACAAAATATACTTACGACAATTTCTTTCATCAGATCCATTATCACATTGTTCAATACCATCACAGACACTGTTTTCTGATATACATCTACCACGCCCACAGTGAAATTCTGTGCTAGAACAGTAGGCTACAAATATAATCAAATTGTGATATTATAATACGATGGCTCCCACCCCTAACCCACAAATACCACAACACCGGGAGCCCTTTTCCCGGTGTTTGTTTTACTGCACTTACTGTTCATAATTATGATCTTACTTTTGAGAAAGAAGTAGATCGGGAAAGCATTAACTGAAATTTTCCAATATTTTCATAAATAATCCAAATTACATGATAACGATATAGTTTGTAACGAGTTTGAAAATACTCTAAATGGTTTTTTGTTTGACACATGCAAAAACAGCATTGAAATGATCCTGAGGAGGTTCTGTCATATCAATTGGTAGCATGCAAGTTTACTTACCTGGTGGTAGTGGGTTTGGTTCCCAGGCGGGGCATACTTTTGTGGTATTTACTCAAAAAAATGATTTCAACTATCCTCCCTCCTATCAATCATTCTAAACCATGTAGGGCAATTGTCAAGTATGTAAGCATGTGCCTTATAACTGTTAAACATCTAAATAAAGAGATTTGACATTTTTTCCAGAAACTATGAGTAGGGTGACTAACCGCCCTTATATAACCTATACAAAGAGTCGCCATGGCATTTAATCAAACCAAAATAATGACGGTTCCATGCTTGAAACACACATACAAGAACAGCTGTGTAATAATCATAAATTGGATCATGCTTTAAATAAACATAAGGTGATTTGCTGGTGCCTGTTAAAAAGTCAACATACACTAGTGTCACCAGAAAGAGTGAATGGAGTTGGAAGAATATGGTCAGAAAATAATTTATTATATTCCTTACTGCAGTTGTGTTCGTCATCACCATACATACAATCTTCCCTACCATCACAGACCTTGTTTTGTGGAACACAATTCTCCATTAGAGAACAAGTAAAATCATCCCCACATCCTTCAATAAAATAAGTTAATTGAATTTTGAAGATAGTTAAAGCCCTTATATCAAGAGTTACACTGCTCATGGACTTTAAAGTAAATTCATACAGTGAGTTTATACATAATTATGTAATATTGCCACAAATGGTTTTAACAAAAAATATGCAAGTAATTTATATTTTTTTATAATACATTATGTATATCGCATTTATATATTACATTTCAAAATGAAAGTAGATGGAAAACTGTAAACAGATTATACCTTAAATGAAACCGTACTTCCTGGTTTTTACTTAACTATACCTACAAATTACATCTATTTTCCTGGTCATCAGACTGATTTTCCTCAGTATCAATCTCCCTGGGAAGTCTTTTACTCCGCTTAATGCAGCCACTAAAATGGCACAACAAATTAATATACCATTCTAGCAGGTACCAATTTATACCTAGGTGTGAAACTATCATAGGTAAATTTCTTGTTCAAGTGAATTAGGAGTGTCCCTAATGGGGTTCTAACCCCAGCTATCTCGACCCCAAAGTCTGCCTTCTACCGCTGAACTACTGCTCCAACAATGTCAGCAGGTCAAATGTTTAACTTGAGAGTACCAAGTTAAAATTCCATACAACACAGTATAATATATTGCGCCACATTACTCTGATCTACGCTATTTAGGGCTATACTGCTTCTACATACTCCACTTACCACAATCAGCTTCGTCACTTAAATCACGACAATCATAGAAACCATCACATCTCTCGGACTTGGGTATACATTTTTCATCACATTGAAATTGGTCACCATGGCATTTAACTGAAAAATGTATTCAAACTATCAATCTTATATACATAATGTTTACCCAGGCTATCCTTGTCACGCAGGAAAATGGAGTTTTACAAAAGACTTGTACATATTTAATCAGGATAACCTAAACAAACCGTTTTACACTCTATGTAAACTACCTACAGCATCCTGATCAAATCAAAAGTGCATTTACAGTGCACATAAAGTGCACACTAAGTGTGGATGAAGTGCACACCATGAACTCATGAACAGTTATACTTACTAGGGATGAAACAGTTGACTTATATGTGTATATCTGTTAAATTTGCAAGGAGAGTTCTGACAGTTATTAAAGGGTTTCTTTTTCTTTGAACAAGTTTTGGTTTTTATGTGCCATACTTGTTGTTTTATCAGACTATGAAATACGGTTTGAAAAAATGTTACAATGTGTTGCAACTTGAAGTGATAATGTATGTAACTTAATTCCTCACTTGCTTCTCATTGCAAAAAGCATCATATTTATTGTATTGTGCCACTATTGTCATCTTGTCAGGCGAAGCACAATTATGGCGACACCCTCAGTTAATGTTCAGGTAACAAATTAGTCATTCACACTTTCTTCATGTTGATGGTAAATTTGGTGGGACTTCGGCACTATGTAGGTAATTCAAAATCGGGGTTTTCTCTTTGCCCATATTGCAAACAGTATTATCTGACACTTGTGCATTACATCTGGCGCCACCATTATTCTGCTTTGCCTGACGTACTTTTACCCATCATGACTGGGAACCAGACAGTAATACTTACCACAGTTCATTTCGTCAGTGCGATCCTTGCAGTCAACAGTTCCATCACAAATCACAGATTTGTCAACACACTTACTATAATCACAAAGATGAGCATCAGGTCCACATCCTGAGATACAAATAAAACAAGAGATGGAAACTACTAATAAATTTTATGAACATGGCAATTTATTGATAAGTGCAAGTATGGTTTTTATAACAATATTATTTCAACCTAAGATTTTTACTACTACTGAGCGAGAATTTCCCCCTTCCCCAAACTCATGTATTTATTTATCGGAGTTATTGCCGTGTCAGTATATTTAGAACATTTGTCAGCTCTCCTAACCTAGCTTTCTTGGACCATTGTCTATAACCAGTACCGATCTTCCCTTCGACAAGGTCGGAAACTTTTCCATATTATCTTATCAATGGAGGAAAATCGACAGTATTGTCAGATATTCATGGTTCCAAGGGTATAAGCTCCCCGGGTGGGATTCGAACCCGCATCTCCTCGGGCATGAGATTCCAAATTTCGGCGCATTACCGATTGCACTATCGAATCGGGTTCCCCGCAATCTAACCTTATTAATATAGATACAAATTATTTATTGAAATTTTTTGGATTTATCTATTGAAGATCTTTTAATAGTACAATGCAGTATAGGTATAACATTGAAATAGACAGTGTAAAACAGAGAAAAGGCATAATTTAGGGGTTAAATTTAGATATGCAATGACTGCGTAAATCACAGGTAACCGCTAGGGCTCTGGACCGTTGAGCTATCCGCTCCGATCCATGATTCATGTGTAGCGATTTACAAATTGAACCACGAATCAATTGTTAATGGAAAAGCATACAGGAATTTATGTTATAACAAAAACAAGTGAAGAATTACAGAAGATTTTACTGTATAAAAAAAACATATATTCCAAACATTTCTATTAACGTGCGTTTTATGGGCATTTTCAGCGATAAGATTTTTGTTTCAATATGTATCAAACTAAATTGTTACATATCAAAATTCAGTCAACATTTTCTAAAGAAGTGCGGCTCGTTTTCAGTGTTAACTAAACTAAAAATGTACTTTCGTTCTTTCTCAAAAATAGACCGCAATCCAACGAGTACGGACGTGACTTTTTGGTCGAGATCGCGAACATCCGAGTACTGCGATACTCGCAGCAGCCCTAGTAACAACACTGAAGATCTCAAGCTAGTTACTCAATGTACTCCACCAACGTGGTAAAGTAAGGTTAAACAATTTAAGAAAGTTCACTTTAGAATATCAGAATTATCAATACTGGCAGTCCAAGTCACTATTTCAACCCATGCAACAAGCATTAATATAGACACATTATCTACTTATATAAAGCTTTTGGAACTTTAAATTCCATTTTAATTCCAACATTTATACAGCACATGAATATAAAACAACTCTCAGTTTTACTCTCAGTAAAGGCAGAGATAATTTTAGTTCTATATTCTATATCATACTTTTCAAATTCATTTTGTCAGAATGTTTGGTTTATAAGATAGTAAAGATTCAATTTCTTTACAAAATTAAAGAATATAGACACTGGAATGTAATTTTAAAATATGAAAAATGTGTAAATGTATAATGCTTACCTTCGAAATGTTTACCAAATCGTAAATAGACTGTTCTCGTCAGTTTACGGTATCGTTTCACCCAGCCAGTACATTTATACTCTCCGATGTCTCTGGGTAAAGCACGAATGGTCAAAATATTCATCCTCTCAAAACCTGCTCTAACTTGATATTTCCTGAAATAAGAATTTGTTTATGCATGAAGGGCTCGAATAAGCTCCAATAATCACAAAAAGCCAGTGGGTTTTGAAAATTGCAACTAATGTATATTGAAACTCACATTTTTTTAAGTTGATATCGATGCAAAAATAATACTGTCTAAACAAATGTGGCATAAATCAGCATTGAAACGGCCAGATAGATAAATATAATGATATAAGTATCCACCGAAAAAATATGTTGGATTTTCTTATAGATGTGTTGCATTCAAGAAATTTGTTTTCACTTTATTATCGTCCATATTAGATATACATGTAGGAAAAATATTGGTTCTACTAAAAAATCAATAAAATTTAAAACAAAATATTGAATTTTCTTTGTCTGGCAGTTTCCAAACTTTTAGTGGGTACTTTCCATGTACTGTATTATTACCTTCCTCTTATCCAAGGCACTTGATTACCATCGTCCCACCATTTTAAAGCTGGTGTAGCCCCAGCCTCAGAACATGTAACCTTACAATATACTTGATTCAGCTGTCCACCAACAACTATAACAATACCTCCATTTTCAATAATCCTGCCATCTTTCTCAATGACAATATCACAGCCAGGCAATCTCGCACCATCTGAAAATATATAGTGAATGCATTTAGCAGTCTATCTAAGATTTTAACATATATACTTATACATATAAAGTTACTATTAAAGGGAAAGCAAAATTATTGAATGTATAATTTCTCGTCCCAGATTTACCATGTATTTGATGGGACTGTTACAAATGCTGCTTAATAATCTAAGCACTGGGGTGCTGGAGGAACGATGTCATGCTCTGATTTAATAAATAAAGATTATAATTATGTAAAACATCAAACTTGTGCAGCAATGTTATCTATAAATAACGTATTAATTATCAATTAATTGAATTTAACAAGAGCAGTCCAAGGATAGAACAAGACTTTTCGAGTGTTTTTCTAATTGCAAGGTTTATCTTACTTTATCAAACAAACAAAAATAGTCAAAGAATAATAAACCAATTCATACAAATATAAAAGAGGCAGAACCGCTATTACAAAAGTCCATGGTAACGTCCGTTCAAAGTTAAGTAGACGTACCATCAATGAATGAGTACATCTACTTTCATTTTGATATCTTAATTAACTTAAAGTATGCACATGTTAACTAGACACTTTACGATTATGTCATTGCAATCAAATATCATAAAGTCAGAATTATGCTGACACAGATCTTAAATTGGTTTTATCAATTTCCGTTCAAAACTGCAAACACGTATTAATTAGTCACCAAATCAAAACACCGATAGTTCTGTTGCGGCAGTGACGCTAAAAGTTTGAAAGAACAGTGGTGCTTTCGTGGACAACCCGACAGGGTAGACAGATAGAAGGATGGACTAACAGCTCAGTGCCAGAAAAATAACCTTACCTTACTATTTAGTAAACTAATAGCATATGACATAAAAGAAGACATAAAATTCGTCTGCTTTTAGACATATCCGCGAAAACGGGATGTGACTAATTTTCACCGTTTCAATTCGATAATTTAACATAAATATTCCATATAAGTTTTCCATATATCATGTAGCAAAAATGAGACTATTTCGTGCAATAAGAAATTGTAAACAATAAAATAAATAAATAAAATCTGATATCATATTTTGTAGATATTGTACGCGCCGTACGTTTCACGTGACGAGAAATAAGAGCTGTCAGTGGAGAGAGCAAGCTCGACTTAGTAAGTATTTGTCGCATTAGATGTGGCTGATGATAAGGGACACACATATTTTAAAATTTGAAAATGATACCTTAACGAATTTAAAGTAAAAAAAGAAAATTAAAGAAAATTTTAAGTTAACGGAGACAATTTAAAAAAATATGTATTTGGAGTTACGAACCTTGTCACATGAGATGTGGTTGATAATAAGGAACATATATTTAAAGTTTGAAGATGATACATTAAGGAATAAAAAAGTTTAAGTAAAAAATATTTTACTGCACAAAAATCAGAAATATGGACGCGGACGCTGACGCCAGGGCGACTAGGAGAATTCTCCATTTTCTTCGTAACGGCGAGCTAAAAATGTCACGAGTTAGTTTTGTTTACCTTTGTGTGATGCGTACTTTTTAAAACGTACAGATTGAACTATCTGACAAACAGGATAGCTACTTTGTCACGAATCGAACTTATAAACACTGAACAATGACATATGGATTACCACTTTGAACCTCTTCCGTGCATTTTAAATTTGTGACTTGTAAATACTAAGGGATTTCAAGGTTCTGCTCAATATTCTTAATATCCAAAATGACGTCACTCACCTACTTGGTCTGACAAATTAATAATTCTTATCGCCCGGAATCCTCTTATCCAAAATGACGTCACTCATCCCCTTGGTCTGACAAATTAATAATTCTTATTGCCCGGAATCCTGTTATCCAAAATGACGTCACTCATCCCCTTGGTCTGACACTTTAATAAGTCTTATTGCCAAGAATCATTTCATCCAAAATGACGACACTCACCCCCTTGGTCTGGCAAATATTAATTCTTGTCTCAAAGACGAAATTCTACTCGCATTAAATTTGTAATGTACATGTATACATGCTGACATCTATTTAGACAGAGATTTAAAAACATCTATTACATAAGCTTTAATTTTATTGAAACATTTTAAATTCTTTGTATGATGCAAAGGTCGTGAGGATGATATTTTGCGAATTCACTTAATTTGTGACTCAATTAAGTGAATAAGCTGATGCACGCTCATCATTTTACTGACTTAAAGAAACCACTTTGGTATTTGTCACAGGGTAACAAAAATATGTAGTCTGACCGGGACTCGAACCCCGAACTCCTCGCTTACACGACGAGTGCTCTCTCGGCTGAATTATTATCTCATGCTCCCCATAATGTGAACAGGTAAGTACCGTGACAATTTATTTTAAATAATGCATAATAAGTTTTATTAACGTATGTTGTAAATTTCATAATTATTTAGCATGATAATGATGTCAATACAATATGTTTTAACAATTCAAAGAATTTCTTTGTTTATAAATATCTCAAAACATATTGTTTTTAAAAGAACAGAACAGAACAGAACAGAACAGATACTTTATTAAAGGGCTTGAGCAGTGCTCATCACCCAAATAAATACAATATACATATATATACAATTACATACGACATGCCAACATATTTTTAACATAAACATACAAAAGGAGGGGAAAATACAGATAAATAATCAGTATTCAATAAAAGAATTTAAGGATAATAAGTCAAACGCTAACATGAGAGGACCTAATCATAAGTGCTTCTTTTACGTATTTAGATAGTTTAAAAAGGATACATTTGTTTTCAGAATGTAATAGTTCAACAAATTTATGCATTGATGGTTTGACATAAAAATACTTTTTCAGATATTTTTTACGGATAGATAAATACTTCGGACATATACAAATGAAATGGAATTCGTCCTCTATATCATTTTTATGACAAGAATTACATATGCGTCTGTCACGAGGAATAAAGTTTTGTGCAGTACGGCCTGTTTGAATCATTAAAGGATGAACATATATCCGTAGTCTACAGAAATAAACTCTAAGATCTTTCGGTAAAATATCAAGATAATTTTCGTACTCGAAAATTGTTTTAAAATGTTTATAGTTACTGAGCACCGAGCTACGATTTAAATTAGTGGCCCATTCTTGTTTATAACAATCAAGAACTCGATGCTTGAAAATAATGGGGAACGATTTGGGATCTACATAAATATTTGTATCAAATATGTACGAAAATCCATAATTATCAAGAAGAGATTTCACATTTGTGACCTAGTTTGTACGACCTTTTTGTAAATCTTCCAAACATTGTAAATACATTGTTTTAATTAAAATATTATCGGTATGTTTAATTTTACACCAATACTTGATAATACGGATATAACGTGAAATATATAGTGGGTATCGACCGAGTTCTCCATAAATACCTAATGTACATGTATTCTTTTTAACATTTAAAAGACGACGACAGAATTTTAGATGAATTCTCTCAATCTCTTTATTTTTTAAGTATCCCCAAATTTCAGAAGCATATCCGAGAATAGAGCCTACGAATGAGTCGAACAATTGACACAATATTTTAGGACTTAAATCAAATTTCTTACAATTGTACAATAAAACATTTAAGGCTTTCAATGCCTTACCGGTTAAATGCTGTTGATTAAGAGCAAAATTTCCAGTATAGTTAAAAACCGTTCCAAGATAATTGAAATCATTCACTACCTCTATGTTTTGACCATCGTACAGCCATTTCTCTGTCGGCAACAATCCGCCACGTTTTCTGAATACAACTATTTTTGTTTTTGTAGTGTTAACCTTTAAACCCCAGGTTTTACAATATGTATTGAGTAAATTTAAATGTGTTTGGAGTTCTGCTGGGGAATCAGCTAGGATAGCCATGTCATCGGCAAATAAAAGAACGATTAAAACAATATCATTAAAATTTAAACCGGAGTTAGGAGACGACTGTAAGTATAATTCTAAGTCTTCAATGAATATAGAGAATAATAAAGGGGACATAACTTCGCCTTGTCTTAATCCAACAGCATATTGGAAATAATCAGAATACTTAGAACATGATTTTATACAAGATTTGACTTTATCGTACATATCTCGGATAATCCGTAACATTTTACCTTGTATGCCTTTATTATACATTTTGTACCAAAGTGCGTTTCTATATATGCTATCAAAACACTTCATCAAATCAACAAAACAAACATACAGTCTTTTATTTTCATTAAGAAATTTTTGTATTAATGTAGTTAAAACAAATATTGCATCAATTGTAGAATATCCCTTGCGGAAGCCGAATTGTGCGTCAGAAATTATATTGTTGGATTCACAAAAAGATTCGATTCGTTTATTAAGTATAGAGGTGAATACTTTCGAAAAGCAACTAACAAGACTTATCCCGCGAAAATTATTTACGTTGTTAGTTTGGCCTCCCTTGGGTATAGGAATAATTATACCTTCAGTCCATTTTTCTGGGTAAAATCCAGAATTTAAAATTGCATTGAATAAGTCACAAACGTGCTGACCAATAATATCAATACTTGAACAAAAATATTCATTCATTAAAAAATCATTACCCATGGCTTTACCACGTTTTAATAATTTGACAGCAGAATGTATTTCATTCAACGTAATAGGATAGTCAAGTTCTTCAAAACAACATTTTGGCTCATCAAAATTATGTTCAGAACAAAAACTTTCAGCACTTTCATTATGACAATTAAAGTCATTATTTCCAATTTTAGAGAAAAAATCTTTAAAGTCGTTCAATGATATACCACTGCTGTCATTTTTTGATTTTTTCTTAAAATAATTCCAAAATTGCTTCGGATTACCATTTTTTAACTTTTCTATTTCAATCATTTTTTTGCGATAAAACTTCTTCTTTTTATATTGTGTTAACTTTTTGTATTCTTTTTTGTTTTCACAAAAACGTATTCTATTAAGATCTGATTTATTGTCATTATAAGTCTTTAAAGAATTTAGATACTTATTTCTAGCGATTATACAATCATAATCAAACCATTCGGTTTGTTTAATACAAGATTTGTCAGTAAAATAAACATTAGTATTAGGATAGACAACCTTTGAAAACAAAGGATCAGCTACATCACGTATAACACATGTGAACTCATTTAATGCGTTATTAATAGAATTTCTGTCACTACAGTCAATATTATGTACAGTATTATTAAGATCAGTTAACCGTGAAATCAACCCTGAACGAAATAAATGTACATGTTCATCATTCCAAATAAGTATTAGTTAGATTATGTTTTCATTTTACCATAAGGTTTAGTGCGAGGGTCGGAGCCCCGAGCACTGAACCTTATAGTAAAATGAAAACATAATCTAACTGACTTAGCACAGCATTTTCCCCAAGTTCAACACGCTATAAGTAGGTCATTTTAGAGACAAAACTTATGAATCCTGGACATCAAAAGAAAATTTTGGTATAGTGGTTACATCATATTAGAGGTCAAAATTTCAAGTATCACATGTTTCATGACTTTCTGTGCTTGCTGGCATGTGATATAAATTGAGGCCCCCGCATAGATATATTAATATTGTTACTACTGTATTATGTACTGTATTAATGAATATCTTACAGAATTACGTTTGTAAATTGTTTCTTACATTATTTCATGCTATTATTCTGAAAACAGGTAACTCTGCATCGGGTTCTTAACTGTTTGACATGAAGTCAAAATGAAAACCATATTGAAAGAAATAAAATTAAATTTATCTGAAAACATCATTTAATTGAGCAAACGGCAATTTTGTTAGCTGATCAACGGTCAGACATAATTTTATTATGATAAATATTTTTGAGTGCATACTTACTACTTACACAGGGCCAAACTTGGCAACCAAACCCTCTTAATTGTCCATTATATGGGTTACAAATGGCGAAAATATAACTCGGTAAAACAGAACAATTTAGTTCAGCTTTTCGAAGAAAATGAGAGCCGATTACTATCACTCAGGCGTTGGCATCCAATGTCTCACTGTCTATGTTGGCACACTTAATCACTTAAGCTGTATCAAAGTTTTGATAACTCGAACACGAAACGGCAAAGAACAATGTCAATTAGGGACATTTTAATTTTTATTAATTATTTTTGCTGTTCAATACAAAGATACCAACACAGCATTTGAACTAGGTTCATGCACTCATTGCAGGGCCTCAGTAATTGTGTTCATTCACCGTAACATACTGAAATACTACTGTCATATCTAACCACGAAAAAGCATGCAAGATAGGTGTCTAAATTTAGAACAAGTTGTGTCTCTAAACGCCATACTATACAATATAGTACATGTCTACTATCAACAATCCTCGACAGCTGATTGGACGAGGGGAAAATGCTATGTGCTAAACTTAGTTTCACCGGTAGAATCACATACTGGATTGATTGTATTACATTTAATTGACATACTTAGTGGACAATGGTCACTCCATTCATTGATTGATTCGATGTTAAAACTATTTATACATGAAAAATTATGTTCGTGGGTTAATAAATAATCAATGGTTGAAGCACCTCTAATAGATAGAAATGTATGACCATCAGTACTACCGATTCTACCGTTAACTATACGTAACCGTGTAGATTTACACAAGTCCAATAGCTTTGTACCGTGACCATTACTTAAATTGTCAACAGAGGCCCGGTCGAGGGGGCGATCTGGAACATAATCAATATAGTCAGTAAATACATTATTTTGATCATGAACAATATAATCGGGTTTCAAACCGACGCGACTGTTTAGGTCGCCAATAATATAAACTGAGCCAAATTGTTCATATAGAGCAACATCGCTTTCTAATGTATCAAATAGATCAACATTTACAACATCGTAAGCTGGCGAGTCTTCACACCAGATATAAGCACCACATATATAAATATCATCAGGAATATTGAAAAATGTTTTATCAAGTTTTAACCAAATAAGAGTGTCATAGTGATTTTGTACAATTTCAATACCATCCTTGATAGAGTCTTTGTAGTATAAAACAACACCACCACTGGCTCGTCTGGCATTACGATGTTGAAATTTTCTATAGAAGTTTATCGATTGGTAACCATTTAGTTCAATATCACTGTTTTTGGTTAACCATGATTCATATAAAAATATGACGTCATATTTGTTGATAATATCAATAAAATCGTCACTACTCTTTTTAGTATTGTTTAAACCATTGACATTCCATGATATTATAGAAACTTTACCCCCTTCGTACCCCTAGTCAACATTACATGGTTTACCATCAATATAAAGTGTATCATACGCAATCCATGCCTTAGATCCTTTACTACGTGCTTCTTTCATTTTTGGAACTAATTTACGACGCTTATCAGATACTTCCTTTGGAAACTGTTCATGCATGTAATATCCAGTACCTCTTAATGCACCACCAGATTTTCTCACCATTTCACGCTCTTTGAATAAATTAAATTTAGCCACTATAGGTCTATCTTTACCCTGCCTTCTCTCACCCATCCTATGGACTCTTTCAAATTTCAATTCGTTCACTAAATCACGGGCGAACTTCATTTTCGAAATTAAAAAATCACGGATAACATCTTCAGGGTTCTCTTGTTCACCTGTACGGGCCTCAGCAATATTCCCAAATACGAGATTGTTACGCATTGATTGCGACTGGATGTAAACTAGGTCATCCTTCATTTGTTGATTCTTTGTTTCAAGTTCATGGACTTTAAATGTCATCAAACCAAGGTTAAAGTCAGTACTCTCAATTTTTTCTTCAACTATGTTTAATCTATCACCAGTTTTTGTTGTATGATCATGTAGCAGGGTCCACAGTTTAGATAGATCATTTTCAAATTTATCAACTTTTTGTTCCAAGCTATTTAATGCACTAAGCTTGATCTCAACGTCATTTATCCTTGAGTCTATTTTAATAAGATATTTCAGTAGATCAGCATTAGTAGGTGTATCATCTCCACTTTTTGCATTAGACGTATTGCATGTACTACTACTACTTCCGGTAGCCATATTGGAATTATTATTATCAGATTCCAAGTCAAATAAAGAATTCAAGTTTAATGGAAAATTGTCATCATATAATACAGTGTTTGTTTGACTCAATATACTACTTACAGATATGTTTTCTGGTGTTTTAGTGTATCGACCAGACTTATTATCATTGTCACCTTGTAATGAACTGTCACTAGCTTTCCTCTTTGATTTTTTCTTGCCAGCCATTTATCAAATAATTAAAACTGTATTCCACCAGGTTCAACACTTATAGGTCAAAATTAATCCATTCATCAATAAACCAATACACAAAACCTAGTCAATGAACTGAATTTGAAAACACAAACACTGTATGGTCATTTCAAACAAAGGAACGTATAAAAATGTCCTTTTAAACAATAATCCTTTATTTTGATGCACTCAAAACATATCAAAACACGTAGTGTAAATTGTGGAGTAAAAACGTCCAAAGAAATTTTAATTTAATCCAATGCTATTAACGTTATTTTTATTATTTTATCATTTTTTTCAGCGGGTTGAAAAAACCGCCCGCCATGTTGCGCATGCGTATAATACATAATAAGCATTGTTTACATAAACAGGATATACTTTCAGAGGACGGGTCTTCATGGACCTTTTCAAGTTCATTGCCCCTGATCAGTTATTTTTTTAAATAATATTAAAATAACCATATATATTCATGCACAATTTTTATTTATAAAAATAATTAATAATAAATCAACTTACCAACTGCATACAAAGTAGTTACAACTATTATGAAAATAAACAAATGCATGATTACACTGTTATTCCTTTTATGCAAAACAAATATCTAAACTTTTCCAGACAGCTAGTTTATCCCACTTACAACAACGTAATGTTCCACTACGCGTGTTGCTTTTAAAGATTTATTAGAATATAAAATAAAATAAACAGTTTAGAATATCGTGTTTATGTTTTCAGTCACGAACCAGGATCTAGCTAATCTGATTTTTTTGAGAATGTGGGAAACAAAACAACATGGCAATTACAGAAAGAAGTGTTTTTCAATTACCATATTTACCATAATAAACGTATTTAGCCACTACAAAAAGGTTGTTCCTGATAAAGCCATGTTGCTGAAATGTCTTGTTAACAAACAACAAAGCTAAAATTTATATAATTTAATATATAATCTTAGATGTTTCACTTATTTAGGTCTGTACTCACATATCAGACTCTGCATCGGAACTAGATTTAATAACTTGGCACAGGTCCAATATAATGATTGACGAGTGTCATTGTATTGTTTTGTAACTTTTTGTTAATTAAGATACAAACGTTCAGCTGGGCATCAATTTCTTCCATTGGTGGCTTACGTCTCGACATTAATAACGAAGGGAACTGAATACTAAAGAAAAATTCTGAATTTTTTAAAGTATTATAACCCATGGATAGTTTACACAAAACTGTGATAATGCTCGCTCATCGACTCTAAAACAGTATAAGACAAGCTTGCAATGGTTTTAGAAACCACAAGTTTTGAAATTAATCTTAAAATGTCGCGGACAATTACAATCGGTAATGCGCGGCCCAGGCAGCGTTTTCAACGCTTAGTTATCCACTAATTGTATATACTCAAACCTATAAAACCCCTTTAACTATTAATATGCAACATAATTCCACATGTAAGATCACATGTATTACAATAAATACGGTAACAAGATATTCTACAGTTCACCGATAAGCCATTGGCACTCATGTTTTCTCAGATATTCAAGTAAATTCGTTTTTGCGATTCATCAGAAAATTGTAGGTCAAGCCAGGCTGATTCCCAGAAAACCAAGACTCATTGTAAACAAGCAAGGCTAAGATAACCTTATTATGTTATAAGTCCTTCTATTTAGGATGCGATAAACACTTATCCATCATAGTATTAGCGATCTTTTAAGTGAAACACGAGTGAAAAATAGAAATACACGATGAAGTTTCTCAAATGAAAACATTTTATGTAAGTCCGACTATACGATCACTAACAAAATGACGCACAGAAAATAAGATTTTCACTCGCGGCCTAGACATTTAATCTGGGTTTTCCCAAAATCCTATGCCAGCCAATAAACATTTTGCAGGGTCTTTGCCCGTCTTTGTACTCTTAAAATGAAAAAAAAACAAGTAAGTTTTGAGGTCGTGAGTTTACATGTTCACCTGTCTATTTGGAAAATTATATAGTACGCAATTTAGTAAATCATATTTTAAAAGTCATGCCCGTCGTTGTACTCTTGAAATAAGAGAAAAAGCAAGTAGGTGTTTGAGGTCGTGAGGGCTTTTGTACTATTGTCAACAAATGGTTCAAACTGTATTACATGAATAAGCTTTTATTATTGTAAACTCACAGGCGATGAGCATAATCAGTTTTAGCCGGATTTTTTAACGAACAAATTTGGCTATTAGTTTGGCGAAACAGGGGCGGGGGCGAGGGGGGCGGGCGTGCGTCTGGTGTCGTTTACAAATGCGTAAAAGTTTTCACTTTAGCATACATTTCAGCCATTCATTGTCAAATCTTTATGAAACTTCATACAATGATAACATACCATGTGATGAACAGAATTAGAAAGTAACAGCAACTCTATCTGGCTTAATTATTGGTTATTTGTCTTTGTAATTTTTGCGTTTAATATTGTAAATCCGGCTTTAATGTGGTTTCCACATTACATTTCTTGTTTCTAATTTGTCCAGGATCTTTGGAGGGGTTGTATAAAGACGTGAATCAATAAGCAAATAAAGAGTTTGGTTTTATCCAAGACCTCCTGTTGAATGTCTAAAATTGGTTACTAGTTGATAATTTGGGACTTTGCAAAGTTCATTCTTGATTTGAAACTAGAAAGCTTAATGTTTAATTTGTCACCAGAGCCAGGTTTGACATTCATGACAAAGACAAACCAGACCAGTCGAAATGAGAATGTTGTTTGAAATTGTCCTACGCTATGACAGTAGCCGAATATTCACGATTGCTACTCTGAGCGTTTTGACTTCTCTTAGGGCACGTTCCACAAGGCGATCGCAAGCTAGCGCTTTTTAAAAGCGATTTTATGTACATATAGCATTAGTGGTCTATTGAACGGTTTGCTTCAAGCTAGCAAATCCAAGATGGCTACTTTCTGAAATAAAATGTTCAGAATTTTAACAAATGAAAAATATTCAAATCGATTGTCACCATAATTTTGCTTTTTACCGCTTTCACGAAATATATGCATTAAACAAAATATATATCAGCAAATTTTGAAAAAGAAACAAGTTCCCACGGCCATTTTGATATAAGCAGAAATATTCCGAATTATACCGCTAGCAAGAAAAACTTGATCGTAACAGATCTTTCTATAGGAAATCGCTACATAGCGCTAGCTAGCGATCGCCTTGTATAACGTCCCCTTACTTGCAGAAAGTCAAGTGTTTTGGACGGTCTGGTTTGATCTTTTACCCCATCTAAAAACTACAACAACAACTATATTAATTATTATCTTTTATTTTGTTTAATAATCCAATTATATTAAAACACTAGAAGTCAAAGTTCAATCCACCGTGAGCACCAATTGCAACATCGTCACCTGATGGGAAAAAATTAAATCCTCCCATAAAATTTGGTGACGTCATAGAATGTGACGTAGACGCCGAGTTACCAGACGAATAGCCCGGGATGTAATGCCCGTTAGTCATATACTGTGACATAGACGAGCTTTCTGATGAATACCCAGGTATGTAATGTCCGTTGGTCATTGACATCGGGTCAGATGAGGCCCCAAATGAATAATCCGGCATGTAATGACCTGACGTCATAGGTTGGCTGGTTGGCGCGCTGGTTGGCGGCGCAGAAGATCTCTGGGTGTTTCTTTGCATCAGACTAGTCCAAAATGGCATACGATCTAAATAAAACAAACAAAACAAAAGCCTTTTAAAATAAATGAACACGGAATCAATTCATATTGCCATTTCGATCGCTTTTAAAGAGTCAGTAAGTGCATCTTTATTGACATGTAATAGATTAAATTAAGTATCAAGCAAACGAATCCAAAATGGCGGCTTTCACATATAATTTTAGTTTATTTGTTGACAAAAAATATGCTCTAAGTTTAACCTTTTTACAAATAATGAAGTTCAAACGAATAATCCAATCGGAACACTATAATCGAAATCATGCCCGTACGCGAATACCATGAGTTGCGAGAAAGAACGAGAGTAATGGAAACAAAGATGTTTTACATACTGGCTTTGTGTGGATCATCCATCAACCAATCCATCATAGCAAACTGTGAACCTGACGACATTTGACCATATACAACTGTTGCTAAGCAACTACTAACTGCTAGTAAGACGACGGTGTTTGTTGGTGTCATTTTTTCTGAAAAAAATGTGAAAGAATAAATATATATATTTAAGTTTGAGATGTGGGTAGACTCACAGGCGGTCGGCGCGTTCCCAAAGCAAACAATATGTAACGGCCGCCTGTGGGAAGACTTGTTGAGCACAGAGGTCAGCGATTACTAGAAAATTCCTAGAAACATTGACCGTTGGAAGCATACATTAGAGAGCCGGTCTAGGACCAAGTCATGAACAATTATATTTCCATACATCAATGGTTACCTGTAAGACTGTAGTAACCCATGCTTTAACGCAATGCAGTTACTACAGTCTTGCGGGCAACCATCGACGTGTTTATTATAGTACTTGTGACTTTCATTCGTACTGGCCTCCTAATGCTAGGCAGTAGAGAGATGTTGTTTTTTTTTCATATGCAGTTGGTAAAGTCCGGATCTTAAAAGTTACTCATATATAAATTATTATAACATGAATTGAATAATTTGTCGATGAGTTAATCAATGCTGATTTTGGAATTTACTCAAATGGCTCTTACTTTCATTTTTTCATAGTTATTAGGGACCTTAGTCAGTTATTTCACCTTATATACTCTTCAAATAGGTAGGTCCAATTAGTTGGATTACTCGGATTTTACCCATACTTTTCAAATCAATTTGCCAAAATGAATATAAAATAACTTTTTTGTAAATCATTTAATTTGTTTGAAATTCAAGCAAAGTATTTTTGGGGTAAAGAATTATCTAATTTTATCACTTCTGTAAATATCTTCATTAACAAAAAAGATATTAAATGAAATATATTGTTATCCTCAAAATTGGACTTCAATGATAAAATCCTAAAAAATCCAACTGTAAGGACCTTCTTACCCATTGGATTTCTTCAGATTTTATCAGGGAAAGGTAACTGACAAAAGTTCCTAATTGTAAATCAGTTTATATAAAAATCCGGAATTTCAAGGGACTTTCAAAATGCATTGTATATAAAACTAATGATGAAGATGCGAAATGTCCGTGTTTCAAAACAGCGATCACCTATTTGACAGCCCATCAATCACCAAGAGTCTTGAGTGATCATTTTCATTATATGTCGTACAACATATAACTACATTGTTATCGCTGTAAAGACAATTTTATTTAATTATGTAACTGTCATTAGTGACTTTATTATTTGTATTTTATGTTATATTTAAACTCTTTTGACATGTTTAATTTATAGTGTCCGCCAGCCTTTGTAGATTTAACAGCAATCGATGAAATGGACAAGTGACTGTTTCAAAAATAAATTTCCTATCATTTGTTAGATTTTATTCAACTCCCAGTGGTACATATATAAACTCCGCTGAATTAAATATTCACCAAAGAACTTCTATATTCACAATCGATAAAAATATATATTTGAATAAGCGGGTTAGTGTATACGCCATTACCAGTAAAGAAAAAAAAACACCGGCTAACTCAGTTGGTAGCACGCAAGTCTAAGGATTGAAGGGTTGTGAGTTCGATTCCCGGGCGGGGCATACTTTCGTGGAGCTTGGTTATGAAATAATTTCTACGGCCATTCTCCCTCCTACCAATGATTCTTAATTATATAGGACAGTTGTCAGTCAATGAGGAATGTATGTGCTTAGTAGTTGGTAAACGGCAACATTCAGAGATTTAGCCTTTCAGTGAGTGGGATGACTTACCGCCGTTATATGACCTGTACAATGTGTTGCTACGGCGTTAAACTCAACAAAAAACAAAAACAAACAAACAAATCTTAGAAAAAAATGACAATACTGTCATATAATTTCACTGTTAGAGGTGCATATTACATTTACCCCTCTCATTTAAATACTCGCTGCATTCTCCTTATTCACTATTAGTAAATCTTGATATCCGTATTTATGTATAGAAAATATCGAACAAATAATGAATATTTAAATCAGCGGGGTCGATGTTCGCGCACTGACAGTTGAAAAAATAAAATTAACCCCGTTTATCTTTTGTAGCGATGGAAAAACATATTTGATAAAACGCCCTAAAAATGTTAATGTGTCACTCAATTGTCTAAAAGAAAACTACATTTATATGTCATTAAATACTCAAATAGAAGCATTCCAAAGAACATTTATACATTATTTATACATTTAAATTAATCAACGGATAAACGGTGTCCTCCAAAAGTTATTGGGCAAAATCGTGTTTTGATGGATAAACGAGTTGCATTTATCTGCGTAAAATGAAACAAAGGCTCGTCTGAACAAACTCAGAAACCTGTTTTAAAGATATTCATTCACAGATTTCAACTTAAATATCATTTTTTTCTAAAACTATCAAAAGTGTTTGGAAATATTTTTGGAAGCAGGAAAGTAGTGTTCTGATAATGACAATTTTAGTTCAAATTGATATACAACTACAAATGATGTTGTTTCATGTAGTAAATATCTACCCCGTATGTCACGGTATAGACAGTTTCATTTTTACACAATTACAGACATTTGATGGTATTTAGAAATTATCGAAAATATTAACAAAATCTGTGAATTAGTAACTTTAATTAGTTTCATCAAGATATGATTCAAATTATGCTACATGAATAAACTTTATTTAGGGACTTTTAAATTAGTCAGTTATCTTTCCCGGATAAAATCTGAAGCAATCCAATTGGTAAGTAGGTCTTTGAGCTAACATCCTTGGATTTTATTATTGAATTTCTATGTAAGGATAGCAATATATTTCATCTAATATATTTCTTGTTAAATAAGGTATTAACAGAAGTGATGAAATTTTGATAGTTCTTTACATTAAAAATACTTAGCTTGAATTTCAAACAAATTAAATAATTTACAAAAAAAGTAATTTAAGATTATTTTTAGCAAATTGACATTAAAAAGTAAGGGTAAAATCCGAGTAATCCAACTAATGTTTTCCAACCTATTTGAAGAGTATAAAAGGGGGTAAATTGACTAAAGTCCCTTATTATAATTAAATTCTAAATGCGGAATGCTTTATTTTTTTTCCTCAAAATTCCGTTAGTCCAAAAAACTTTGAATGACACTGAGCATGTAATTATATAAATACAGGCGATAAGTTGAGCACTATTCATCGATTAATATAAGTAAAGATCTCATTTTAGTTATTCCGGCATTGCGCATGAAGCAAAACGCATTTTGTATAAACTTATTTTCCAAATTCTATGTTCAACAAGTAACATTTTTCTTCTTCAAATCATTGCTTAGTAACTTGTGGTCTACAAAAAAATCAAATTATAAAAAGTTACCTTTAAACCTGTTACAAATTTTCGTTCCAAACTTAAAATTGTCCTCTCCAATACAACAAGCGATAAACAAAATTGTTTCACTATGTTTTGGTACAGAAGATTCCAAAACTAACAGACAAATCGATCACTTGACTTTCAATGTGGCGAAATTTTCTGTTAATGTATTGGTAACTTAAACAGTTCCGTGCAAATCACAGGCTAAAGGAAAAGTGGACAAGTAACAAACCGGCCATCGTATGTATTTATTATTTACGCTTATATCGGCATTTTTTATGTATTAATTTATTTGCTACAAAACAATTGACGTTTTACAAGTTTATTAACGCATAGAGCTGTCAGTGAAAGGTTTATAAGTCATTATATATATGTAATAAATGTTTCCAAATAATCAGAAAACAACAGGATACCGTCGGGACCATTTTGCTTTCGCCCTGTTGTTATCAAGACAAAACTCGGGATTGTAGCGCAGTTGGTAGCCCGCTTGGATTGTGAAAAGTGTCCCTAAGGGGAACTGGTTTGAAACCTATCCGGGCAGGTTTTACTTTTCCATGCAAATTTGACCATAAGTATGTCAAGTTTCCTCCATTGATAAGGTACATGTATATGGAGATGTTGTCGGCAGAAAAGCAAGGTGAGGCCATCGGAAATTAACCTAAATGTTGTTTGCGACGGCGTTAAAACACAGTATAAAAACAATTTTTGACATTATACATGGTATTCCCTATTTGTACAAAAAAAACACTACGTTTAAGTGTTAAAATAAACTTAACCATTCGAAGGGTAGCTCAATACTGAAAATAAAGGATGCATAGTTTATTAGTAAGGCGGATAAACTACTACCCCCTTAGTCAATTATGCTCGTTAGAGTAGAACGCTTAACCATTACACCAACAGGACGCTCATTAAAACATATTAAAATAAATACTTGACAATATTTTATTGTCATCCTAAATATCCCCTGTCGTGGATCAGTTCATTGTACTGTTTAGATAAATAGGGTTTTCTGTGTTTTTTTAAAGAATTTTAGTCATATACATAGAACATAATATCCAATACGTAATGTCGTTGTATCGTCTTTATGGCGATATAACAAAAATGCATGATGGTCCCGACGGGACGCAGTAGGAAAAAGAGAAATAATGATAACCTGCCGAAAAAAGAGAAAGGGTCAATAAACTTGGCCAATATTTGATTATTCATAGAGTTTATATTAATGGCTAATGTGGTATATTTATATTTACATGTTTTTATCCAGTACAACATGACATATATTATCTTTTTATCACTTCTTCGTGATGTATAAGTTGATTGTCATTTAAGATATATAAAAACATGGTTATTATTAGATATAATACATAAAAAATAGAAATAACCAGTTATGTATGACTGTCATGAAAACATTGAATAACCTGTCACCTGCCTTAAAACTGTTCGTTCACAGAGCTGTGCAAGCTTGAATGTATTGCAAATACAGAACAACCTCTCTTGAGCAACGCCCACTGGGTGAGACTTTAAAGTGTTTTGTTGTACAGAGGTTGTTGCTTTGCAGAAGGTACATTCAAATAAAATTACACCTAAGAGAAATATTAATAGCTGTTGTTGTGCAGAGTTTGTTCTGTAGACGGCCTCTCTGCAGAGGTTATACTGTACACTAAAGATGCCCTTTCACAGACTGCAAATTTTATATCAACTAAAAACTCTCAAACATGTAGGCTTTTTGGAAGAAGAAAAGCCATGTTCTGTGAGGCGTATTTTCTAACCTAAGTTTCAAAATTAATTTCAAAACACCTCCATCTTTGTTTTTTGGCTTTGTGGAACGTCTGTCTTTTTTTTAATCTTTTACTCCTTAAATGTTTTCAAACTCATTTTACCCATTAAACAAAGCCGAAAATTTATACTTCTATGTAGGAAAAATTGATAATAGCTATCGCATTATGAATTGGTATAACCTGATGAGGCTGGAATTTAACCAGCGATATTAATATTGATATTACCTGACGTGGCCGGGAATTAAACCAGCAATATCAATATTAGTATAACCTGACAAGGCCGGGAATTAAACCAGCGATATCAATATTGGTAGTACCTGACGAGGCTAGGAATTAAACCAGCGATATCAATATTGGTAGTACCTGACGGGGCCGGGAATTAAACCAGCGATATCAATATTAGTATAACCTGACAAGGCCGGGAATTAAACCAGCGATATCAATATTGGTAGTACCTGACGGGGCCGGGAATTAAACCAGCAATATCAATATTAGTATAATCTGACGTGGCTGGGAATTAAACCAGCGATATCAATATTAGTATAACCTGACAAGGCCGGGAATTAAACCAGCGATATCAATATTGGTAGTACCTGACGGGGCCGGGAATTAAACCAGCAATATCAATATTAGTATAACCTGACGAGGCTGGGAATTAAAACTAGCGATATCAATATTAGTATAACCTGACGAGGCTGGGAATTAAAACTAGCGATATCAATATTAGTATAATCTGACGTGGCTGGGAATTAAACCAGCGATATCAATATTGGTATAACCTGACGAGGCCGAGAATTAAACCAGCGATATTAATATTGGTATAACCCGGCGCGGCTGGGAATTAAACCAGCAATATCAATATTAGTATAACCTGACAAGGCCGGGAATTAAACCAGCGATATCAATACTAGTATAACCTGACGAGGCCGAGAATTAATCCAGCAATATCAATATTGGTAATACCTGACGGGGCCGGGAATTAAACCAGTGATATTAATATTTGTATAACCTGACGAGGCCGGGAATTAAACTAGCGATATCAATAGTGGTATAACCTGACGAGGCCGAGAATTAAACCAGTGATATTAATAGTGGTATAACCTGACGTGGCCGGGAATTAAAACTAGCGATATCAATATTAGTATAACCTGACGAGGCTGGGAATTAAAACTAGCGATATCAATATTAGTATAATCTGACGTGGCTGGGAATTAAACCAGCGATATCAATATTGGTATAACCTGACGAGGCCGAGAATTAAACCAGCGATATTAATATTGGTATAACCCGGCGCGGCTGGGAATTAAACCAGCAATATCAATATTAGTATAACCTGACAAGGCCGGGAATTAAACTAGCGATATCAATATTAGTATAACCTGACGAGGCCGAGAATTAATCCAGCAATATCAATATTGGTAGTACCTGACGGGGCCGGGAATTAAACCAGTGATATTAATATTTGTATAACCTGACGAGGCCGGGAATTAAACTAGCGATATCAATAGTGGTATAACCTGACGAGGCCGAGAATTAAACCAGTGATATTAATAGTGGTATAACCTGACGAGGCCGGGAATTAAACCAGTGATATCGATATTTGTATAACCTGACGAGGCCGGGAATTAAACCAGCGATATCAATATTTGTATAACCTGACGAGGCCGGGAATTAAACCAGTGATATTAATATTTGTATAACCTGACGAGGCCGGGAATTAAACCAGCGATATCAATATTTGTATAACCTGACGAGGCCGGGAATTAAACCAGTGATATCGATATTTGTATAACCTGACGAGGCCGGGAATTAAACCAGTGATATTAATATTTGTATAACCTGACGAGGCCAAGAATTAAACCAGTGATATTAATAGTGGTATAACCTGACGAGGCCGAGAATTAAACCAGTGATATTAATAGTGGTATAACCTGACGAGGCTGGGAATTAAACCAGAGATATCAATATTGGTATAACCTGACGAGGCCGGGAATTAAACCAGCGATATCAATATCGGTATTACCTGACGAGGCCGGGAATTAAACCAGCGATATCAATATCGGTATAACCTGACTAGGCCGGGAATTAAACCAGCGATATCAATATCCGAAATTTTGCGATATCAGACGGGATTTCGGTGTGGTGGATATGATATTGCTTAATAAGACAATTTGCGATTAAAGTAGAAAAAAGTTGGTCTCAACCATGTTATGCATGCTAAAACTAAGAGCCCAAATTGATATTAATTGGAAAATGACAATACAAGCGTTGCATACAAAAACTATAAAAAGGGTAATTATTTCTTTCATTTTACACACTATCAAGAATTTTAAGTTTATAACCATGTGAACTAAGTTCAGACGTCGATGAACGCATACATTAATAAATAGTAAATATATATTGTATTATTAAATGTTATGCATCTGTCAGTGATGCAAACATTAACCCCGATTATTTAAATACTCACCGTGGCACTTCTGTACTCACTATCGCAAAAATAGATATATATGTATATAAAAGAGTATTATTGAACAATAATCAAGTATTTGAATCAGCGGGATTATTGCATGTACTACTGACAGTTGAATTAAATTTAACAATACATTTTACATATTAATAGGTGTCTGTATTCAAATAAACTTTCGTGATGGAGTGGTTGAGGTTGCTTTTTTTCTTTTTTTAACGTCGTATTCAACACATATTTAGCCCATATATACGACGGCCAGCTCTTCCTACTATAGGTTTTCTGGACACTTTTCTATAACCAGTTCTAACGTACCCTATCACGAGGCTGACAATTATGTACATGG
Source organism: Mactra quadrangularis (assembly GCA_025267735.1). Lineage (NCBI taxonomy): Eukaryota > Metazoa > Mollusca > Bivalvia > Venerida > Mactridae > Mactra > Mactra quadrangularis. The sequence continues at coordinate 42,655,228 of CM046294.1, forward strand.
TACGACCTACCGCGACCGGACTCGAACCCGAAGGCAAACATGCTAACCACTACGCCACGGCCACGGCTATTGAGATTGCTGGTATCACAGTACTGTAACCACTTAGTAACATAGTCTCAGATCTGAATCAGGCAAATGACCACGACTCTACAGTAAAGTTTTGCTATTAAAACCACATTGGTTGTAACAAATCCACGCAATTTTATGACGAGTTTTAAGTCCAAAATGTTAATTTTAGAAGACAAAAACTCCCTCTACTATATACCATTTCATAATTGAGACTATCCATTCAGATGATTCTATTAACACTGTCATGCCATAGTGTACGGTGAAGTCATTTTTCCAAACATAGATCGGCTAACTTTGTCCATCGTTGCTTGGCCCTTAGGCGGATGTCAAGTGTACAGAGATTGTAAATTATCATCAGTATTCCTTAACTGGATAAAAAAAACTTGTTATGCAGCAATCATTGTGAATTAAGCAAGAGAAATCAACACAATGTAATATGTTTGCCTTTCACTTGCTCTATGTTTGTTTGTTTGTTCGGTTTAACGCCGTAGAAACACATCGTATAGGTCATATAACGGCGGTCAGTCAACCTACTCACTCCTCCTGGAAAGGTTAAATATCTCAATTTAGCTGTTAACCAACTACTAAGCGCATACTTTGGTCAGTGACTGACAATTGCCCTAAACAATTAAAAATCTTTGGAAGGAGGGAGAATGGCTTTAGAAATAACTTCATTACCAAGCTCCACAAAAGTATGCCATATCCGAGAATCGAACCCACGACCCTTGGCTCAGTAGACTTGGGTGCTACCAAATGAGCTAGCCGGGAGGCTGCCGAGTGTACATAACAGTGAATGGTGGAACTTTACTGTAGTTACATATAAATGGAGGCTGGGATTCGTGATGGTAAGATTAGGCGAACTGTTCGACTCATATATCACTTTAGAATTGACAAGAAGTAAACAAACAAAATATAAAGTAAAACACAAATAAGTAATATGCAAAATGGATTTATTGTAGAATAGAAAATGAATACAAGAAATTACAAAGAATCATGCAAGAAGATAAGTAAAAATTTTGAATAATAAAACATGCATACAGAATTAATGTGACAAGTACAGTTCCTTCCATAAATCTGTGGAAATAAAAATGTCTTCTTTGAAGAAAAACTGATTCACGTTTACCTTATTCATGAAAGAACAAACAAAGAGTCATCTAAGCAATTTTTTAAAATCAGCATTATTAAGTTTACCAAATTAAGTATCATATGATTGGGACTATGTTACATGAATGAGCTTCAATTAAAAATATGTTGTCAGTATGTATACACATAAAAAACTTTTATTAAAATTCCATTAGTCCAAGAATGTTTGGAGTGCACTGTTAATCTAAACCACTAAATAATACGTAAACAATTTTAAGCATAGATCTCTATTTTTACTAATTTATGACAAAACTTAAATTAATGGCGTTTTACCCATTTACTGCATTTAAAATTGATTGTGCATGGGTAAAGCCTGACTTCCTTCATATGTTACAAACAAGGCTTGGGGATTAAACATTCTAATTTTTAAAAATCTAAACTTAATTTTACTTAAAACAATATTAGAAAAATAATATAAAATACATTTCAATGAGTATATTATGTCAGTCTACACTATAATAGTTGTCTTCAGACAAGTCATTTCAGCCTTCCACCTGCAGTCTTATCACCTTATCTAGGAATTACTGTACAGGAACCTTCGTCACTTCCGTCATCACAATCTTTCACTGAGTCACATTTCTGACTTTCCGAAATACAGCGACTTCCATCTGAACACAACACTTGGGATTCAGGGCATTGTCCTGTAAAAAAGGAGTGCATTTTTAACGGTGTATTCAACACATATTTATGTCACATTATACTACGGCCAGCTCTTCCTACGATAGGTTTCCTGGACACTTTTTTATCATCAGTACTAACTTACCCTACCGAACTGAATTTTCTTAGGAATTACTGATAGTTTCTTGTTTTGTGTATTTGATTAATGAAAATGTATAAGTGTATGTTGTATATATTTTTTATAGAATTACTTTAATCTCGCATTAATATTATAAACATGCATGCTCTACATGGACCAAGTACTTATGTTTGTGAATACTGGCTAAAATGGATATGTGTCTTCGTTTTCGGTCTGTGTGTCTATGTGAATAGGTACCTAGGTTCGCCAAACTTGAGTTGACGCTTAACAAAATTCCAATTTGGCATAACCTAACTGAATAATAGGCATAATTTACAAACCTTGACATATCGACGAATGTTCATCCTCACCATTAGGACAATCTTCAAATGCATTGCAAACATTTTGGTTGTCAATACACAAACGATTGTTACAGACAAAATTTTCAACATAACAGCCTGTAAATACAAATTTAAGTAAGTCATTCATATAAAGATTGCATATAAAACATAAAATTACAATCTAATAGTTTCATTAGTTAAGTTACTTTTGACATATCCTCCAAAGTCCTATTTTTGTCCCTGTCCTAATTTCGTCACCAATTTCGTTTAGTTGAGATATCACGAGATTTCAACTAGTGCACCTGAGTTTGCAATGAGAAAAATGATTCTATGCTTAGTATTCAACGCTCGAGTGATTTCAAGAGCAAGTAAGCAGTTGCAATTATCTATTCCTCGATTTTTTACTTATTTCCTTTTAAATCCTCAGGGTGACGAAATATGGTCACTGGAGTATATTGGCACGTTATCATATAAAGTTTATCTTGGTGTATTATAATAATAATAATTTGACGGAAAAATAACTTTAATAATAATAATTTTAATAGTAAATATTATTATTATTATAATAAAATTAATAATAATTATGATTTAAATGATAGTAATAATATTTATTTTAAAAAATAATAATATTTATAGTTATAATAATTTTAATAATAATAATTAAAACAAAAATAATAATGACAAAATTGTTAGAAATCTTTACCATCACATTCGTCCGAAGCGTCGTCACAGTCAAGGTCAAGATCACATTTCTTACTTAATGGAATACACTTGGACTCATCTTTACATTTAAATTCTGAAGCGCTACAAACTGAAAAATATAAGTACAAAAACAATAAATAGAGGATATTCATGTATTTAGTGTTAGGTTACACACCATTAAATGTTCACCGTAAGTGGTAATTTGCCGGCAAAAGAAAGTGTGACATGCAGCTTATTCATTATTTGAGAGTACCTGGTGTCCTCATTTGGGGTGTTTTTATATTGAAGAGTATGTATGTCTTTGACAATGCTTTTCCTGTGAACTTATGCAAAAAATCAATGGACCAACTTTGTTTGCTCGCCAAAAGTGGTTAAAATGGGAGGTAACACTCATTTTACTTGTGGCATAGACTCCAGTTAAAATGTCGTTTTCTGAGCAAATGTGTTGGAATAAAATGTGTCCAAAAATTTACAAATACATGTATATGCTGTTTCTTTCATGCTTAGTTTTGCATATTGTAAACAAATGTAATGTGATCTTATTTCTTCTCTAACCCGGGTCGATAGCGCAGTCGGTAGCGCGCCGGGATTTGGATACTCGTGCCCGAGGGGGTGCGGGTTCGAATCCCACCCGGGGAGGTTATACCCTTCCATGAAAATTTGACAATGATGTCGATTTTCCTCCATTGATTAGATTATATGGAGAAGTTTCCGGCCTTGTGGAAGGGTAGGTGAGTACTGGTTATAGACAATGGTCCAGGAAAGCTAGGTTAGGTGCGCTGGACGCCGTGAAATGACCTAAATTGTGTTGATACGGCGTTAAATCCAATAAAAATAAATAAATAAAATAAATATTTCTTCTCCAAGATGGCGTCACTTTTATATTAATATTACGTCATTGTGAAGTATTTTCACATAATATGGGGAAACAATAAATTCAGCCTTAAAAGTAAGTTATACACAAAATGACAATTTGAGTACATGTACTACATGTATTTATGCGGGGCATACTTTCGTGGAGCTTGGATATGAAATTATTTCTACGGCAATTTTCCCTCCTACCAATGATTCTTATTGATTTAGGACAGTTGTCAGTCACTGACATAAGTATTCGGTTAGCACTAACAGCTAAATCCAGAGATTAAGCCTTTCCAGGGAACAGTGAGTAGGTTGACTGACTGTCGTTATATGATCTATACAATGTGTTACTATGGCGCTTAACCCAACAAAAACAAACAAAACAAAGCTTAAAGTTTAGCTGACAAAAGTCAGCCACTAGATCAAGTTTGCTTTTATAAATAGATTAAAAGCTCGAGAGACCAAATTCTGCCATGGTAAGGCCATGCCAAATCGGAATGTTGGTTAAGCGTCAACTCAAATTTGATAAACCTAGGTACCTATTCACAAAAACACACAAACCGAAAACTAAAACACAATTTTTTTACAACAAAAGACAATGCATTATATTTTTTTCAATAGAACAACATCTTAATATGAAACAATGATCTGAATTTAATATAAAAATATTTTCACGTAAAATATATGTTGTAATAATGATGCGGTTATGAAAAATTGCTTACGATGAATAACGTCCTTTCCGAACACAATTTCCCCTGAATTAAATTGTCGTATTGAATTCCGGAACATCGGAATTATTTAAGTAAATTTAACCAACAATTTTGTTTTTTATTTTGATTGAGGACTCTAAAACCTACGCGCACGCGGAAGCTTAACAAAATTCCGATATGGCATGGCCTAAAGTGTACACGTATACTGACCATCTGATTATTACCAAATATTGAAATCACAAGACATTAAATATTATTAAATAAAAAAGAATTAATATAGCCCTATAGTAAATTGCTGTATTGTTAGTATTGCTTTGCTTGGTGCATTTATTTTGTGCACTTATCTGTAATAAGTTAAATTCCAATTGTCCATGACTTGCTCTGTCTATAATGAATTTAAATTGTTAGTAACTATGTGTTTCAGCAAACATAAACGCGATGTCAATTTTACCGTTACAATGTCAGGTGTTGTTATTGTTTATATTTACCTTGAAAGAGACAAAAGTTTGTGCTTAAACGTCGGTATAAAATAAAAATTACATTTTACATGTTATTGTTGTAACTTCAATTTTTATTGTTCTATAAGGTACTTACCCAATGGACAATCTTTTTCATCAGCATTATTAGGACAATCAGTGACTCCATCACAAATTGCTGAACTATCAACACACTTTCCATCTTTATCATTACACTTAAATTGGTCAGGGTAACAAGCTACAAACATACATTTATATTTGAATTGGTCAGGGTAGCAAGCTATAAACATACATTTACATTTGAATTGGTCAGGGTAGCAAGCTATAAACATACATTTACATGTTTTAGTATTAATGTAGAGTTGATAAGTACAATTAAATATAAAAATGTGTATATTGTATGACTGAATTTTTGATAATTATTGTTGTCAGTACCTAAACTTCTCTGACTGTGATTTTTATGTATCGTGTAAATACACGCCTGGTACTATGTAATTGTAATATTATTTTTCTGTTGGCTATAAATAGTATATTTGATGCTAATAAAGAATACGCAATATTAAAAAACAACACAACTATGCTAATAAATACAATAACAATTCACGAATTAATTATTGCAATATTAATGTAAACCAATATAATACGATTCGATTGCGCAGACTTATAGCATAGGTCTCTGGTTTGATTCCAAGACACAACAATTTAATAAATTTCTATTATATGTCCATGATTTAAATTTTACCGATTTTCCTCCAAGGAAGAGGGAAGTTGTCAGCAATTACTTGTTAAGAAAATCTCCAGAACAGCTTGTTAGGTGACTGACCGATGTACAATCCCTTAAAAGTGTTGATAACCAGTGCAAATTAATTTAATTAGCAATAATGATAATTAAGCCATTCATACTTACTGCAGTTCATTTCATCCGATCCATCAGTACACTGTTGAACTCTATCACATACATTGTCTAGTGGTATACATTCGGCTAACCCACAATGAAACTCATTTGGTAAACAATAGACTGAAAAAAACAATACAATAAATTTCATTAAGCAAGTAAAATAAGACACCTTGTGGTGAAGCAAAATACATCCTCGACTGCGATTTGTCTAAAAATCAGAAAAGGAAAGTAATTAACAAACTGCATCAGCAAGTGTTCTTCTCTCTTTAATATTCTCCCACTCAATGCAACACACAAATACACCAAGCGTCAAGGTACCTTGCTTAACACTAGCGAGTTAAACCCAGACAGGAATTGCATTTCGTCCATTGATAGCCAAAAGGGCTTATAAGCACTTTTGGTCAAAAATGACTTTTTATCATAAAACACATCATTCTAATGTTATCTAGCTGTGGAAAAAATATTGAGCACGAGTCCTTAAAAAAACATTGAAAAAAATGGCGACAATGAAAATGTTTGTTAGGACATAGGTCATTTAACTTCCGTCAAAAGGGCTTATCATCAGTATTGTTACAGCCAAAAGGGCTTATCAGTCAAAATTCATGCTGATAAGCCTTTTTAGCCAGAGATGTTTACAAGGCAAGTTCTGCATTATTTATTCCCCATTATTAGATAGATAGGTCAAGTTATGTGTTTACATTATAAGTACATCCTGTAGCACTAGTCCGGCCAACACCAAGGATGACCTTGCACGAGATGATGTAGAAAATGTTATTCAATTTATTGGAAGACATGGTCTTACTGATTCCAAAACCGATTGATGCCACTTTTTCATCCTTGGGCAACTCCCAGAATCCAAGATGGCGACCAAGATGGCGGCTAGAGGCTAAATTATACATGCAAAGTGTATTTTACACATTATGGTCTTAAAATGAAGGCCAAAAGTGATTTCAACATTTACAGATCGAGTTGGTTAAATTTTGTTATTCTTATACAAACTTTTAAATTCAAAATGGCGGTCAAAATGGCGGCCAAAATGGCGGATAAAGGCTCTTTTCCCAGTATCTAAAGAACAAACTGGCAGAAAGAGACTGAGTGCTTTAGAAATTTATTTACTTATAGAATAATTCATGTTATTAAAGAAACCAATTGATTTCACTTAGTTATAACTTATTATTAACAATTATAAATCCAAAATGGCGGCTAAAATGGCCGATATAATCTAATAGTTCAGTATATAATATACGAGTACATACATGGACGGAAACAAACACATTTGGGTTTAAGTTTCAATGTTTGTTATATGATTTTTTGAATCTTTATAAACTCTCAAGTTTGTAAAACTAGTTAATCCCACCTGATAATCTAGCAACTCAAGATTCAAGGTGGGGTCAAAGATTACGATTACAAAGCCAATTCAACCAGTTCTATTTTTTTAGCAATAATGTATTGTAAATAATGAAATGTTTTCATAATGGCCTAGTTATTTGGCTGAAAACAGTCATATTAGCCTTCGCCTGTGGCCTCGTTTAATAATGACTGTCTTCTGCCGAATACAGGCTGTTATGGAAACACTTAATTCACAATTGTCGCAGATAGGGTCCCAATAAAAACGCTCAGATTGTACCAACATTTAAAATGGCGGCATTTTTGTGGAAGAAAAAAAGACGGCCTTCATGAGAAAACTCGGTCACTATGAGATTCGGAAGCAATCAAAATGCCTGAATCTCATAAAAGCCGAGGTTTAAATGAAATGAAAATTTGATAAATAATTCGAGGGTTGCCCGCAAGATACTAGGTCTTCAACGCAATGTACTTATTACAGTGTTGCTGGCAGCCCTCGAATTGTGATGGACAAACTAATTTAATTTCCAAAATATAAGCCATTTAAATAAAGAAAAACGGGAAAATAAAATTGGGTTAATATACAATTTACAGTAGACAATTTAATTTAGGATTATTATAAAGTGCTATCGTTTTGTTTAAGATTGCAATATGTGTGGATATTTGAAAAGCTTATAATCCTTTTAGTTGAAATATTTCGATGCAGTGAAAATAAACTGAAACTGTCAATAGCAAAGTAAGCATGTGCCAAAAAAACGAGGAAGAAACTAATTGACTAAGCTCTATCAATATCATTACACAAACAATGATACAGTCTGACTTGACTAAACTTGACTTAATTAGAATATGTGCTTAAATGTTTAAGTTTGCATCTGTCTAATAATATTACATGACGATAGCACAATTTCTCTGGTCGTTTTGTATGTTGATTACAACATGTTCAAGTGACGACACAAATTATTGTTGACAGAGTATTTTGAACTCAACACTCTAAGCATATGCAATGGTAAACTAAACATATTAATTATTATTACCTTTAGAAAGTATCCAAGAGGGTACTAGCTAATGGCCAATAGATATCATAAATGTCTTCACTTTTGATGTAGGATATGTGAACTAGCTTTAAAAGCATATTTTACACCCATGCTAATAGTGTACCTTCTTTACATTGCCAAAACCTGACTGACTTGTAACATTACATTTTGGACGAATGTCAGTTGACCGCATTGTTATAGTGTCACTCCAACAAAATAGATATCTCAAAAGAGTATCAGCACACCAATGTCGTCAGATATTTTTGGTGCTCAGCAAATTGCAGTATAAGTGATCATTTGTTGAACAATTTTGTTGTCTGTGCTTCTCGTACTTAAGTCTTAAAGGTTTATGCGATTAAACATATATGTAATGTTACCGAAAAAATGAAGAATCACAATATATTACAATGCATCGTCTATAATGTTTGGAGTGGAACATATTTAAATATTACATACGAGATCGACAAGTTGTCTCAACGTACCATCCTTCTTTGGGGGCGTCTTTGCAGTTGATAGTGAATATACTCCAAATGTGTTTAGTAATCAGACATGTTTAAACTTTTGGCACTTATGCATCAGATCTGTTATGTGTTCTTTCAAGATATTTAGTGTTAAGTGAAACAATACATTTTTAAATTTTCTACTTTGCCATGTTTTGTAATTAATGAATCCCTTAAAACCACCATCTTGCACAGTGTAACACTATTTGCTAAATCATGAGCTAGACACTGGGTTCAAATAGCAGTGTATACGCTTATAATAAGAATTGGCATCTACGCCACGTAATTTCTCTCAATCCTTGTAAATAAAATCAAATTCTACTACACACTTTTGATGGAAATGTGCTTTTGTTATTTCTCCATTTTTTTATCAATGGCCAGAGTCATTTACAATGAAGTAAAGAACATTCAGTTGTGATATCTGATGTCTAGATCGGACTTTAAATGATCCTATTGCAATTTCTCTTATTTACTATCAAAATGTGTAACAATGTCAACAGAATTTCTATCAATTGCTTTGGCATAAATATATCCTTGAAAGATAATAGAACATGCACACTATACTTACAATGTCATTAGTTCTTTTTTCCTTTTTATAACCTCCTTTAAATACATATTGAGTATTAATGAAGTGGCAAACATATTGGGAAAGTGGTCGCTATTCTAAGGATATCACAACATTTGTTGTTCAATGAATTAAATATTATCAGAATAGTGTCTCTAAATTGCCATCTTAGAAACAATTTGCTTCCAGAGTCAACTGACAAGCTAACAAGTATCAACGATTTGATATTCGCAAGACCAAGAGATATAAAAAGCTAAACATAATGTTGTATACCCATTAGTTAGGAGTTATGTCTTTCAATGTGAAATGAAATTAATTTTAAACTCTAATCATTCATTTTGACCACCATCTTAAATTCTTGAAGCTATCCAAGAATACCAATAAGGCATCAATCGGTTACATAAACAAAAAAGGATTAACTACGAAATAAAATGTATTGAAATCATTTTGTATACCCCAGTCTATGACTTAGCTCATTGTGGTTGTTATATACCCGACAGCTAGTTATTTACGCCATTATAGCCGCCATCTTGGAGTTTGGAAATTGCCCAATGATGCCAGTGTGGCATCAACCAGTTTTATAAACTAAACTTAAGAGTAATTCTTACAAAAATGCATTTAAACTTTTTTGAAATGCCTCTATGTACGATCCTGCTCATTGTGGTTGATATTCCCGACAAATGTTGCTTTTATCCGCCATTTTGTCCGCCATCTTGGATTGGATGATAAACAAGGGGTACCAAATTGCAAAAAAATAAAATTGCAGATTATGTTTGACTAATTTCAGCTATTTAAAATTAGACTGTGATAAGGATGGATTTATTATATATTAATCAGCTTTCATCCGCCATTTTGTCCTCCATCTTGAATTTTGTGAGTTGCCTTAGAGTGCCGAAGTGACATCATCCAGTTTCGCAAACTACGATGTTTTAGCTGCAGGAAAATGCAATAACATCTTTTACATCCTTCCATGTACGGTTCAATTGATTTGTGTAGTTCATATACCGGACTAATATATACCCGACAGTTAGTTATTTACGCCATTCTAGCCGCCATCTTGGATTTTGGAAATTGCCCAATGATGCCAGTGTGGCATCTACCAGTTTTATCAACTAAACTCAAGAGTTATTACTTCAAAAATGCATTAAAACTTTTTTGAAATGCCTCTATGTACGATCCTGCTCATTGTGGTTGATATTCCCGACAAATGTAGCTTTTATCCGCCATTTTGTTCGCCATCTTGGATTGGATAATAAACGAGGGATACCAAAATTGCATGAATTAAAATAGCAGATAATGTTAGACTAATTTCAGCTATTTAAATGATCAGACTGTGGTAAAGATGGATTTATTATACAATAATCAGCTTTCATCCGCCATTTTGTCCGCCATCTTGAATTTTGGGAGTTGCCCAAGAGTGCCGAAGTGGCATCATCCAGTTTCGTAAACTACAATGTCTTAGCTTCAAGAAAATGCAAAAACATTTTCTACATCATTCCATGCACGGTTCAGTCGATTTTTGTAGTTTATATACCGGACTACACCTGATAACATCAGTTCTTCACTCATCAATACAAAATTGGTAAGTTCATTAGGGAATCTACATAATGATTTTAAGGAGCGTTTTTGATGGAGTAGTTGTATTCTACTAAACAGTAAGTAAAGTGTTGTTTTATTTTATGAACTGTTAAATGCCTTAACTAACTACTTATCAGCGGCATGGAAACAAAACTCATAATTTAGTAACAAAGAGATAAACAATAAAATGCATGTCCCTTGTGGGTTGTTGAGCCCTTTTGGCTGTGAAATATATTAAGTATAGGAATTTAAGATTTATAAATATACAATAATACTATTTGTACAATATTAAGAATAAGATTGACCAAATGATATCCTTTGTGACAATTAATGCTGTAAAATCGACAGTATAACTGCTTTTTAGAAAATTTGATTTGCTGATGAGCCCTTTTGGTCGCCGTGTTTTTATGATTTGTTTTTTCTTACTGGTATGAATTCAGACTGGTCAGATTAGGAGTTGTATATTGCTGTTGTACTTGAGAAACTGTGTTTGCCTGATACCATTTAAGAATTAAATAAGTTTAATTTCATTAAAGTATCATAGTAATAGCATTGTATGATAAACATATTCCAGCAATCATTGATAAGTCAAATGCATACCAGTTTTCAAGCTCTGAAATAGTATTGCTTTATGTTAAATTCAATTATTTAATGTAATTCATATCAATATCTACAATAAAAAGATTTTGTTAAATACTTCGCTTGACAAAATTCTGCACATGTATAATAGTATTCACTGCAAATCATGAACATTAAAATACACTTCTTTAGCCAATTATTGGCCAATCTTTGATTGATGAGCAAGCAGTCGAGGATAATCAAAACTTGTCATTGAACGAACAATGATACACAATTAGGAGAGGCTATGGAAAGTATAAGTGCACCAAACAATTTCCAAGTGCTCCGATTACTGCTGAAGGTAGAGGGGACAGAGTCTTACACCAGCTAAACCAGTCAGGAGGAGAATGACTCAACAACTGCTGAAGGCAAAGACCAGGCGAGTTTAGAGCGAGAAGCCCAGAATCAGCAAAATCCTAAACATCAGAAAAAAGCTGTTGATAAATTAACAGTTTATTCAAAATGAGGGGAAGCATACAAAAGCTATTGAGAGCACAGACACATTGAGCAATGTTGATGTTCTGAGACAACTGCTGAAAACACAATTCCAGTGTCTAATACAGACAACCCAAGACGCAGAGAAGAAATCAACAACTACTCACGACAAAGAGCGGAAAATGACTATGTCATCTGATGATGATAGTTAAGATTACCTATCTTTGAGTAAACTGATACAGCTAGAGCCTATGAGAAGAGTGAAGCAAAAAGATAAACACTGAAAGAATCTGTAGATGTTTAAAATAGTTTCATCTGCATATGAATTATGTGATGATATTGACAAAAGCTACACATTAACAACTTCATTCTGAACTGTTTGAGCCCAGAGAATAATTAAGGCCAAGAAAATTGGTCTGAAAAAGAATTATGCCAGCAAGGAAAGATGGGCAATGAAGACTTTTTAGTTTCGTTTAATGACGTACCTGCACATTGTAAAGGTCATATAGCGGCGGTCAGTCAACCTACTTTCTCCTCCTGAAATGGCTAAATCTCTGGATTATGTTGTCAACCAACTACTAAGCACATTTTTTGTCAGTGACTGACAACTGCCTTACATTAATAAAAATCACTGATAGGAGGGACAATGACTGTAAAAATAATTTCATGACCAAACATCACGAAAGTATGACTCGCCCGGGAATTGAACCCATGACCCCTTGATCAGACTTGCGTGTTACCAACTGAGCTAGCCGGGTGACAAAGAAAGACTTTATACAAGCTCAAAGCATCAAAAGCAAACATAAAAAAGAAAACTGTCAATCTAAAAGGCAATTGATAAAAGAAAAGCAGAAAGCACTGTTCAGTCAATGTTTAAAATATTTGTGATGGATACAACTACCAATCTTCCAGCCAGAAATGGTCTACTACGTAATACGATACATCAAGATGAAAATTTACTGGTCTTTTATGAAGACCTACCCAGTAACAGTTGGATTTAAGACAGGCCCTCATGCCAACACATTCTGAAGGAAGAAGATGATATTGACAATGAAATCAATTAAACTTGACAATTAAATGGTCAATAGTTTAAAAAAATTAATCATGAAAGTTATTTAAATGATAATAAATGGTTGATATACATTGTATCAGTCTTTTTCATTTACTGATAAGTCCTATTACCCTAGAATGTTGTGTAAAATTCGGCAGCCAAAAGGGCTTATCAACAAAAGCCCCCAAATATGGCTATAATTTTCAATGCATCAACTTGATAATTACAGAACAATTTATTGGTATATATATAATAAAATATCAACATTCAATCACTAAGATCATTAAACCTGATTTACTACAGAGCCTTGAAACTTTAAACCTCATTTTCTCAAAACTTGAAAAAGTGCTGATAAGCCCTTTTGGCTATCAATGGACGATTTATAAAATAAATCAAAGGCAAATAACTCAATAATGATTTGATTAGTGTAGTTGAGGTTCAAAGCACTAACACTTTCTTTAATGGTAATACACATAAACCAAGTTGTAAATCCTATTGACTAGTTTAAACAATTTGCAATTACTGCAAACTATTATGTGGATGAAATGGGGATAAAATCATATTCGCAGTGAACTGTCACTGCTTGATGATAACGGTTAGATTTACCAAATACTGCAGTTAAAACGCTCACTCATATCAAACCTACACTGTTAAAGCTGTTTTACAAGAGAGTGGCACAATTATCAGCATTTTCTTGCAATTTTGGTATCACTCTTTCTTTAGTACTTTAAGTACTTTGATTAGTTATTACTTACCACAATCTGTCTCATCGTCACCAAGGGGACAATCTACAATACCATTACATGATACATTATCTGACAGGATACATGTACCATCAGAACACTCGTGACCTTTACAACCTGAGGATGAGAGCAAATTGTTTACAGGATATTAAGATCAACATTTGTATTAATTTATCAGAAATTAATTATTTAACAAATATGGTATTTTTTTAAATTGTCCTATAGATTGACATCATTAAACATAGAATTGAATTGGTAATAATTAGATAGCAAGATACATGTTCGTTTAAATCACATCCAAGATCCACTCTGCTGTTTTCTTGAGCAAGAAACGTTTTCTTTACACCTCAAAACTATGTCACAAGTAAGAAGACTCAAAAGTAATTATACTAAATTGTTATACTAAATTCAAGTATTTTTATTATTTAAATTTTAATCACTTCTGCTAATATCTTTATTAACAAGAAAGATATTAGATGAAATATTTTGTTATCCTTACATAGGAATTCAAAGATAAAATCCGAGGATTCCAACTGTAAGGACCTACTTACCAAATGGATTGCTACAGATTTTATCAGAGAAAGATAACTGACTACATTCCCTAATTGTACATGTTTGGTATAACTGATCAATCAGCCAGACCCAAATCGTATCAATTATTAGTAGAAATTTCCTGAGTGTTTAGACATTGGAAATAATAACTGTTGTTTCATACAATTGGATTTGTAAGCAAATTAGAAAGCGGAAATGGGCGTACAATAGCAATGATTAATTAACTGACATAATAAGTCAATAAATTACAAATAAGCACTTGTGCTAAATAATGTAAATATGCCCTAACATTAACATATTAATGAGATTATGTTTTGGTTGGTCAACCATCAATAAGGATATGAAGGATTAGATGTGCCAAATGTCAACTGATCACTTCATCTTGCCTGAAGCAATCAGTTTACCGTTCCACAGTACTTATAGAAACTGGCATCTCTAGTAAAAAGTTTACAACCATTTTTTTAAACTTTTTTGGGGGGGGGTTAACGCCGCAGCAACACATTGTATAGGTCATACAACGGCGGACAGTCAACCTACTCACTCCTCCTGGAAAGGCTAAATTTCTATATTTAGCTGTTGACCAGCTATTTAGTGCATGCTTTCGTCAGTAACTGACAACTGTCCTACATAATTAAAATCATTGGTAGGAGGGAGAATGGCCGTAGAAATAATTTCATGACCAAGCGCCACGAAAGTATGCCCTGCCCGGGAATCGAACGAATTACCTTCGATCAGTAGACTTGCGTGCTACTGAGCTAGCCCGGAGGCTTTGTGACCAATACTAACCACTTACCTTCTACAGTGGTTGACGACAGTCCTGTTTGATACAGTGACAAATGCAAACACGACCACTAAATGTATTGTGTTTGGTCATGCTCCTTACGAGTATGAAGTAGCAATGAAGAAATTGAACCTAGGAGCCGATATGACAGACAGAGAGGTAACACCATTGTGCAGTTTATCAGGTAACGAGTTCTAGCTTATATTGCCAACAAGCGCTATACATTGAAGCAAATTGTGGCACAATTGATGCTAGCTAAATATTTTCAATTTACCGTGGTCTAGGTTTTGTTAGCTTTAAAAAATCGTTGCAAACAAATTTGCTAACATAAAAGGTCTTTTTAAAACGATTAAGTAGCCCTTTGAAAGGCCATGCCATACCGGAATTTTGTTAAGCCTCGGCGTGCGTGTAGATTTAAGAGTCCTCAGCCATAAAACATGTTGGTGAAATTTTCTTAGTTTCTGGATTCGATAACTCAATTTTCTTAGGAAATACTAATAGCTCCTTGTTTTGTGTATTTGATATATGAAAATGTACATGTGTATGTTGTATTATACTTTTTATAGAATAACTTTAATCTCTCATTAAGGTCATAAACATTCATGTACTACATGTAGCAAGTACTTATTTGTGTGAATACTTGTGTGTCTATGTGAATAGGTACCTAGGTTCGTCAAACTTGAGTTGACGCTTTACAAAATTCCAATTTGGCATAACCTAACTGGATAATAGGCATAATTTACAAACCAGGACATATCGATGAATGTTCATCTTCACCAGTAGGACAATCTTCAAATGCATTGCAAACATTACCGTAGTCAATGCACAAACCATTGTCACAGACAAAGTTTTGAACATAACAGCCTGTGAATACAAATTTATGTAAGTCATTCATACAAAGATTGCATACATAAAACATAAAATTACAATTTAATAGTTTCATTAGTTTAGTTACTTTTCACATATCCTCCAAAGTCCTTTTTTTGTCCTTGTCTTATTTCGTCACCATTTTCATTTAGTTGAGATACCACGAGATTTCAACTGGTGCACGTGAGTTGCAATGAGAAAAAAATTCTATGCGTAGTATTAAACGCTCGAGTGATTTCAATAGCAAATAAGCAGTTGCAATTATTTATTCCTCGTTTTTTTTTACTTGTTTACTTTTAAATCCTTAAATAGTGTGACGAAATATGGACACTGGAGTATATTGGCACGTTATCATATAAAGTTTACATGGTGTATAATAATGATAATAATTTTAATGAAAATAATAATAATTTTAATAATAATAATTTTAATAATAATTATTATTTCAATAATAATAATAATGAAAATAATAGTAACAGTAATAATAATGATAATAATAATAATGACAAATAAGTTTGAAATCTTTACCATCACATTCATCCGAAGCGTCGCCACAGTCAAGTTGACCGTCACATTTCTTACTTAATGGAATACACTTTGACTCATCTTTACATTTAAATTGTGAAGAGCTACAAACTGAAAAATATAAATACAAAAACAATAAACTAAAGGATATTCATTGATTTAGTGTTAGATCAATTTTTATCTTGCGGAGTGAGCTCAGAAAATCCATTTCACTAATGGAATAGTCTCGAGTTAAAATGTCGTTTTCTGAGCTAACGTAGTGAAACAAAAAAACCTGTTAGAAAATTGCCAAAGATATATTCAGTCTCTTTCATGCTTAGTTTTGCGTATTGTAAACAAATATAATATGACTTCATTTCTTCTCCAAGTTGACGTCAATTTTATATTAATATGACATCATTTTGAAGTATTTTCACATAATATGGGAAAACAATTAATTCAGTCTTAAAAGTTAGTAATACACAAAATGACAGTTTGAGTACATGAACTACATGTATTTATGTTTAAAATTCGGTTCAACAATTCTTTGTTTATTTTGTGTTGGGTTTAACACCGTAGCAACACATATAAGGTCATATAATGGCAGTCAGTCAACCTACTTATTGTTCCTGGAAAGGCTAAATCTTTGAATTCAGCTGTTAATCAACTACTAAGCGCAAACTTTAACCAGTGACTGACAACTGCCCTATATAATTAAAACTCATTGGTAGAAGGGAGAATGGTCGTAGAAATAATTTCATGACCCAGCTCCACGAAAGTATGTCCCTCCCGGGAATCGTACCTACGACCCCTCGATCAGTAGACTTGTGTGCTACCAACTTAGCTAGACGGGCGGCTCACATAATATAAGAACACAATTCAGCCTTAAAAGTACGTAATACACATAATGACCATTTGAGTACATGTTCTACGTGTATTAATATTTAAAATTTCTTTTTAACAATTCTGTTTTGATTTACAATAAAAGTCACAAAAATGCACTTAAAGTGTCTATACTGTGGCATACGGGGTAGATATTTACTACATGAAACACCATCATTAGTTGTATGTCAATTTGCACTAAAAGTGTCATTCACAGAACACTACTTTCTTGCTTCCAAACATATTTCCATACAATTTTGATAATTTTATAAAAAGTTGATATTTGAGTTGAAATCTGTGAATGAGTACCTTTAAGAGATTAAAAGCTCAGCTCGAGAGACCAAATTCTGCCAATATAAAGTGTACATGACTACTAGCCATCTCATTATGATAAAAAATGAAAGCACTACATATTTAATTTAATTAGTTAAAAAAGAAATGTTATGTGGAAACCACATTAAAGCCGGATTTAAAATCTTTAACGCAAAAACTACAAAGGGAAATAATCCATAATAAAGTCAGGTAGAGTTGTGGTTACTGTCTAATTCTGTTCATGACATGGTATGTTATAATTGTATGAAGTTTCATAAAGATCTGACAATAAATGGCAGAGATATATTCTAAATTGAAAACTTTAACACAATTATTAACGAAACTGCCCAATCGCCCGCCCGTGTTTCGCCAAACTATTAGATGATTTATTTTGCTGAAATATCCGACTAAAAAGAATGAATAAAACCCTATAGGAAATCGTTGTATTTTTAAATCTGACATGCGACATTGCGTTTTTTGTGTTTTTGACATTACATGTTATGCTTTGCTTGGTGCATTTATTTTGTGCACTTATCTGTAATAAGTTAAGTTCCAATTGTCCGTGACTTGCTCTGTCTATGATAAATTCGAATTGTTCGTAACTATGTGTTTCAGCCAACATAAACGTGATGTCAATTTTACCGTTACAATGTCAGGTGTTGTTATTTTTTTTTATTTACATTGAAAGAGATAAAAGTTTTTGCTTAAACGTCGGTATGAGATAACAAGAAATATCTTTAAAAAAGATATTCGGCGCTCTGCTGGGTTCATTTTTAACGGTTTGAAGTATGAATGTTGGTGATGCATGGCGTACATAGATATTAACTAAAGGTCAAATGTAGTTTGACCGAAATTGCAATTCAGCCTCAACTGACAACTTTTGTCCCAATATATTGCCACTTCGATGATTTGTCAATTTGGAACATCCGATTCTAAAATTTAAAAAAAACTTTAATAGCAATGCCATGGATTTTCGATTAAAAACCACTTCTTTCCAGAATGACCAAACGATTTATGTTACTTTTCTGGCGAACATAAAACAATTTGATAGAAATGCTCAATGGCGGCCTACAAATGACAAAATGAAAACCCATTCCGAGCGTGCGCTTAGTCATATTCGCAGTTAAGTTATACCGCAAGGGGCGTACCACGACGAATGTGTGATCAATTAGCATAGTGAGTCACTCATTATACACAGAGTAAATAGTCAGTAGCTACTGTACGTGCTACGCACCTTCTTATCACAAATACCCAAAGGTGTCATGTGTTTTATCCATTTCTTCATACCGTAAAGGATTTTCATTGGACAGACAGGTATGGTAGAGCAAATTGTATTGGTTGAAATATTGATGGTTTAGACAGCTGCGTCGAAAAATTACAGTTCACATGTTATTGTTGAATATACAGTTTTTTATTCTTCTATAAGGTACTTACCCAATGGACAATCTTTTTCATCAGCATTATTAGGACAATCATTGACTCCATCACAAATTGCTGAACTATCAACACACTTTCCATCTTTATCATTACACTTAAATTGGTCAGGGTAACAAGCTACAAACATACATTTATATTTGAATTGGTCAGGGTAGCAAGCTATAAACATACATTTACATTTGAATTGGTCAGGGTAGCAAGCTACAAACATACACTTACAATTGAATTGGTCAGGGTAGCAAACTATAAACATACATTTACATTTGCATTGGTCAGGTAGCAAGCTACAAATATACATTTACATGTTTTAGTATTGATGTAGAGTTGATAAGTACAATTAAATATAAAAATGTGTAGATTGTATGACTGAATTAATGATGATCATTGTTGTAAGTATCTAAACTTCTCTGACTGTGTTTTTATGTTTAGTGTAAATACACGCCTGGTACTATGTAATTGTTTGTTGGCTAGAAATAGTTTATTTGATGCCAAATAAAGAATACGCAATATTAAAAAAAAAAACAAATATGCTGATAAATACAATAACAACCCACAAATTAATTATTGCAATATTACTGTAAATCAATATAATACGATGAGATTGCACAGACTTATAACACAGGTCTCTGGTTTGATTCCAAGACACAATTTCTATTAAATGTCAAATTTTACCGATTTTCCTCCACAGAAGAGGGACGTTGTCAGTAATTACTTGTTAAGAAAATCTCCAGAACAGCTAGTTAGGTGACTGACCGCTGTACAAACCCTTAAAAGTGTTGATAACTAAAGCAAAAAAATTAAAATAGCAATAATGATAATTAAGCCATTCATACTTACTGCAGTTCAATTCATCCGATCCATCAGTACACTGTTTAACTCTATCACATACATTGTCTTGTGGTATACATTTGGCTAACCCACAATGAAACTCATTTGGTAAACAATAGACTGAAAAAAAATACATTAAGCTTAATTCATTAAGCAAGTAAAATAAGACACATTGTGGTAAAGCAAAATACATCGTCGATTATGCAAATAAAATGCACTGCGATTTGTCTAAAAAAAAGAAAAGGAAAATAATTAACAAACTGCATCACCAAGTGTTCTTCTCTTTTTAATATTCTTCCACTCAATGCAACACACAAATGTACCAAGCGTCAATGTACCGTGATTAACACTAGCGAGTTACACCCATTATAAAATAAATCAAAGGCAAAAAACTCAATAATGGTTTGATTAGTGCAGTTGAGGTTCAAAGCACTTACACTTTTTTTAATGGTAATACACATAAACCAAGTTGTAAATCCTATTGTTTTTACTTACCACAATCTGTCTCATCGTCACCAAGGGGACAATCTACAATACCATTACATGATACATTATCTGACAGGATACATGTACCATCAGAACACTCGTGACCTTTACAACCTGAAGATGAGAGCAAATTGTTTTACAGATCAATAAGGGATCTTAGTCAGTTATTTCCCTTGTATACTCTTCAAATAGGTAGGTCCAATCAGTTACATTACTTGGATTTAACCCTTACTTTTCAATGTCAATATGCCAAAATTAATCTTACATATCTTTTTTGTAAATCATTTAATTTGTTTGAAATTCAAGTATTTTTATTATTTAAATTTTAATCACTTCTGCTAATATCTTCATTAACAAGAAAGATATATGATGAAATATTTTGTTATCCTTACATAGGAATTCAAAGATAAAATCCGAGGATTCCAACTGTAAGGACCTACTTACCAATTGGATTGCTACAGATTTTATCAGGGAAAGATAACTGACTTAATTCCCTTATTGTACATGTTTGGTGTAACTGATCAATCAGGCAGACCCAAATCGTATCAATTATTATTAGAAATTTCCTGAGTGTTCAGACATTGGACATAATAACTATTATTTCACACAATTGGATTTGTAAGCAAATTAGAAAACGGAAATGGTAGTACAATAGCAAAGATAAATTAACTGGCAGAATAAGTCAATAAATTACAAATAAGCACTTGTGCTAAATAATGTAAATATGCCCTAACTCAACATATTAATGAGGTTATGTTTTGGTTGGCCAACCATCAATAAGGATATGAAGATCAACATTTGTATTAATTTATTAGATATTAATTATGCAACAAATTGGGTATTTTTAAAATTGTCCAACAGATTGACATCATTGAACATAGAATTGAATTGGTAATAATTAGATAGCAAGATACATGTTGGTTTAAATCACATCCAAGATCCACTCTGCTGTTTTCTTGAGCAAGAAACGTTATCTTTACACCTCAAAACTATGTCACAAGTAAGAAGGCTCAAAAGTGATTATACTAAATTGTTAGAATTTGTTTTATAATGGAGCTAAAAAATAACATAGTAAAAATGTTTTAACGCCATGAAAACACAATGCAGGTTATTTCACAATGGCCAGTACACCTCACTTAGTTTTCCTGGACTTTTGTCTATAACCAGTACTTACCTTACCTTCCATAAGGCCTTAGTCCAAATTGATGGAGAAATGTTAAGGTAATTGTCACGTTTTATGGAATGACATAACTACCAAGGTGGGATTCGAACCCTTACAGGCTTCGAGCCTAGGCAAGCTCGAATCTAATGGGCCGGTTATTCCTATTCTCACCCTTTCCGATAATAAAAACTTTGCTGACATAAACTATAACTTACAAATTTTATCATCCTCATCTTCACCTGATCCATTACAATCAATCTTTCCATCACATGTATTGTTTAAGTTAATACACTTTCCATCGTTACAAGTAAATTCATCCTCCGTACAGGCTGTAAGTGAAGAATATACATTGTAGGGCTGTCACGATAATTATATCGGTATACCAGTATATTGCAATATGCAGCTGCAGCAATACGTACCGCGGTACGATTATAATGTATTGGTATTTTACGATATTTTTTATTTCATTGGAAAATTCGAACCTTTGCAAAATAACAGTAGCAAAATGTCAGTTTTTCCATTGTTCATTCCACTAAACTGAAGTTGCAGGGATTTAACCGATTAGGTCTCGTCTCAGTCCTAAATGACCGTAAATAGTTAAAGACACTAGATTCCATCAGTAATTGCATATAGGATTTGCATTTTTTCTCTTTAATACAGCGAAGGAGAAAAAAATCTAAAAGCCGACAATATATCGTGGTACGTTTCTCGAGACGATGGCAGCTTATTGCAATATATCGCAGTATGCTTCGGGCGTATCGTGACAGTCCTAGTACATTGATTATATTCAATCTGATTGAAACCAGACCCGACATGCTCTCTTATTTTCACCACACCAGACAAGCTTACAATGGGTCACATTTGCTGACCATTACATGCAGCTATTTTAATAATTCTGGTGCAATTCAACACAATTTGCCAAATTACAGCAAGTAAATAACACCCACTGTCAAATTACTTGGAATCCATTTCAAAAGTATGAATACCGACACTCCAAAGGTATAAATAATGTTCCGTCTTGCTAACGTATCAATTTGTCGAAACAAATATAATCTTGATATGAGATATCTGGAGACCTTTGTAAAGACAAGGGTTCAACTATGAAAGAGAGATAATCTTGAAAATGGCCACTACTTTTTTGACTCTGAGCAGGGAACATGTTATATACCACTGATTTTAAATCATGTAGGGCAGTAGTCAAACATTGACGAAAGTGTGCGCCTAGTAAATGGTTAACTGCTTAATCCAGAGTTTGAATCATTCTAGGAATGGTAAGTAGGTTGACTTAGGTACAACGAAAGACTTTACATATCATTAAGGTTTATCTATACAGAACTTACGACAATTCAATTCATCGGATCCATCGGCACACTCTTCAATTCCATCACAAACACTGACATCTGGTATACATACTGCTAAGCCACAATGGAACTCATAAGGTGAACAATATGCTACAAGGGTGTAAGACAAAATCAGACATTCCGAAAAGTGCCGGTCCGTTGGACCTGACCAATTAATTTCCATTTTGTCCAGAAAAAAGTATGTTATAGCTGGTCTGAATGTCAAGTTAAATTTCATTTTTTTTAATTACAATTCTCAGTCATTTTATCTTATATCTTAGTAAGTATTGTACTAATTTTGATGTTTATCTTCAGTTAAAAGATTAGATAATGACTGAGTAGAAACCTGATCATGAAAGAATCACAGAACCGAATGTCCAGTAATGTCAAAACACTTTTCGGAATGTCTGCAAAATATGTTAATATCAAATAGAAATGTCACGATCAACTTTTCCAGACTATCAGCATGGAATCAATTTCCATTTTTTTGCATGAGTAGAACCATTTCTGTGAGAAATATGAAAACACATAAGAAAACAACATTCTAAGCAATTCATTGGATGTTACTTTTTTCAGACAAAAATCAATATGTTATTTACAAATATGCAAGTTGCACAATGGCTATTAGATCATATGCAAACATGTCTGAACTGTCTCATCATATTCCTTGGCAAATTGTGTTCATCAGTACAACCCGTTATATAGCCAAAAGAATATCAAATTAGTCTTCTTTTCACTCAGGTTAACGCCGTGTCAACACAATTTAGGTCATTTTCAGGCATCCAGCGCACCTAACCTAGCTCTCCTGCCTGTAACCCCTTCAGGACAAGATTTCCAAATCCTCGCACTACTATCTGAGCTAGCGATCCTGGTGATAATCACTTGTAAATAAAGATTATACTCCAGAGCGTGTTTTGTTTCTTTTCACTACGGGACAACCTGTGGAAAATGGTAAGGTACAACTTACTGCAATTGTTTTCATCATCACCAAGGGGACATTCTGCAGTTCCATTACATGAAACATTATGTTGGTCAATACAAGTACCATCTGAACACTGGTAACCAGAGCAAACTGAAGACATAAATGATTGTAAACATGTTTACATTTATATTTTGAAACCAATTATAATGTCAGTCCACGCGAAATTAAAACAAAACCCATGCAAAAAATGGTATAAACAAGAAATGTAATGGGGAAATACGTAAAAAACAGATTTAACAACATTAACGCAAAAATTACAAAGGGAAATAACCCAAAAAGGCAGGTAGAGTTGTGGTTACTTTCTAATTCTGTTTTTGTTCACATGGTATGTTATTATTGTATTAAGTTTCATAAAGATCTGACAAAACATGGTAAAAATATATGGAAAACAAAAACTTTAACGCAGTTGATAACGACACCAAACGCCCTATCACTCGGCAACCTTCACGCCCGTGGTTCGCAAAACTATAAGCCGAATTTTAAGAGTTTGTTTTCAAATTTTCATGCTGATGTATGTACAATGGCTTGGCACCGGTTAGCTCTGATCATCAGGCTACTGATATCTGTCTATAAATATCCTTATGGATTCTTTGATTCCACTAATGAGCAGCCTGTTTAATCACAACTGAATAAAACACCCCTAGCAGGTAGCCACTAAGAACAAGAAATATAATGTGGAAACCACATAAAAGCCAGATTTTAAAAATCTGACTATAATTGCAATGATATTCAATATATGAAACATAGATATCTTTGGAATTGATGTCAGCTCTGTTTTATACTTAAAATAGAGTTTAAACATATAAAGTAAGCAACACACAAAACAGACCTTCCACATATACAAGAAGGGATATGTTTTTAGATATTGAAGATTGTGTTATAAAAAAAGGACACCATAAATCCATAAACAAGTAATAAAATAAAGAACCTAATGGTTTCCCACCGTGGAACTAACAATGGGAAAATGATTTGACTAGTAAACAATTACATTTAATTTCCTACAAGATATTTGATCAAACTAACCCACGACACGGGTATGGAGGAGGCATAGTTCTACCACCAGATAAAAACATAACTAACACGTTGATTAAGTGGTAAACTAGTTACAATGTACTAAAGTTCTTTTTCGATGAATAAAATATCATAAAAGGAGAAAAATAAATAAGGTTAGTGCTTACAACTGCCATTGTGTATTTTTCACCAATTTAATGTTAAGTGGTTAACTAATTACATATCAGGTTAATCCCTAAATTAACTAGTTAATTAAGTGCTCATTTAGTTACCATAACCACTTACCAGTTAGCAGTTAAATATAAGTGATAAGTGGTTAACTAATTAACTAAATAAAAACAACTCGCAATTTTCAATATCCACTCGCATTTGTGAATATGTGAGTTTAAATTTGAGTCCTGAGTATATACTTACCACAGTCCTTCTCATCATCTCCAAAAGGACATTCTTCAGTACCATTACATTCCGCGGAGCTTTCAATACAAGTACCACCATAACATTGAAAACCTTCACAAGCTGTAATATAGTTTTATTCTACTTTAGACATATGTAATTATGTGTGAACATGCACAGTGCAACATCTCTTGAGCAACACTAACTGGGACTGACTTAAATGTGTTTTTGCTTCGAGTGTGTTGCTCTGTTGAGCTTAATTAAATTAAAATCCACCTAAGGTGAAATATCATGAAGTAGTTGCTAGGATTTGCGCAGTAGAGGTTGTAGTGAATTCTCTCTACATAAATAATGTGACGTCGTCAATATTTTAAAAACAAACAGCTGATATTATTCCCTCTTTTTTAAACTGACAGTCAATTTAATAATTTTCTGTTTTAAAATTCATATTATATGATTATTCAATTTTGTCATGCAAGCACTTGCTTATTTAATAAAAAGCACTAATAAAAAAATTATTTCAGAAGACAGGTTCATGCCTTAATGATACTGTTGCATACAAATATAGTAGAGTCCAAGGCAATTAACTTTTTTTGGCAATCCCTCGAACATATCCACTTTCTGGAAAGGTTTTCCATCTTGTCAGTGCAGAACATCTCAGATATAACAGCATTATACACTTTTCTCAGATTATCAGATAGGTCACCATTGATAAAAATTAGGTCATTTTGCGGTGTCCAGTGCACCTAACATAGCTTTCCTGGACCCTTTTCTACAACCAGTACTCACCTACCCTTCCACAAGGCCGGAAACTTCTCCATATTATCTACCTAATGGATAAAAATTGACAATATTGTCAAATTTCCATGGAAGGGTATAACCTTCCCTGGTAGGCTTCAAACCCGTACTCCTTTCGAGACACGAGATTCCAAATCCCCGCTTGTTACCAACTGCGCTATATTTTTTATCAAAATTGTTGACGTTCGCTAGATAGTTATGGAAAATTGTTTGGTCATTCAGAAAGTCGTGATTCGTAATGTTTTATAACAAATCAATGCCATCATTCTGATAAAAGGTGATTTAATTATAGAATTGGTCAGATTTTCGAATTGGACAAAATCAACAAAGTGGCTATATATTTGGACAAAAAATTACCATTATATACTTACGACAATTTCTTTCATCTGATCCATCAGCACATTGTTCCGTTCCATCGCAGACACTTTCGTCTGATATACACTCACCAAATCCACAATGGAATTCTGTGGTTAAACAGTGGGCTGCAAAAATTATCAAATCGGGGACAATTTACATATGACTGAATAATAGTCCTCAGTCCTCAAACAATACATCGAAGCAATATAGGTTTCGGGGGAACAAAAGTCAAGCTAGATATTCAATGATTACCAGTCTAACACCATTTTCGCTATGCCCACTCCGGGCAGGTGTTTTTTTTCAAAACATACGCATATTTTGTTTGATGAAATATTTCCTTTCGTTCGAATCTATCAGATAAAGCAGTTGTTTAAAAGAAAGGAAAGCATGACATTTTGCTAATAAGTAAAGGTCCGAAATTTTATTTAGATATCTAGGAACTTCCAACCTAATGAATAGATATGATTAACTAAAAATAAGAAATTGCCACTATATAACAAAACAAATTTTCATACTAACGTAAATCAGCATGAATTACAATTTAACAACTGCATAATCGTTGATTTCAGAATATATCAGCATGAATTACAATTTTACAACATAATAATCATTGATTCCATCTTCAATCAGCATGAATTATAAATTAACAGCTGGATAATCACTGATTCCATCTTCAATCAGCATGAATAATAACTATATGACAAAAAAATGTTTTGTATGAGTGTAAATAAAAATTATTATTATACCTCACTGGAATTTCCCAATGCTAAAGCCCTATACCGGAGCGGGTGTTATTTTGTTCGAAAACATTGTTATATTACCCGCTATCTAAGGGAGACCACTTATTAACGATTAGTAGCCATGATTTACAAGTTACTTCCCAGCCCTATACCGGAGCGGGTGTTATTTTGTTCGATCACATTGTTATATTACCCGCTATCTAAGGGAGACCACTCAGTAGCCATGATTTACAAGTTACTTCCCTTAGTTTATAAATAATTCAGTTTTTTATTGTACTGATAATTGTCTTTACTGTGTTGTTATTTGTTGTTCGATAAATATTTACATGTTACAGTTTTGTTCGGTATAATAAAACAAATAACACATGGCAGTGAGGGTGACGGTACAGATTATCAACCCTTGAAAAATAATATCAACCGAGGCGCTCGGGTTGATAATCTGTACCGTCACCCTCACTGCCATGTGTTATTTATATAATAGTAAACTTGAGTCTTAAGAACTGACATCTCCAAACAAAATAAAACAATTCAAAAACTTACAAACAACGACGTTGGTGTTTGGAAAAGCAAATATCTTCCCTTGGCTGTTAGAAGCTTCACATGTGTAAGATCCACTGTCAGAAATACGTACACTATTCACGCTTAATAAGCCACGCCCATTTTGGCTGGAGACGAAGATACGATCATCGATAGGAAGCTCACTCCAGTATTTCCGCCATGTTATTTGTGGGGTAGGCTTACCACTAGCTTCACAAGTTATGACAAATGATCCGCCGACAGCCACTCCGATAGTTTCAACAGGAGCCAAAGTAATTTCTGGTCTGGCTGAAAAATTGAAATTGAACAAAATCATTTTGACGTCACTATAAATTGTTGATACAGTGTAACAACTTTTTAGTTTGCTTGTTTTTGTTGGGTTTTACGCCGTAGCAACACATTGTATAGGTCATATAACGTCAGTCAGTCAACCTACTCTTTCCTTCCAGAAAGGCTAAATGTCTGGATTTAGCTGTTAAGCCACTACTAAGTGCATACTTTCGTCTGTGACTGACAACTGTCCTACATAATTAAGAATCATTGGTAGGATGAAGATTGGCCTTAGAAATTATTTCATGGTCAAACTCCACAAAAGTATGCCCCGCCCGGGAATCGAACCCACAACCCCTTGATAACTAGACTTGCGTGCTACCAATTGAACTAGCCGGGTGGCTCAACCTCTCTTTAGCAACACCCACAGGGTGGTATTATAGTGTGTTATGTGTTGCACTATAGAGGTTGATGCTCAGCAAAGTTTAAGTTCAATTAATATTAGGCCTACAGGAATTATCAAAAGTTGTTTTTGTGCAAGGAATTTGTTCTATCAAGGTCTGCTTTGCAGAGGTTATTATGTCCTTGTATGCCCCGTGAACCAAGAACTTTTTAAGGATTACCTTTAGACCTGTTTGCATTAAGAATGTCATTAAAACAAAAGGTCTTGGAAACACATATTTTTAGAAAAATCTACAAAAGTTGATTATTATTTTTGGCTGAGTGGTAGATTGGTGTTTTTTCTGTTGCTGTTCGTGATATGTTTACTCCCAATGTTTTCTTATCAGCATTTTGTGCCATTTTTCTGCACTCAATGACCGTGATTTATTTTGGCGATGAGGGGTCAAGCCCCCTTTAAACACCAGCGACAAAGGGGAGCACATCTTCCCTTGAGATCCCCCTGAGACATCTTTTGATGGGGATGAGTGCAATAATTATCATTTTTATGACAACTTCGCTTAAGTAAAATTCACTAAATCCAGTTAAAAACACTAATTTCTGAAGGGGTTTGAGACATATAAAAATACGGGATTAACCCGTAAAGGGAGAGGGTATGATACAAATACAGTTTTTCTTACACAGCTTTACACAGCCCTCCTCATCATCATTTAAGGGACATTCGGGTATTCCATTACATCTTACATTATCTGACGGAATACACGTCCCATCTGTACATGTGTAACCATTGCAAGCTACAATATAATCATAAAACATTTAAACAACTATACATAACTAAACTAAATACCCGTTTTCATTTCCACTTTTCAGCACATGCAAGACGCAACCAATTTTGCATAAATAAAGAAACATAAAAACCATGCAAACAGACAACAGTATAGTCCTATAAACATTTCCATTAAAGATTGGACATAAATGTTGAAAATAAAAAGTTCCAACAACATTGAAATCGGGGTACTCAGAAATTTCGTTAGTATATTTGACGAATTGTCAACGTGGTGAATTCCTTATACATGCGGTTAGAATGATTTACATACAGTCAAGTTTAGACACATAGATTATCTTGTCTTGGTTATTGCAAAATCATGCATTGTGTGTCAATTTTTGGACGAAAATCGTAGTCTTAAATCCTTAATTTGAGATGAGTGTTCGCAAGAATGAAACAAAATTTTATCGGTCATTCTAAAAAGTGGAAACTTAGAACGTTTAATCGAAAATCAAAGTCATTATATGGAAAACAAGTTGGTGTTTTTTTAGAATCCGTCTGATTTTTTTATTTGACAAAATCAGCAAAGTGGCAAATATCTTCGGACAATTAATTATTACCATTTAATATTACATAAAACAATTATTGTTATTGTTATTTCTGATGCTTAAAAAATGCATAATGTGAATGTCTAATTTTTCATTCCAAAATTACTGACTAAGGCTTCAAAATTTGAGCCACAAATTTTACTAAAGAGCTTTGTACAAAATATACTTACGACAATTTCTTTCATCAGATCCATCATCACATTGTTTAATTCCATCACAAACACTGTCTTCTGATATACATCTACCAAGTCCACAGTGAAATTCTGTGCTAGAACAGTAGGCTACAAATATAATAAAATTGTGATATTATACAAAGATGGCTGAACAATCCTTAGTCCTCCCACCCCTAACCCACTAATACCACAACACTGGGAGACCTTTTCCCAGTGTTTTTTTTTACTGCACTCACTGTTCATAATTATGATCTTACTTTTGAGAAAGAAGTAGATCGGGAAAGCATTAACTGAAATGTTCGAATATTTTCATAAATAATCCAAATTTCATGCTTATAATACAGTTTGTAACGAGTTAAAAAATTCTCTAAATGGTTTCTTGTTTGACACATGCAAAAACAGCATTGAAATGATCCTAAGGAGGTTCTGTCATATCAATTGGTAGCATGCAAGTTTACTGACCTGATGGTAGTGGGTTCGATTCCCAGGCGGGGCATACTTTGTGGTATTTAGTCATAAAATGATTTCCACCATCCTCCCTCCTATCAATCATTATAAATCAGGTAGGGCAGTTGTCAAGTATGTAAGCGTGTGCCTAATAACTGTTAAACATCTAAATTAAGAGGTTTGACATTTCTAGGAACTATGAGTAGGGTGACTAACCGCCCTTATATTACCTATACAAAGAGTCGCCATGGCATTCAATCAAACCAAAATAATGACGGTTTCATACTTGAAACTCTCACACAAAAACAGCTGTGTAATAATCATAAATTGGATCATGCTTTAAATAAACATAAGGTGATTTGCTGGTGCCTGTTAGAAAGTCAACATACACTAGTGTCACCAGAAAGAGTGAATGGAGTTGGAAGAATATGGTCAGAAAATAAGTTATTATATTCCTTACTGCAGTTGTGTTCGTCATCACCGTACATACAATCTCTCACACCATCACAGACCTTGTCTTGTGTAACACAATTTTCCATATGAGAACAAGTAAAGTCATCCCCACATCCTTCAATAAAATAAGTTAATTGAATTTTGAAGATAGTTGAAGCCCTTATATCAAGAGTTACACTGCTCATGGACTTTAAAATAAATTCATACAGTGAGTTTATACATAATTATGTAATATTGCCACAAATGGTTTTAACAAAAAATATGCAAGTAATTTATATTTTTTATAATACATTATGTATATCGCATTTATATATTACATTTCAAAATGAAAGTAGATGGAAAACTGTAAACAGATTATACCTTAAATGAAACCGTACTTCCTGGTTTTTACTTAACTATACCTACAAATTACATCTATTTTCCTGGTCATCAGACTAATTTTTCCTCTGTATCAATCTCCCTTCGAAGTCTTTTACTCCGCTTAATGCAGCCACTAAAATGGCACAACAAATTTATATACCATTCTAGCAGGTTCCAATTTATACCTATGTGTGAAACTATCATAGGTAAATTTCTTGTTCAAGTAAATTAGGAGTGTCCCTAGTGGGGTTCTAGTCCCAGCTCTCTCGACCCCAAAGGCTGCCTCCACCGCTGGACTACTGCTAAAACAATGTCAAATGTCAACTGGTCAAATGTTTAACTTGAGAGTACCAAGTTAAAATTCCATAAAATACAGTATAATATATTGCGCCACATTACTCTGATCTACGCTATTTAGGGACTATACTGCTTCTACATACTGGTTCCACTTACCACAATCAGCTTCGTCACTTAAATCACGACAATCATAGAAACCATCACATCTCTCGGACTTAGGTATACATTTTTCATCACATTGAAATTGGTCACCATGGCACGTATCTGAAAAATGTATCCAAACTATCAAACTTTTGTACATAATGTTTACCCAGGCTATCCTTATTACGCAGAAAAATGGAGTTTTACAAAAGACTTGTACATACTTAATCAGGATAACCTAAACAAACCGTTTTACACTCTATGTAAACTACCTACAACATCCTAAACAAAACTAAAGTGCACTTACAGTGCACAAAAAGTGCACACTAAGTGTGGATAAAGTGCACACCATGAACTCATGAACAATTATACTTACTAGGGATGAAACAGTTGACTTATATGTGTATATCTGTTAAATTTGCAAGGAGAGTTCTGACAGTTTTTAAAGGGTTTCTTTTTCTTTTAACAAGTTTTGGTTGTTATGTGTCATACTTTGAAATACGGTTTGAAAAAATGTTAAAATGTGTTGCAACTTGACATGAAAATGTATGTAAATTAATTCCTCATTTGCTTATCTGTGCAAAAAATTATATATTCACTGTATTGTGCCACGCTACGCTTGTTATCGGGTCAGGCGAAGCAAAATTATGGCGACACCCTCAGTTAATGTTCAGGTAACAAATTTGTCATTTACACTTTCTTCATTTTGCAAGATCATTTGCGGTTGATGGTAAATTTGGTGGGACTTCGGCACTATGTAGGTAATTCAAAATCGGGGTTTTCTCTTTGTCCATATTGCAAACAGTATTATCTGACATTTGTGCATTACATCAGGCGCCACCATTATTCTGCTTTGCCTGACGTACTTTTACCCATCATGACTGGGAACCAGACAATAATACTTACTACAGTTCATTTCGTCAGTGCGATCCTTGCAGTCATAAGTTCCATCGCAGATCACAGATTTATCAACACACTTACTTGAATCACAAAGATGAGCATCAGGTCCACATCCTGAGATACAAATAAAACAAGAGATGGAAACTACTAATCAATTTTATGAACATGGCAATTTATTGATAAGTGCAAGTATGATTTTTATAACAATATTATTTATCCTTAGATTTTTACTAGTATAGTGCATAAAATTGACCCCGACCAGACCTTTATGCAAGAATAATCATTACACTGAATACGAATGTATTATTAAAGCTCGATTACACCGTGGCCGTGAGGATTACGTGTATAAACATACTTCTATAATTTTACAATCGCCGCCAAAGTGTAGAATAGGCGTGGTTCTGATTATGTGTGGATAATTATTAGATGCAAATATGATAGGTAAGGTGGGGGTCAATATTTACGCACTATACAGAGTGAGAATTTCCCCCTCCCCAATCTCATTTATTTATTTATTGGAGTTAACGCCGTGTCAACACAATTTTAGGTCATTTCACGACGTCCAGCGCATCTAACCTAGCTTTCCTGGACCATTGTCTATAACCAGTACTCACCTACCCTTACACAAGGCCGGAAACTTCTCCATATTATCTAATCAATGGAGGAAAATCGACAGTATTGTCAGATATTCATGGTTCCAAGGGTATAAGCTCCCCGGGTGGGATTCGAACCCGAACCCCCTCGGGCATGAGATTCCA